>CM037782.1:57015527-57065527 GCA_021229015.1 Solen grandis
GTATACACCATACAGATGACATTCAAATGGAACATGCATCACATGTGATTACTATGTATTTTAGACATAATAATGCAGTTAAAAAGGAGAGATCTAGTTGATAAACTATGTGTCAAATACGGCATTATTTTCTTTTACAATTTCAGTGTCAGGGACAATTTTAATTTAACACATGACAAAAAACTAGTACATGTAGGTCATATAATACAAGATCATTTTAATATAAAACATATGAAGTTAAAGTGCAAGACTAGAGTAGGAAACATACAATATTTACCATATCTTTATTTTCAGGAGTATTACATAGAGTTGTTAGAGAAAGAAAATGTCTCTCCTCTGCCAACAGTGGTAACAAATGAATTCAATGCTTCACAGAGGTAGGTGACAATCAGAAAAGAACCCAGAAAAGTGAGATGGAAGAATCTGTCTGATACAGATTAAAATTCGGCTTGGAAAAGAGATTTTGTGACAACTTTATTATCATTTGCAACATACTAGAAAAACACATTATTTAGTATAGTGACTGCAGGGTTAAGAATAATGTTTCTCAGGCAGTCTTTGGAGACATTAATTTTCGCAGAATACCAGTTTTTGTCAATTTTATTTTATGCACAAATATTAATCCCCTCGAAATCTTGTCTCTTATATACACATTTTCTAGAACATAGATTCACAAATAAATGTACCCACGAAATTCCCTAAGTAACATAATCAATAAAATTCAATGTCAACGAAAATTGATGATTTTACAGTAGTTGTATCTATTCAACCAGTTTTTACTTTTTTTAGAGCAGTACAAAAAAATCCCTTTTATTATAACATGATTCCATGTGTAAGGTTTTGGAATATTTTGTTCTTAAAATTTAGAATAAATTTCTTAAAAATATGAAGCAATACAAATTGATATATCACATTTTGGGCAAGAATCTTTCATGACTTTACTGGCCAAACCTGTACTCAGGTGCAGCCTAGGAGCCATTGAGAAAGAACTGAATAAATCGTTAGATTTTTTTTCCTATCAACATAAAGGCAAATGAATTTAAAACAAAAATCCATTACTGGAGGTGAATCTGTTTCAGACAGACCTTGTACCGGCAGGGTGGGGTACTGTTCATCACCTCCCGCATCCTAGTGGTTGATCTCCTAACAGACCGGGTACCAGTCAACACATCACTGGCATCATTGTGTGCAGGGCCCATAAGTAAGTGCTCATATTTAGCACATAAAAATTTCTGTGTCAGCAGGTGTATGATTCATGCATTATATTGGGCTCATGTTGAAATCTTTGATCAAATAAAGACCTTTCTGATGTTTACTGATTTATTCAAATGCAATCATCAGATTATCCATTAGATATCCTGGGATATCATGTGACCAATGGGTGACCAGGATTACACAATACATGTATAACCCATGGATTTGTTTGATAATTTCTCCTCATATTGTAAAGGTGGAACATGAAACTTCACTGTAAAACCTTGGAAGGCCCAAAGTATTATTATTAGTTAAGTGGGTATGAACTTACATACCGTAAGATAATCAATTCTGAAACCCTTCATTCTTCATATTGAGGCCATCATTAAAAAATTGTTTGTAGTGCTCCGACTCTGAATTCCAGGGGTGGATAGGTAAGTATCTTTTTTTTTAATTTGAAATGATAATAATATAGCCAAAAGTGCCTTTTTTCTACGGAATGGACCAAAAAAAAAAAAAAAAAAAATCAACTCAAAGACCTAAAAAAAAAATTTAGTAGGGGCCATTATGATGGGTAGGTAGGAGCATTACAAATGAAAATCTTTTTAATTGTGGCCTGATCATGGCAGCTGAAGTATTTTTCCCCAATTTTCAGTACCTATATGTGATTCATACACAGTTAACTTTCATGAAGAAAAGCTTCAATATATGCAATGTTATTAGCTGGTCTATCTGGACTGAAAGATCGTATTTTGCTGACACAGTCTTACTTTGTTTGCAGAGTTGTTGAATCTTGTCAGGAGGCATTCATCCTTCGGTTGTACAGACAGAAAAATAAGGTAATACATTCTGGTATAACATACCTACAAAACATTAAACAGATACAGGATTGAAATCATTAATTTTGATGGACAAGCTCAAATCCCCTTACATGTATATATTTATTATGTATACATGTATTATATTTACAGCAAGAAGAATGCTTTTTTATGAAACTGCAGAATTGAACATAATGAAAGAGTATTTTACCAGTCTTGTGGTTGTTTAATTTTCAAATGCTGTAGATATTGAGCTGTATTTTAACCTATTTTTGCATGAATATTCATGCATAAGTTTATGATTTAATGTATAAATTATTTACTTAACTTGCAATGGTACAACAAGAGACTTTTCTTTGCTTTGTGATTGTAGAATCTGAGCTACAGAATTGTATGAGCAAACCAGACACCCTAATCTGCCAGCTTCTTCCAGGAACTGTCTGATTTGGCTCTGCTCTGTTAACCCTTTCCCTCATAGAGGAAACCATGAAAAGACCTATGCGAACCGCATAAAACCAGATCAGCCTGCGAGTAACTCGCTGGCTGATCTGGTTTTATGCTGTTCGCTGCTCCTCAGTGGTCTGGAATAACATGACCAGATCACTTGAATGATGATCAGGTTTTATTATACCTCACATCACAGAAGTGGGGGCTATACATGTACAGGTATATGAATCCCGCTGGTGGTGTCAAGTCACATCCCATCATGTCTTTTCTTACACTAACATTACAAGAAGTCAAGGATGGAAGATGGAGTATCAAGTCACCTTTAATGATGGTTCTAGTTCTGTTTGCTACTCATCAATAATTTTGAGATGCAGAGGTTCATAGCAAAACCCATTTGATGGAGCCTTCCAGTAGGTAAAAACAATAACTAGGAAATCTAGAATCTTTTATGTGATAACAAATGTTTCTTTTGAATAAAGCTTTATTGGATAAACATATCCACAAGTGATGTTAATTTTCTGTAAATGTACATGTTTATTTACTCAATATTTTGTGTTCATGTTTTCAGACAGGATTCATAAAGGCATTTTCCCAGAATGCCACAGCATTTATGGCAGGATTTTGCCATATTGAAAGAACAATGAAGAACCTCTTTCTACGGAACCTATTCTTGTGGCCTAGATTTCATGTCAGTGTAACAAACACCCTAGAGCAGCACACTGTAAGTATGTCCTTGACCTAGAAAAATGGTATATCTAATCAGAAAAACAGATGAGTTGTATAAAAACTCAGAAGCTCAAGTAAAAAGTGGTCAATTGATTATTTTTCATCCATAACTAGGTCATCTGCTCTCAAGCTGTATCACAAAGTGATACAGAATCATATGTTCCTTCATGTATACATGTACCAAATGAACTGTTGATCACATGATATCCCTGTGTAACCATTGGATAATCTGGTCATCTAATATTAATATGCCTGTAAAGATTGAAGATGTCCACTGAATATATGATTTTCTGTATTGTTTGGTACAAGAGACCTTTAACCCTTTCCCTCATAGAGGAAACCATGAAAAAACCTATGCGAACAACATAAAACCAGATCAGCCTGCGAGTAACGCGCAGGCTGATCAGGTTTTATGCTATTCGCTGCTCCTCAGTGGTCTGGAAATGAGGATTTTGTAATTAAAATTGGTAAGGTTTAACTGTGGTTTTCTGCAGATCAGGCTTTATGTGGTGCCTATTGAGTGCGTCAAAATGAGTCTATATGAGGTAAAGGGTTAATTCCATGTAATACTTATATAGTAACAGAGTTATCAAATATAGTACAGTACCCAGGTTTTGAGCCTAGACACAGTGTTACAATGGATCTAAACTGTTTAGTACTATTTCATCATGTATGTTACATATGAAATAACTATTTTTGAAACACAGACATGCATAATTTAGACGTTTGAATTGCATCATGGTCTAGTGGTAGTGTACGTGACTTTGGATTCAAAGGTTGTGATTTGAACCCTGTTTGGGGCTTCAATATTTCATGACCTTCCATGGCACAGTGAATTGTCCAGCCATGGAATCTCGGAAAAGAATAAGTTGTAAGAACTTATTTCTTAATTAATATGAAAAGAAGTTAGAATTAACGTTATTATATGTATATCCACGTTAAGGCTTGTTAGTCCCATGAGAGTATGTTACTGTAGGTAGATGTGGTGGAGATCCATGTCCATCTGACTGACGGAATGCTGGCATGTCAGGCAGCTCTGTTAGATCTCATCAACGCTTGCATCAAGGAACTGAAGCGCTGCACCACTGCTGTGGGTAAACCTTCTTTGTAGACCTGAAAATAAATATTTGCTATTTGGTAAAACTGTAGAAGCTTTTTTGAAATGTTTCCTAATTATAGTGTCTTGATGCAATTCATTGTCATATATTATAAAAATTCTTATAATATATTAAGATTTGTATTTGTTGTACTAGCTGAAACTTGTCCTGTATGGTTCTGGTGGCAGAATAGTAGGTTAAAGCATCTGCTTATTTTTATTTTATTTTTTAGAAGAGATAACATTGTCTCTCCTAGGGCTTAGCATATAAGGGTTGTTTCAGACTGTTTAGCCCTGTGTCAGAATAGTGTACCTATGTGTTAATTGTTTATGGCTTGATAATTCAGGAAAGCAGCCCTATATCTCTCATTTAGGCATACTGTAAGCCCCAAAATTGATAGAAATATTGCATTTGGGACATTGAATATCAGTCAAAAATTACAAATTTGTTGACTCTCTTCTCACAGATTGACACAGAGGAGGTCACAGTAGAGAATGCCATCGCCAAATCATTTGATCAGGTCATCCGTTTACAGCTAGATCCAGTCTGGAACCAGCTGGGACCGAAAACCAAACAACTTGTCAATGATCTCAAAACTCTTCGCCTTATTCTTAGGTAAAATTATATGTTTATTCCAAAAGTTTTTAACAATGCTTAGATATGAGACACCTTCTGATATTATACAGAAGTGTGCACCATTGTATTTTTATGTCCAGCCAAGTTTGTTGCAGGGTATATAGATTTTCAGTCTTCATTTGTTTGTTCATCTGTCTGTCCATTACACCTCAGGTGTACCTTTTTGTGTCACAAATGTGATATCAAAGCTCATTAGCATATACAGTGTCAGAGCTACAGATAACTTACTGGGTATTTACTCTATGACTTAAATATGAATTAGGTATTTGTGCAATTTAATTGTGTATTTTTGACAAATGAAAATAGGATTTTTTGTATATTTTGTATATAAATGCAAACATTTTGAGTTTTCAAAAATTATTTTGCTTTAAGTTGCCCCATGATTTTGAAAACTGTTTCTTTCTTGCCACAGTTAATTGAGTAAAAACTCAAATTTCCTATCTATTACTCTGCAGTGTATTTTCTATTTGTAGGCATCTCACCCAGCATGACTGTGTAACATTCTACAACATGGTTAACTCTGTCAGGTAAGACCTGATATTGGTACCTCTTTGCATCAATTTATGATTTGAAATTTTTTCTCTCTGATGACAGGAGTTTCTAATTTTTTTTTTGTTGATTTTCCAGTCTAGTTAAACTGCTGAACGAATTAGTGTAAACAAGTAACTGCCTTACTGCCTAGAGGTATGCAAGTTGGACATGTCATCACAAAAGCTAGCTTTTTTGGCAAAGAAAAATCTTTTTAGATTCATATGTTCTTTATTTTACATACTGATAATTCTAAAACAAGGTATTGATACTAGTCTTCGATGATTATATTGAAAAATGTCTGACTTACCTGTCAATTATTCAGAGTGTGTGTGAAAGTTTTTCATGCAAAAATGCTGAAAAATACATAAAAAATTACTTTATGATAACAAAGAATAATCTTAACATGTTTTGCACGGGCATCAGGACGAGTGAGAAGACATTTGGTCAGAATACTGGGTGGCTGTTCCTAGAGTCTGCTGATAGTTTATTTTATGTAAGTAATGTTTGTATCAAGGTAACTGACCTATACAATGAATATAAAACATTATTAATTGGATACTTGAGAGTACCAGTAACTCATAGGCTGATCAGATTTTATACTGTTAAGCACTCCCAAATGCCTTGGAGACTAGGAAGGTGCACTATAAAACCTGCCCAGAATGAGAATTATTCTCAGTCATATCTGGCTGGTTTATAGTATACTGTGGCTGAAAATGGTGCAATTTAGCTGTTACAATGTGTATAAATTACATCTACGTGCATGTTTTCTTGTGGATGATGAACATGCTAAGATGGACAGAGTGATCTCTTAAATTTGGCCATGCAGAATAGCTTTAATAAATCTCAAACTGAATCTTGATGTATGAACAGATATTGATAGAATTTGATAGATGTGTATGGGAGTAGTAGGGTAAACATGTCTTTCAAATTTCAAGAGAAAAAAAAAACACATTTTGTCAAAGTAAGTTAGAATTTTCCATGTCCAATGAGGACAGTAAGTCCTGTGTATGACTTTTTCACATTTTACTAATTTTACTAATGATTATTCTCTATTTATCAAATATAAAGGAGATTTTTAAGCTGGATTTGTGTTTGCATAAACTGTTTATATTATGATTTGATGCATCAATGTATTCATAATAAAAATCATCACAAGCCAATAACTGTAGAGCTTGATTTAATTCTAAACTGTATATACATGTTAAATTATTTTGGCTTTCACATGAAATCTCAGTGAATTTTTACAGTTTTTAACTGCAAAAACCAGGTCAACCATTGACTACCTATTATCTGAGTGTACCTGTTGGATATCTAGTAAGTCATTTCAGATTCTTCTGTTAACACTAGAAAGGTTCATTTCATCGACTTTATTTGACATACTTTGGAAATGTGGTCTAGGCGCAACACAAGGAAGTGGTATCAGAAACTTGGTAGGAATGATGCTTTGGCTTCTTGTAATTTTTCCAAGATCCAGCTTCAGATTAGATTAGCAAATTTATATTCTAGCATGCAAGGAGCAGGGTGTATGGGGATGAGAAGTTGAAGAAACAGAAGAAAGAAAAACAAGAAGCAAACCCTGGTAAGAAACATAAGTTATCTTTACTTATTTTTATTTTTTAATTTTTGAAGCATGCAAACATTACCTTTAACCCTTTCCCTCATAGAGGAAACCATAAAAAGACCTGTGCAAACCACATAAAACCAGATCAGCATTCGAGTAACTCGCAGGCTGATCAGGTTTTATGCTGTTCGCTGCTCCTCAGTGGTCTGGAAATGAGGATTTTGTAATTAAATTTGGTAAGGTTTAAGTGTGGTTTTCTGCAGATCAGGCTTTATGTGGTACCTATTGAGTGCGTCAAAATGAGTCTATATGAGGGAAAGGGTTAAAGAAGCAGGTACTCCTGTAATGAGAATATCCTATTCAACCATACATTGGCTCCAACAATATACAGTTTGAGAGAATTACATACCATATCTATAGTGAAGCATGTATACCAAAAGTATCAGCAGGTGTAATATCTAGTAATAGCCAGTATTACTTATTTACTTACTTACTATCATGTAGTGCATAATGTAGTTACTCCCAGGCTGATCTGGTTTTATGCTGTTTCGCATAGGTCTTTTCATGGTATCCTCTATGAGGGAAAGGGATAAGTTATTCATTTCTCAACAGTTTTTCATAAACACCAGTCCTGGTAGCCAAATGATTAAATAATCTACTCTGTAACTGGAATAGAAGTAATGTTACTACCTTGTGTCTTGCTAGCGCTCGACACGGTAGTAAATCCGTCCCTATATACTCTATGGAGCAGAGCGGTCGTGATTCACAACCGTTGATTTTTCAAGAAGATGAAGCAAAAATATGCAACTAAAAACACATTGGGCTATCTATTGACAATTAATCTCCTACCACAAAGCGAGAAATGTATCGTCAATGTCATTTTCGAAGTTTTTAAGCACTTTTTCTGAAACCGACGTGTGTTATTGTGTTCTAATCTGATCTTCCGGTATCATTCAACTCGGAAACGAAATCCGATGATTTTGAAAATGTTTGTGTATTGAAGGGTTGCAAAGGATTTTCTTTTGAAAATACGACCAAAATCGGTAACACTTTCATAAGATACACCGATTTATAGTTGCAAAATCCGCTGTCAAGCCGTGTTTACGAAAATCAATTTTGCTCCAATAAATTATGAACATGGAATCGTAACGTCTGTGGCCCGAAGGATTCGCCACAAGACGTTTCGACATCGTAACTATAACTGGAAGTGAGTGGATTAAGTTCTGGCCTTGACATACTAAAGTCATTAAGGATAGAAGTGGAATATATCTCTTGCTTGTCGCGCAGTATATAAAAGTATAGTTCCAGGACTGGTTAGCATGATGTCAATTTGACTGGTCGTGGTTCATGCCACTTATACATGTATAGACAAAGTTCTCAAATGACTGTAATACTGTCTGTGTTATTTTAGGCCTTAGCAAACAAACGAAATTTATTATTTTGTGTACTTCACTGTGTAGAGGTACCAGTTCTGGAATCCTGTCCAAAGTGGGAGGCATTACAAGAGGTGCTGGATGAAATAGCAGAACATAATAAGGAGGCAGATGAAAATCTTGGCCAGGGGAGAGTACTCATAGCAGCGGAAGATGACAGGACGTGCTCGCAGATAAAAGATGTAAGTGTCCAAAACTTGCTTGTTGTTACCAGTACCTGTCATGAAATGTAGCAATGACAGTATTTAGTGATTTTGACTAATGATGTATATATTTCTGCTTCACCTGCTTTCTTATACAGTCAACTCTGGATACCACAGCAGTGTTTGTAAATCGCTTTTATGCCGATGCGAATCCTGTCGGCATACTCCACCCACTTAAGCTTAGTAAGAAAGTTGGTAAAACTAAGTTTCATATACATGTAGACACTATTTGATCTTTTGTTATGCATGCAAATGAAAATTCTCTCTATCTCTCTCTCTATTGTGTATTTGTGATTTTGTGCATTAACCATATGAATAAACAATTTTGTTTCACCTGCTTAATTGTGTTGTTTTTTTTTATTTATTTACCATACTACCTGTACATTGTATTTCACTATGTAGATGTTACATGTGTATACAACTTCAGGGTAGGTGTAATAGTCGGGCTACTTAAAACGGACGGGATAAAATGTCAGATGTTAATTTGTCTAAAACCAATACAAACTGACACACACTGAAAACCTTAAAGGAATTTCAACCCATTACTACTCTCTTGAACAATAAAACATTGAGCACCTGTAATCAAAGGCTCATCCATGATCAAGGTGATCACCCGTGTCAAAACAAGTTAGGTAGTGACAAGGGGCAGGATTAACACCTGTGGCAATAAGGCTGCTGCTAATACACACTGTAGGGAGATTTGTTTGCCGAAATTACTGCTGTTACTGGGATCCTACAGCTATATGGTTGTCACAATATAATAAGTAAATACACTATGAAAGGGAGATTTGTTTGCCGAATATTACTCTGGTACCAGAAACCGACTTTGCTGTTGTAAGAGAGAAATAAAGAACAAATAGATCTTTAACATGACTTTTAGTGCCAGAACCCGAATTTGCCGTTGTATTGAATTCTGTTGTATCTAGAGTTGACTGCACTATACACAAATGAAATAATTCTATCCTGAATGGGGACAGAACAGTATTATTAGCAGCTATACAGTGAATATCACTGAAATAGCAAGTTTATTTTTTTTTTACATTGATTGAGAAACAATTTTTTACAATTTATATTTAGCCATATCAGTAGTTCTTGAGATTGTACCAGTACTTATGTGTGGAATGGTATTAGAAAATTCATGTCTCCGTAAGGAATCCATTTTGCAACATTCAGATCCGTATTCAGTAAACACTTCATCTGAATCATTTTGTCCTCTATGTCTTTTATTGATTTACTTACAAAAACAGTAAGTATATTATTTTGCATTCCATTATAAATTTGTCTGTTTCCGCATGGACCAAATTTTTTTTAAGTTATCATTTGGTGTCATTTAATGTCATTGTAATATTACATGTATATGGTACACCTGTTTCTAGGTTTTATATGCAAAATTCAATTATGATATTATAATGGATTTTTAATGCACTATGAAGTTGCAAATGGTTTTTACCATATCACAAATAATTGTTATTTTAAGTTGACCTGCTTAACCCTTGTATGATTTTTGCCCAGTTTCTGTGTGGAGGAAGTCAGAGTCTTCTAGCCAGGTTGTACAACAAATCACTGGCCAATAAAGGGGAGTATGTGGAGGAAGTGAAGGTAATCTCTCAAGTGTAAACTTAAGTCAGTATTATTCATTTGTGTTAAACATCCCACCAACAATTCTCTCATCATTTTGGGACATTTGTCTCCATGAGGTAGTTATAGTGCTGCTTCATTGCAATATCATAGCACAAACAAGTGATATAATTCCACACCCTGTCACATTATCTGACACTTATCCTACTAGTCCTGGAACTACCCCTGTATATTCAGGCACAAATGAGAAATGACTCTGCTGTGTTGGTGGCTTGCAGTAGGTTGGTGGTTCTACCCGGATGCCTCCCTGCATTAGGGGTCTTTCTCCACCTGTAATTAGCTCGACGTCCCTATATGACTGAAATACTGTCGAAGCGACGGTAAACTCAAATAGTCAAGTCTAGTCAAGCTGTGTTGGAATGGGGAATTAAAGCCACAATCTCTAGCTAATGGGGCATATTTTGTAACTATTTGAACCGGTTTAATTATTATTCCTTTTTAAATTTAATGAAATTTATTTATATCATTACATTTATCCTTCATTGAATAGGAATCTCTCTCTTGTACATGGCAAAAAGTATTTTTTGAACAAAATCAAATGTACATGTAAGTTATCTTGTTGCTGTTATTTTATAGCTTGAAAATAAACATACAACATTTTACTTTGAAGAAAAACCGGACCATGAGTTGATGGTAAATTATTACATGAACATTGTGTTTTTCAGAAAAGACCAAAACCGAAGAAAGGAAAGACTAAGAAAGAAGCTGAACCTGCACTTACCTTGACTCAGATGGTGGGACCAGACATTAACGATAAAACAGAGGTAGGGTTGAGTATACCCAGGAAAAGCCAAAGAACATTTACAGTTCAATCTATGAAAATTTTTGAATTTTTACCATTAAAATTTGCATTCATTTTGAATGTTTTAATATGATTTTTACATTAAACAAATGATTATTTATAGTCCCTTTAGCTATTCATTTATTTATTTATAGACAAATAACTTATTGGAGGCATTTAATTTAGACCAATGTATAGTAATATAGACAAATAATGCATAAGTAACCAACTTTCCTTGAATATGTTTTGACTTTACTAAAACGACCAAAAAAAAAATCCTCTTTTATCCAGGATTTAAGATAGCCTTACACCTCACTTAGCTGTCCATACCATTTCTTCAGTTTTTCTTAATTGATGTTCCATTTGTAAGTCAGACCTTGTAAAAGCCAGCTAAGTGTAGCTACATTTTTCCAGACAGACCGACCATGTACCTCCCAAGACGCATATTTTGGTATCCTGCCAGAGCCTCTGACCATTATCCATCCATTACACGGGTGTTCGGATCCCTTCAGTTTAATCCGAACTCTAGCGGAAGTGCAACCACGATATGTTGTACTGTATGATCCAGACATGGAGTTTGTGAGGCAACTTGAGGTATGTTATACAGTATATAGTAACCTTTCTGCTGGCTTGAGATGGGTCTGTGTTTCTACCTTGAGCTTTTATGTGCTCATAATCTGTCTCAACCTAAAATTAGCTGGACTTTGCTATATGAATGATATACTGTAATTATGCAAGTAAACTACAAATTAACAACAACAGCACATGGATCTGACGATCAAATGATGTTATTGAGGACATAGCATAAGTGATTTGTAATATACATGTACTCTTTTCTTGATATACATATATGTAATCTTACATAATCTAATCCTCTGACCTGGAGTTGAGCAAGTAAGATAATGTAATTGTTATTTGAGAGTGTCTATGGTGAATTACAGGTGTATCGCGCCAGCAACCCTGAGCAGACCACTGCGGGTGTATTTCCTGATGTATGTTGGCTCTGTGGAGGAGCAGCGGTATCTCACCACCCTCAGGAAGGAGAAAGAAGCATTTGAGTTCCTGATAAAGGAGAAGGCTGTAAGGTTCAAATTTGATAAGGGTTTAGAGATGAGTATTGGGGATTTTTTTTTTCAAGTTTTTAGTCACTTGATACAGCAATGTGGCCAGGAACTCTTATTGTCTAGTTAAATTAACACTTAATCTAGGGTGCGTTGTTTTGCTGAAATATTCAGAAACATAATTAAGTTTTTTTTTCATAGTTAAAGGCTTTGAAATGTTGAAGAATGTTTTGGCCATGTAGGGAATCCCTTGTTTTATTTGATAAGATTGATATTAGCATGTTTTTAATTTAAAGTGTATAATGACTAGTATCTATGACTGTTTAATCCATGCAGACATGCTTTGCTTTTATTGCAAATTTTCCCCAGAATAAATCTAAGGGTTTCTTTGAACTGAGGAGACATGATTCCAGTTGTGTACAGTAATGTAAGAAATATTTTCTTGACCTTAGTTCATTTTTGAAGTTTTGAAAAAAGTGGTCGAGTGGTTAGAGCATACGCCTGGGAGTAGGTGGCCGTGGCCTGATCCAAAGTTATTAAAAATGGTACTGTGAAGGTTATAGCTCCCTTGCTTGGCGCTCAGCATATAAGGGTAGTTGCAGGACTGGTTGGCCCGGTGTCAGGATAATGTGACTAGTTGTGGTATCTTGCTACATGTCTACAGCGTGATACTGCAGTGTGGCAGCACTATATCTGTCTCAAGTAGACATCGTCTCCAAATGACTGAAATACTGCTAGTGGGACGTTAAACTAAACAAACAAACAACAGAAAAAAATTGATGTTCAATGCATTCTTGTAAAGAAATGCTAAAAGGCACTTAATTATTATGCAGATAAAAATCATCTGATTTCATTTGTTGTATTATGAAATAATGTCCAGTTTCCATTGTAATCCTGATCAGTGAAGCATGCCCTATCAATGTCATAATACAAGATGCATGACTTTTTTCGTCTCCTCTTTAAAAAATAAGCAATTATAGATTTGGTTGTAGACCATGGTGATACCAGAAGAGAGAGAAGGAAAGATGGAGGAAGATCTCAACCTGGCACGTGATGCCAGTGCAGCAAATGCCACAGTTAATACACGAAAAGGGGGCCTGGTAAATCAACCAAGTAGCTCAAGAAGTAAGGTAAGTGTGCAATAAAGAAGTACTGTGTAATATAAAATGATATAAACTGCAGAGTCAAAATTTGTGGATTCGAACCCCATTTGGGGTAAGAATGTCATTGGACATTCCCAAGAACAAATCACTTGCATAACCTAGGAACCATTGTGATGAGTATGCATAATTTACACAACAATGTATCCATATCTTTGTGAAAATATATGTTTATAAACTTATCCTGGTGAAATTTCAATCTACTGTTGTTGTCTCTACTGCAGATAATAGTGGACATGCGAGAGTTCCGTAGCGAGCTGCCATCCCTGATCCATCGACGGGGTGTTGACATAGAACCTGTCACACTGGAGGTCAGTACATATGTACCTAACTCTTGATACTCAGATACTTAATTATACAACATTGTAGAACCAGGTCAGGCTAGAAGCAATTTACACTTTGAGTAGATTTTATACATCTCCATAGTGTCAACATATGGAAGGAGTCTCCCCGGTTTGCTCATACAATACTGTAGCTAAGATTCTATACAGTCTGCATGGCAAAGAAAAATCCATCGTGTCATATACCATTTGAATTTCAGTCAATTAATATTCATCAGGTCATAAATTTGTACATGAATATTCATGAGGATAAGAGTTAAACAATAAAGAAATATAAGGATTAGGCATTGTTTATGCAAATCTTAATTTCAGTGACTACAATAAAATCTGTGAATACTCTTGCGTATGTAGGTAGGTGACTATATCTTGACGCCCGATATATGTGTGGAGAGGAAGAGCGTGTCAGATCTGATTGGTTCCCTCAACAATGGACGGCTGTACAACCAATGTGTCTCCATGTGTCGCTACTACAAACGGCCAGTCCTATTGATTGAGTTTGATCCAACAAAATCCTTCTCTTTGCATGTAAGTGTGATGTACATGTATTTATACATCAACCAAACAAGTTCCCACATATGAAAATAAATACATGTACTCTGTACTGTCCCATCATTTGCTCTTCTGTCCTAGGGTTAAACTATGAATCATTATAATTCTGCTTTGCTACTCAATTTAAAATCAAAATTTAATTTCTTTTGAAAACATTTTTGTAATTAACTAATAAGTAATCCATTTTGATTGTTCCACTTTCCACTTAGAAAAATAAGTAATGTGATGATTTGAATAACTTTTTAAGTGAAAGTTTTAGACTGATGATATGTAGAAATATATGAATCAGAATATCTGAAATTTTATCTCTTTCCTTACTCCCCCCACCCCAGCATACTGTGTGTCACCTGCTGTAAGCAGAAGTGACACATAGAGGTCACTTTACCATTGTCAGTCTGATCATCCATATGTTTGTCTGTTACACTTTTTCCATCACACTTCAGCAGGTGGCACATGTGTTCCAAGGAACACACATGTTACCAGTAGTTTTTTCCCGGCAGGGTTATTCCGATTTTCATGTGAGGAAGCCTTCCAGCTGGCTTGTGGTAGGTCAGTGGTTCTACCGGATGCTCGGCATCGGTCTTCCTCCACTGTAATTAGCTGACATCGCTATATGACTGAAATACAGTGGTCATGCGATTCCTCAATATGGCAATTCATTGAATACTGGCGATGACTTGAGCTACAAGCCCGGTCCCTTGATTTAGCCCTTCTTATTCTATATAGATTTATTTTGGATTCCTCGAGCTCCGTCCTTGGTCCCTAGATAGTATATCCTATATGATTTCTATGCGATTCCTCGAAGTCGATATCCTTGACAACCATACTACCTTCCCTGTAAATTAACACTTGTCGAGATGGGTTTCATAGAGTACAGTGTGAGTCGTTTATCAACACGGCAATGTAGAAGTATTTTCACACTATGATCAGTAACAACTGTGATGGTCTGCAGATTATCATGTTGTCACTAAAGGAGCCGATTTTGTTTATTTGTGTGTTGTTCCTTTTCTCTGTAATCATTAATTTGAAGAACAACGTAATTTTAAGTGTTTATTACAAGAATGTATAAAATACTCAATGCTGCCATATACACAAACTAAAATAAAGCGTTTCAATCAAATTATCGGTAAAAAAGAACTTATTTATGACTTAATTCTCACAATGAATGTTATTATCATGTTATTTTTGTGTTTTTTAACATATTTTATGTTTATAAAGCATTATGAAAGGCTAAACGTAACAAAATAATTAATGAAAAGACGACGTTAAGGTATCAACAAATGTAAATGTATTGAATTTTGACACATAAATGATTCCTCAAATATGGCGATTCTCCGAGTTTTTTAGCAGATCCCGTCTGACCTTGAGGAATCGCGTGACCACTGTACTGTCGAAGCTACAGTAAACTCAAATAGTCTAGTCTAGTCATGTTAGATTTTATGATTTAGTATGGGGGGCTATATATATACCACTTTGTCCCATTACATCCATTTTGTTTCATACCACTAAAACTAACACCCTTGGTATTAGCACTAGTTTTTCCATGTAAATCATTGCTGAAAAAATTAAGTGAATATGGCTGGTTGCTGGTAGATCAGTGGTTCTACCTGGGTGCCTCTAAACACTAAAGGTCTTCCTCAATCTGTAATAATTTGCTGGAGATCACTACATGACTGAAATTCTGTCACAGTGATAGCATGCTCAGTTCTAATGCTCATTTTACCATGTTCACCAGGGAAAGTTCCAGATGTCAAATGACGTGTCAATCCAGGAGACGACAACCAGACTGACACTGCTCACCATTCACTTCCCCAAACTGAGGGTCCTCTGGTGCCCCAGCCCCTACGCCACTGCCGAACTGTTCGAGGAACTCAAGGTATGCTTGACGATCCTTTTGATGGTCCTAAAGTTACAAAGATGTGGGGACTGTACTGAGTTCAGCTTTTCTTAACAACATAATCTTATCCCTGCTTCACAGAAATTAGGGCTTGTCCCATCCTACTCACATTATATTAAAACTAAATGGTATGTTGGGATATTAATCACCTTTAATGATACTTCTAGTTTTCTCTCAAGATTGGCATATTGTCTTCATTCCATCTCCTCATTCCTGTACAACTTATAATATCACTTGCAAAGGAAACCGAAACTAATTAGTTTAAACATTTAGCTTTCACAAACACAGAACTTTTTTTCTAAACAAAAAAAGAAAGAAGGAATGACCTGGTTGCATAAGAGTAAGAGTATTAATCACCTTAAGTGGCAGGTTTTGTTTCACTTAATGATGATTATTTAAAGATAATATTTAAATGACAAGGGTATATTTGTTTACCTTGTGCTTTCCAGGCAGGAAGAGAGGAGCCTGATACAGCGTGTGCTATGACAGTGACTGCCAGTGATGAAGGAATTGAGTGGTCAGACAAGTACAGCCATGGTCCTCAGGTATGTTTTGGTCTAGGGTAAATGCTATAAAGGTGCAATTTAAGTTTGTATTCAAATACCTACTGTTGACAATCAGCATGGAATTTAAAAAGAAGAAATATTATTTAACCCTTTCCCTCATATAGACTCATTTTGACGCACTCAATAGGTACCACATAAAGCCTGATCTGCAGAAAGCCAAACTCAAACCTTACAAAATTTAATTGTAAAATCCTCATTACCAGACCACTGAGGAGCAGCAAACAGCATAAAACCTGATCAGCCTGCGAGTTACTCGCAGGCTGATCTGGTTTTATGCTGTTCACATAGGTCTTTTCATGGTATCCTCTATGAGGGAAAGGGTTAAGTTGTAATAAAATGTATGTTTTAGTTTGTCCCGATCTGAAGTTTAACATCTTACTGAATGTTTCAATCATTTGGTTAACTATGAATTAAGTCGATGAAAATGGTACTGGTATATCTTATTTTTTTTTATAAGAGTTGTTCCAGGATATTTTGTCTTAGTTATAAGGATAATGTGACAAGGTTCATCACGTCACATGTCTACAGCATAATACATGTATTGTAGTTTGATAGGCAGAACTTCATCCGTCTCATATAGACCGTCACCAAATAACTGAAATATTGCCATTTGGATATTAAACCTAAGTAAACAAACTTATTTTCAGTAAATTTAAAGGCTAATATAATCTGTTTACAGGATATGTTACTAAGGATGCCTGGAGTTAATTCCAGGAACTACAAGCTGATTATGAACAAAGTGCAGGATATAGCTGAACTGTGCAGCTTGAGTGAGGACGACCTGACCAAGATTATGGGGAATTCCCAGCATTCCAGGGCATTATGGGACTTCCTGCACGAAGAACACAAACCAGTGGATCCTGGCGTGCCTTCCAAAACCAGACGGTGCTAAAAGATGGAATAAGAGGAAGAGATGATGACTGATATTTAATTATCTTTAATAAAAGTGCTACTCATTTCCACTTGAGTTATAGAAAAAATTACAAATGTGACCAGTCTAAAACCTGATCAGCCTGCGAGCAATCTGTATGTTTTATACTGGTCACAAAGGTCAAGTACTTTGAAGTTTGGGAGGTAACACTGTAAGACTTATACCCAAACTTCACTCAGTAAAGTGGGGCTATACAGGAACCAGGCAATGTTGTCCCACCATATCACATTCTGTCGCATTTTTATAAGAAGTAAATATGTTTTCCTATTGTTGAGTCGGGGGCGTTAACTTCAATGATAGTCTTACACCTAGGTTCACTGAAGTGTGGGCTATATAGGATACACGTCCTGTTCTACACTCACAACACATGAAGACAAGGTTGGGAGTGAGTGGATATTAATCACTTTAAGTGATGGTTCTGGTTTACTCTGAGAATTACTGTCTGTTCAAGATATTTTACAGTATACTGATGATTTATGATGGCCTATCTTGAGTGTTAAAGATATTTAGAAAAATAAAGAAAACAGAAACCCACCCCCATGCCAAATGGAGCTCAGATTTAATGGTATAGACCAAAATTTTGTGGTCAGTATGATGCAGTTATTACTAAACGGTGAATTATTTATAAAAGAAAAATCATATCATATATGTGCTTGATAATTGATGTTTTTTATTATCATGCTGAAAAAGTTCACTGTTCATTGTAGGAGTGAAATACCCTCAGACCATAAAATTAAATAAACATCTTACTTTCAGTCTACATTTACATGCATTAGTTATAGATTTGAGAAATCTGAATACGGGATTGGAACCAAACCTTCACCTTGATATTCTTATTGATGTGCATTGGTTTTGTCAAATATTATTCCTCCTGTATTAAAGTGAAGGTCAGTCAGCATATAGAAGTTATTTCGATCCTGTTTATCCATTCCAGTACATATTTTGTTGAGCCAGTGCACTATAGTAGGCAGATATGGCACATTCAGTGACAGCTGTAGTTTAAAATTTTTATCCTATTTTTGGTTATCAGGAAGTCAGTGTGGCATTAATTATGTATATATATTGATAGTAGTGAACTTAATATATGTATATACACTGCCAAATTTTTAAATTTATTTGAATATGGACTCATTGAATATATTTTCCATATGAATGCATTGAATAAAATGTTTGTATCATAATTATATAAGGAATCTCTAGTTGATATTGGTTTACCGATACCTCCAGCATATAGTAACCAGACTTAAATTTTACATCTCGAAATGATCTTGGTCGCACTCAAAATGTTGTAGATATTGACATAGAGAATTTGAATTCAATTTTAGCATGTTTGTACATTACTCAAAAAAGTCTTAAAAAATATTAAAATTGAAATTTTTGAGTCATGGTAAATCTGGACTCGAAATTTTGTGAAATGTAAGTCTGGTGGAATACCATAAAATCCTTTAAATTAAAATTTGATTATGTATTTAAAGGTATTTCATGGGTACCTTTATTTGTGGGTTCATGCTCTAATAAGAGGTGTGAGATTACTATAATAGAAGAGGTTTTCGACAAAAATCAGTGTGCCACAAAAATTATTCACAGTAAATGTTTGGGGCATGAAATAATCATCTCACTAGAACAAGTTTTCATACTTGAAGTTGGACCACATGTTAAATTTGGGACTTCAGGTCAGTAACCTTGTGCTTAACTACATCTGAGGCAATGAAAAACTTAACTGCTTTCATCTAGATCAGTTTTTAATGCTTATATTACTTATCCCCCATGATGGTTCTTGGGTTCCAGTAATGTTCCTGGAAAGGTTTAAAAAATATTCTTCACCTCCAAATGGGGATAAAACTTATAACCTTTATACCCATAGACAATAAACACTATGACTGATTAATGGTAACAACTATGAAGAATTTAAAAGTGAAGGTGAGCTGTATGTCAGATATAGTAGCCAAACATTTTGAGAGAAAAAAATTGAATGACATTAAATGAAAAATATTCATAATTGTGAAATTAAATGAAAGATATTCATATTTGTCCATAATGCAGCATACTATATTCTCAGTACTTCAATTTAAAGTATTTTCTGAATGTCAGTAATTGTACCATTTCAGTATATTTCAAGTACTTACCTATATTTATGAATATTTATGAAAAAATTATTTTTCAAATAAATCTATGCAAGACAATAATTTCTTCTTTTTTTTATATTTATTGACATATCATATCATTAAATATACAAAATACAAATGCATTCACCTGTGAATACACAAAATGACATTTGAGACATTGACCATATTTTGGGAGTATTGGGATAAAATTATGACAATGTATGTATGCATAAAGTAAAATTAATAGTTACTATTAAAGAACATATTTAAAATCTTTTAAATTTATATATTAAATATCCAAGAGAAATGAATATATATTACATTTTATAAAAAAAAAAAAAATCTCAGAAATTGTTCATATTATATGAAGCAAGAATAAAAATCTCAAACATTCTCAAAGCTTTTAAATTAAAATTTATTTCAATAAAACCAAAAGAAAGGAAAAGGGACAATATATCAGTTCATATATATGTAGGAAAATAAGAAATACCATACTATTAACACATTACTGATGTTTTCAGTATTAAATCTATATTAATTAAATAACTACATAATTAATATCAATCCATGATAAAACAAGAGGGCCAAGATGGCCCTTGGTCGCTCACCTGAGAAAGATGATTGCTTAAGAAATAAAGATGCTTGAGTGTAAAAGTGAAATCTGGCTTTTTTTTATGGTAAAATGGGCATAACTCCTAAATTTACAAGTCAATATCAGTTATAATTGAACCCGATTGTGAGATTATGGGCATAAACATTGTCTTAAAGTTTAAAAATGATTGTTAAAAAAATGAAGTTGGTAGAGAATAAACAAAGTGAAATCTTGCATTTTTTGTATTAAAAGGGGCATAACTCCTGACCTAATCAACTGATCTCAGTCATAATCAAACTCAATCGAGACATTATGGTCATAAGCATAGCCATAAAGTTTGAAGATGATTGCTCAAAAGATGAAGATGCTAGAGTGTAAACAAAGTGAAATATGGCATTTTTTGAATATTAAAAGGGGCATAACTCCTGACCTAATTGATGAATCTCAGTCATAATCGAAGTCAATCGAGACCTTATGGTCATAAGCATTGCCATAAAGTTTGAAGAGGATTGCTCAAAAGATGAAGATGCTAGAGTGTAAACAACTTGAAATATGGCATTTTTTGAATATTAAAAGGGGCATAACTCCTGACCTAATGGTACGATATCAGCCATAATCGAACTTGGCCGTGATTTTATGGTTATAAACATTGATATAAAGTTTGAAGATAATTGCTCATGAAATGAAGATGCTAGAGTGCAAACAATGTGAAATCTGGCTTTTTTGAATTTTAAAAGGGGCATAACTCCTGACCTAATGTTCCGATATCAGCCATAATCGAACTTGGCCGAGATTTTATGGTTATAAACATTGTTTTAAAGTTTGAAGATAATTGGTTATAAAATGAAGATGCTAGAGTGCAAACGAACAAATTGTGGACGACGGACGACGGACGGACGGACGGACATTCATCGATCCTAAAAGCTCATCCTGAGCACACGTGCTCAGGTGAGCTAAAAACAAACAAAACATACATTGTTAAACTTAACTGGAATGGAAAAAAAAACAATTTATTACACATAACAGTTATACATGTACTTAGCTTGTGTTTAGTATTCACACTGGATAGGATACAAATGTGAAATACATAAATTTCGCATGGAATAAATTTAAAACGTCAGAAATAACAACATACATAGCACCAAACACATTCATACAAAGTTGAATGCTCTAACAAGTAAATTATTTCAATGCCATTCTGCCTGTATATTTTACAAAATCAGATATCCATGATTAAGGAAGCGTATCTATGCAGATATACAAGTAATAAAAGTGTGCATAGAAGAGTCCCTTTACATGTAAATATGAACACAAGCTGTTAGCACTGTCACTTGATGCTCTGTGACACTAGACCTACATCTACATGTATACCGGGTCTTCGTTAAGTCCTCTTGGACGGGCTTAATTCAATCCCTGACCTCATATAGATGAGTTTTAACACTTGCAAACAAAGCTAACCCAAATTGGACAAAATGTAGTTCATATTTTAAACGATCTCCATAGCAAAGAAAATAATTCAATAATGCTCCTGTCACTCTCTAGCATGAAAAATTCTAAAAAATTGTTTATACGCACAACTTTTGAGCATATTATCCAAATTTTTTACAACTGTCCTTGATGAATATACAAATAGCGTATGTGCATAGTATAACTGACATATATGCATCACATGAGAAAGTATGCAAACGTATTTGAGAGTTAGCGTCATGAGTAATAGAGTATGAGTAATGTATGAGCAGTGTTTGAGAATTGTCTGGTTGACAATAAGTGCCAGAGGATCCCATAGACACCAAAAATTGGAAAGGGACTCCAGGATTGGCATGCCAGATGTTCTATTAGGACACTTTTCCAATTTAAAGTAAATTGAACAGCCACATTTGTTGAAAACCTATGACACTGTAATCATCTTCATAAAACTTTCTCCTTAGTAATTCCCTTTGATTAATCATAACTTTTTAACCAATTGTTATGTAAATAATGTCAACATATGTCTGAATGACATGACAGGGTTTCCTAACTTTCAGAAGGGACTCATGAATTTCAAAACAGGTGTTACCTTGGGATACCATGCTAAAAAGTTAGTGTCAAAACACTTGTATCGTCCCCAGACTTCAAGTCTTACTCTTTTCTATCCTCTCTCCTGAGGTCCAACTACAACTGATGAAAGTAGAAATCTCTCTCTCTCTCTCTCTCTATGTGTGTGTTTCAGCTCCCACAAGTTCCTCAAGTTTTCATTGGTCGAATGTAATCTATATAAGGTCAGCAGATACAAATATTTCTCATCAGAATATATGATTTATTTGAGCTTAATTGCATGTGTTTGTCATTGCTTGATTGTCGGATGTTGAAAGTATATGTAGTCTGTGTGTAAACAATGAAAAGTGGTCTATGAAACAAATCAATTATATCAATCAAGTATTACTACGCCGTGCGATTGACTTTGACTTTCACCACTTTACACTTCAACAAAAAAATGATATTCCATTCAACCTTATTGCCTGTCAAATAGAATGTCGCTTCGGTTGACGAATATAAACCACGCCTCCTTAGCGAGAGGAATCAAGTGCACAGTTTTATAACTCGCGGAACAATGAATTGACTGCAGGTACATGTCACGTCGTGTAATAATGAATGAGTTTAAATAAACAACTATGTAGTTTCAGATGAAATAGGTGACACTTAAACTCGGGGTGTTTTAGCAAGAGTGATTTTGTGTCTTGAATTAATTAAACACAGCAAAAGCAGTGTGGCGTAGTTACTGTCAAACGGAGCATGATATTTGTCCTTGCCATCATGTTCTATGAATGTGTGGCTTTAAACAACACCTAGCCATTTTAATTGCGGTACTTCATGCAGGAATTATATAAAATCCTCGAATGTCTTTTCAAAACCTTTCCAAAACGCACCCCTGACACCCTTTATAGGGATAATGATTTTTTAAAGTCCGTCTCGGCCGACACTTCCATCACGAAAGTTGACTGAGAACTGAGCAAAAATCAATAGCCAGGTGAAGCCAAGAGGAGAGCTACTTTCTGATTGGCATACACAATGCCTTTTGTTTTCTACAGTAAGAGGGAAAGCGACCGCAGTTTGATTGATGTAAAATTATTGGAAAAGTCAGAGTCAATCGCACGGCGTAGTAAGTTTGGTTTTGACTCCACAGGATCAGTAATGTTCATAAGGGGACTTGAATAGCGCTTCACCGCCTATTGATATTACCTTAGGACTTCCTATATTTCCACGTATGGTCAGTATCAAACTAATAATTAAATATTTTTCAATAGCTAGCAATACGCAGGGAATATGTTTTTCATATGCCAATCACTCGCCATGAAATACAAGTATACGCCAGTCAGTTGTTAGATATAGGTTACAATGATGTTAATGATACTCTATCCATAACATAACTGCTAACTATACTGACCACCTTTATGCAACCTTATGAAAACCATACTTGATCTACGAATAACTTAAATTTAGTGTCACTCTAGAGTACTCAACTTATGCCTAGAATATGATGAGCGTATTCCTAACGTATAGTTCATAGCTTGTATACACTGAACATTTTTGAACATGTTCAAAATTATTTTTCAGCTTCTGCATAGAGAACGTATAATGATGTATGCAGCTTGATAGACACGTATACAACTTATGCCTAACCTACCCCTGGCATATATCTGCATATGCAAACTTATAAGCATTTCTTCTTATATGCCCACATATGTTAGTGCCATACAATAGAGTGTGACAGCCCCATTAATATTTGTCAACATGAATATTCATGAGGTACAGGGTCTTGAAGAGAGAAATCAAAGCCTGTATTTCAGTTATTTAGGAGCTGCAGATGCTTCTCATCTAAGAATGAGAAGAGTTTTCACTTTATATCAACAAGATCCATTGTGTATAGATTATCATAATGCCATCAGAATACGGAACCTTATTTCTCTATTGTACAAAAGAAATGAAAAAAAATAAGGGTGCATCTTGCCCTTTTTTAAGTTAGTTTAGCAAAATCTTCAACTATTTTGTGACATTATGGATTTACTTGTATTTGATAGGCTGCATCTATATTTTAACTTCATTTTTTTATATAAAAGTTCTTACAACTTTTACTAATCCCTGTTGACAGTTCCTGGGTTGGACCAGTTCTCAGCATCAGGGAAAGTTATATGAGATTCTTGCTCTGCAAAAGGGTTAAACACATAAACTTCAGATCTGCAGGTACGTATGCTACCATGGTGCTCTACATCTATGTGTGTTGAGTATTGATTGATATGTCTACTTTGAGACTTAACATTTTATATATGCCATTGTCCACCATTGTATACAATGATGGACACCAGACTGAAGGCATTTTGTATTGGCAACTATCTACAAGGTACCAAAGAGCAGTATAAAACAAGATCAACCTTTGAACCACTGATAAAGCCTGTGTTTCTCCAAACACTTCAAATTGAGAAATTGAGATTTACCTAAACTCAAAAATCTCTAATTCTGTTTCCTTTACTTTTGTGACACTTATCATTCCAGATAAGAACATGTAGGATAAAGCTCTATCCTCTAGTCCACTAAATGAAGAAGTTGTGGATCTTTAAATGTCTGAGAATGGGGAAATCTTAACCCTTTCCCTCATAGAGGAAACCATGAAAAGACCTATGAAAACAACATAAAACCAGATCCCGCTTTTTTAAATTTGGTAAGGTTTAACTGTGGTTTTCTGCAGATCAGGCTTTATGTGTACCTATTGGGGCGTCAAAATGAGTCTATATGAGGGAAAGGGTTAAGTTGAGATGTATCAGAAAAACAGGCCTGTATTTATGTCATCCAATTTTGAGGGCTTACCACAAAACTGTTCCATAATCTTCCATTTCTATACATACACTAAAGAATAGGTTCAAAGTCAGTCCTTGATATGTCAATTCCTAAATGGCTTTTATGTAATTATGGTAAAATAGTCACATAAGGTTAGCAGAAATTCTGAAAAGTAAGATAAATGCATGCTGTCACACCAGTCTTCCCATATACTTTGATTTTGGGTATTTAGCCTGCAGCTGAGGCCACTGTACAATCAGACTGTCCGCTACATGGTAGAGTATCTTCCCTGACAGAGATAGCGTCTCCACTCGACATAAGCTTTCCACATAAATAATCTTCACTGGATAAAATAGCATCTGAAATAAAGAATTACTGTGTAAGTAACTGTCATAAGCAAACGTTTTGCTGCTGATTATATACTGTTATCTGTCTATAATTTTCTTAAGTATTATCCAGTACTGCTTGATCATGATAAAACAATGTACAATATTAATGATAACAAAATTAAAAAATAGACCGGCATTACTCTAATCTATTTGAAATTAAATATCTTTATTTTCATTTTTTTATCAATATTTTTGTAAATATATGTATACTGTCCCCGGCAGCTAAGTGGTTAGAGCATCTGCCTCAGGAGTGGGAGATCATGAGTTCGATCCCCGGCCGCGACATTCCAAAGTCATTAAAAATGGTAGGTAGAGCTCCCTTGCTTGACGCTCAGCATATAAGGGTAGTTGCAGGACTGGTTGGCCTGGTGTCAGGATAATGTGACTGGGTGTGGTATCATGCCACATGTCTACGGTGTGATACTGCAGTGTGGCAGGACTATATCTGTCTCAAGTAGACATCGTCTCCAAATGAATGAAATACTGTCGGTGGAACGTTAAATCAAACAAACAAACAAATACGTGTATAAGTATATACGAGGGATGTTCAAATTGAAATGCAATTCCTAGCATATCTAGAAGGATTTGTTAATTTCCACAAACCAACTATCGGATTCCTTCAAAGTATTCACCTCCGTGAGCTATGCACAGTTTCAACCTTTTGATCCAATTTTTAAAGGCAGTTTCATAGTCGTTTCTGGGTATACCCTTGAGACACTGGAAGATAGCAGAACCAAGATCTTTTCGTGTTTTGTATTTTCGTCCAGTGAGGTACTTTTTGAGCCTCGGGAACAGGAAGTAGTCACAGGGGGCAAGGTCTGGGGAATACGGCGGGTGCGGAAGCTCTACAACCTTTTCCTGCCTTAAAAAATCACGTACAATAGCCACTTTGTGACTAGACAAACCTGTCGCTGGCCTGTGTCTATTGAAATATTTCTTCAACTTTTTTAGAACAGCCCCTCTGTAGAACTTGCTATTGACCGATTTACCTTTCAGAACAGCAATTTGTGAGGCCGCCGTGGCCGAGCGGTTACAGTCATGGACTGCAAATCTCTCAGCCCCTCACCGCTGTGGGTTCGAATCCCGATAGGGACTTCTGATTTTTCATGTGAGGAAGCCTTCTAGCTGGCTTGCGGTAGGTCGGTGGTTCTACACGGGTACCTCTGTGTACTCGGGGTCTTCCTCCACTTGTAATTAGCTGGATGTCGCTATATGATTGAAATACAATCGCAGCAATGGTAAACCCCAATACAACTACAACTACAACAATTTGTATAGCAGGCCCTTGATTTGTGAAGAAAACTGCATACATAACCTTTCTGACACCGATTGTGCGTTTGGCTATACATAGCCTTTTCATGTCTTTTGTTGCCCATATCTTGTTTTCATGTTTTCGTTTGGGCTCATAGAAATGCACCCATGTCTCGTCGCCTGTGACGATATTGGCAAACGTGCGATTATCGTATTTTGGGTACATTTTCAGCAAAGATTTTGCCATTTTCACACGGAGGCGCTTCTGCTCCTCTGTGAGCAAATGGGGTATCCATCCCGCAGTTATCTTATTCATTTTAAGGTGCTTCCTTAGAATTAAATGAACTGCCCCTATTGAGATGCCTACCTTTCGGGCTATTTCCCTAACAGTAAATCTTGCATCTGTCGATACAATTTCTCTGACTTTTTCTACCATTTTGGGACTGGTTGCTGTCTTTCTGCGATGGCCACATGGTGCATCTTGCAAGGACGTTATTCCACTTGCAAATTTCTTGCACCACCTAGTAACCGATGCATAGGACAGCTCACCAGGTCCATAAATTGAGCATATTTCATGAAATATCTCTTTTGGGACCTATACCAAGAAAACAGTGGTTTTTGATGTAGGCCCGTATTTGGGCGGCGATCGCAGATTTTTTACCAACCATTTTATCATTAGTATGTATGAGTATGCAATGTTTCTCGTTGTGTAGCCGAGGCTAGAGAGGACAGATTTACACAAAACTGGTATCGATCGATAGATAATTGATGCCTCTAGGCTATCCAAGTAGGTTTTTTGTGAAAAGCGTGCGTAGTTACATAATATAACCCGAGTTTTAAAGTGGCAATTACATGCTTCCAGCAAGTAGCTTATGTTTGAAATATTATTCTTTTACGGCATACACATGCTTTTCAAATACTAATGATTACAAAAAAGGTTTCTTTAACTAGAATAACTTATATTTTTTTTAATAAGCATGACATTACAGTCTTAGTTCTAGGGATTCCAGCTTAATTGAGAAAACAATACAAGAGTGTTTGAATGCTTTAAATGCCAGAGACAGAATTTGCCTAAATGCTGTATTACACAATTGATTAAGACAAGTGGCATGATATCACACCTCACCGTCTGGATATTAAGCAAACATACTTGGAACTACTTCTATAATGCTTAGCGCTAAGAAAATGAGACATAAATTACTATTATTAACAACTTTGTTGGTCAAGGCCAGAGCAAGGAGCTATCCTATACCAGTACCATTTTTTTCTGACTTTGGTATACTGTGACAGGGGACTGGACCAACTAACTCCAAGCTATGGGGTGGACATATCAATATCATTGCAAATGAATTGACCACCTGGTCTAGTAAACAATTTCTCAATCCAAATCAACATCAGTGTAATTCCTTGTAAAAATGAAACAAAGATAACTGATATCTGAAAAATTAGAGTGGGAGCTCTCCAGAAATCCTACCTTCAAGAGTATCCCTCCCAGACAGACAGGTATGCATGTTCCTGGACCATTACAGAGTATCTGTCATATACAAATATGCAATCAGACATGAGCTTTAATATATTACCGTTTTCATTTCCATAACTATAGTATATCCAATATGCACTTATGTAAAACTCAACATTCGAAAATTCGTAAAAATAATCTCAACATTAGAAAATTCGTAAAAATAATATTTTGTGCAAGTATATCAGACTAATTATATATTCATGTATATCATCTTTTATTGCTCAATAATGATATGAGAATAATTATCATCATTATTTCATATAGACTCTCAGGTTATTACCATTATTATACATACAGTTTTATTCAAATGTAAAAAAATATATATGCACTGTACATTTCATTTTTAAATCTTGTTCATCTGAAAAAGAAAATACTCACAATTTCAGGACGGATTTTGAACACCAGAGGTATGGAATATAATGATGCATACAATGTTGACAGAATTGTACTGGTCCAGGGCTGCTTAACTTCCCTGCTGCGAGGTATTTTGTGTATCTTGAACTGAAAAGGTGAAAGTCTAGTTATAACATGCTCCATTTTAACATAAATACCACTATAGAAGTTCAAAAATTAAACCTGAATCCTGAATTTGTAACTTGCTTAATTGACTAAAGGTGATTTACCACACTGTTATTATGTGGTCCAATATACTGCAGTACATGTATCTAGACTTTGAACCCAGATATAATGTTATAATGGAGCTGCATGCACAGTATTAAAACATGCAAGATCTAAGAGGGGCATGCAAAAAACAACTCAATGTGCTTGCACGACTCTTCTCGTCATCCAAACTGAGAAGTACAGAAAAGTAAATTCTAGTCCTCCGATATATGCTTATTTTATATACTGGTAAGTGTTTAAATTAATACAAGTCCTTGCCACTTGCTTTGTTTGTTTGTTGGGTTTAATGTCCCACCAACCTGCTTTGAAATGAGGTATTTGGTAGCAAATTCATTTTTCAGGTAGCATTAACAAATTCAACAAAAGCATAAACAAGCTATTACTTTTTATTTATCTATTGTTTTTCAACCATATAGGTGTGTACCTGGTCATCTGGCCCTGCCCTGTGACCACCACCCACTTACACCTTTTGGGGGTTAAAGTCTTGTTGCTAGTTGTTCTACAACCTTGTATCTCACGAAAATGTCTTAAGTGTACTGAGATGCCTACATCTGACAGAAAATACAGATGAGAATAAAAACATTGTATGACTTAGATATATTTTCATGTAGAAAGTTTTTGCTACCAAAACTTTGGAAGGTACCAAGATGCCATTTTAGGTACCAAATCTGCAACTACCGGTACTAATTTTGTACCCTGGGTACATATAAATAATAATAAAAATTACCTTATTTGACATTTGGGATTCCAATTTCAGTACCTTTTCCTCACTCATTTTATCTGTACTGGCCATGATGTAATATCTGGGTTGATACTGTGTCCCTAGCTTATGTACCAGACTTAGGATTTCTGTTGTATGTCCACCTGTAACATTTGAAGGAAAAAATCTAGAAATCCATATTAACTAGTGTGATATAGATGTTTAATTTGTTAAAATTCCTTATAAAACACTTAAAACTTTCATGGAAAAAATATGTCTGTGAGTGAAATACAATTCAAATGGAAAGCAATCATTTTTAAACAAATTTATTATGATTTAAAAAAGACCAATCTGAAATAAAACAAGAGGGCCATGATGGCCCTGCACCCCTCACCTGAGTATAGGGTTACCCATGGAACATCAGTTTGTATTAAAACATTTTGAAATCTGGCCAGTAGTTTTGAAGGAGATGATCCCTGTAGAGTTTAATCAAATTCTGTCAAGCAGTTTCAGAGGAGATTCAATATATACATATTAGGCAAATAAGTTCTGCCCCTTGCAGCCATATTTTTTTTGGACTGTAATCATTTTAGCAACTTTTGTGAAGCTTTACCCAAGGATCATCCCTGCCATTTTAAATCAAATTCTGTCCAGCAGTTTCACTAGAGGAGATGTCATTTAGAGATTTCACTGTACACATATAAGGCAAATTAGCCCCGCCCATGTTTTTTTATCGATCAGAATAATTTTAGCAACTTTTGTGAGGCTTCACCCAACAACTTAAATCAAATTCTGTTGTGTGGTTTCAGAGGAGATGTCGTTTAAAGACTTCACTATATGTACATGTAAGGCAAATTAGCCCCGCCCCTGGTGGCCATGTTTTTTTCCAGATCGGAATAATTTTAACAATCTTCTAGAGAGTTACCCAAGGAACATCTGTACCAAATTATTTTGAAATCTGGCAAATAGTTTTGAAGGAGATGATTTTTAAAGTTTTCATTTTTTTTTTTTCTGTTGCCATGGCAACCAGAGTTCCACATGGATCAAGTTTATTTTAGCAACTTTTGTGACAGTTTACCCAAGGAACATCCCTGCCAAATTTAATCAAATTCTGCCAAGGGGTTTCAGAGGAGATGTTGTTTAAAGTAAATTGTTGATGACGGATGACAACGGACGACAGATGCAGGGTGACCACAAAAGCTCACCTTGAGCACTTCATGCTCAGTTAAGCTAAAATTATTATGTTTCATTAAATCAAGTCAGCTGCTTTTTTTGACAAGCATAAGGGATAATAAGTAAAATTAAATATTGGATAAATTTAAAAAAAAAATCTTTATGACATGCTAGCAGATATAGAGATATCTGTTAAAATTTATTTTATCTTAATTCATGTTAATACAAGCAAGGCACTGAAAATTGCATGTTTATTGTCTAAGATGCATGATTGCAAATTATTGATATTGCATATACATTTTAACTGATTGGCATCATGAAAACTGAAATATAATAACACATAACATCATAAATGCCTTTCATTAATAAAGAGATCTTTACATATTACTGTGTGAAAGTCTTGTACACATACATAATGCATCAGACATTAATATTTGTCTAATAAAACCAACAAACTGCTCCCAGTGCAAGGCTCAAGGGCTTCTTCCCTCAGGAACACTTAGGAGCAAGTCAAGATTACCCTGCCCTTTACCTCAAGTATGACACTATGGAAGAAAGTGCTTCCAGTGTAGGGAACTACTAGTAACCTAAAACAACTAAAACTAGCAAGGCCCTTTAATGACTGCATGAGCAAAGTGATCCTTTCTACAAACAGTCACACATCAAAAATATATCTTACCTACTACATGTACTGCTTATGTCCTGAGAGTAAGGAAGCTCTTTGGTAATAAAATATAATTTTATTTTGAAACCATGACTTTTTATCACAAAGTTAAGAAATGCACTGGAAGGAACTATCTATTTTCCATTAATGTCAAACCTGTTCTGGGGACCTAGACATCTTCTTCTTCTATTCTTCTTCTATTGAAATGGCTAGCAATTATTTTCTGATTATTATGGACATATATTTTAGACCTTGCCATCACTGATGGCCCACGTGTGGATCATGTGTTTTGCTTAAGAGACAGCATCAGAAGAGATAGTGGTTGGATACAAGGGAGTCCGGGTATGATATCCTTGCTCATTTGTGAATAGACCCCTTGGTTCTTTTACATTCTTGGTGTATAGCACCGATACATGGAAGACAAGTTCCTGAGTAGAACCAGTACCGAGTACTCCAAGCTCCCATAGCAACCCTATTTTGGCAAGTGCCAGGCAAGGGTGCATCTGGTACCAATTTCAAAATATCTTTGGTTTGACAAGGTCACCGGAGGAATTGCCCCAGCTGGGATTCGAACCCTAGGCCTCCTGAACGTAAAGCAAGCACTCTACCTGAGCTATTGCATCGGTATGCGTTTCTGCACATGAAATTGCATGAATTTAAATAGGACTTGGGAAAAATAAACTGTAATATAAAGTTAAGAATAAGAAGGTACAGAAGCCTGCATGCGCTGTTGTCCACTATAGCTAGTATTCAACTGTTGACCGGAAGGGTGTGGGTTCAACCTGTTTGGGACAAGAAATGTTCATGGCCTTCAAAGTACTGGTCCAACCCAAGGAACTGTCAAAAGGACTTATTTCAAGTTGTAAGAACTTGTTTCCAAATCGATTTAAAATAAATAAGTTTAATGACTAATTTTACATTTGAAGAAAAATAAATTAAAAATAATACAAGTAGTATGCTATTTCCCTGTGGAGAGACATGCTCTATCTAGCACACTGCCTATTTGATTTGCTCCAAGGTAGGATAGGTTTTTTTATTTTCAATGGTCGATGTGAATGGTAGGAACTTATGGTATTATGGACAAACTCATGTATTCCGTACTTTTATCTCTTTGATTTCTTTACATTCTTACCAGAACCAACAATGACAGCGACGGAGGCTGGATTTTTTCGCTTTTTATCTGAAAAATTACTTTCACTGACATCATCCGATCGCAAAATCAGAATGATGACACTGATTAATCCTAAAACAGCAACTAATGATGCTAAAATCACACAAATAAGCATGAAATCCATTTTTGACGTTTTACGACAAGTCGTAATCTTGTAAAGTTAATGACAGTTTTGATACATACATAAGAATATTATGTTTTGTGTGATTTGTATATTTTTGTCTAAATGCTCCTAATATATAGTTTCAAATAGAAATATTAAAACGGTGTATGTCGTAAATGGGTCGACTTTAACTCCGTGTACGTAAGCGATTGGCAGTTCAGCTTATTTTTTAAACGCAAGCGTCCAGGTAATCGCTAATTTCTGTCTTTGCGATGGAACAACTCGACAACAGAAGCGTACGGATTTGGTAATTGTTGGCTTTTGCTACACTAACACTCACTTCCTAATGCAGTTGATACATTTAAAGCCTGTCTTTGAAAATATATTTGAAAATGTAATGAAGAACAAAGGATGCTTTGATCATGAAATATTGATGATGCTAACAGTCTGCGTAGTTCAGACATTTGTCATGACTGATAGTGGTTTCAAAGTGATAAGCACTCAGACCGAACAGTTCTTTTATTTTTATTTTTTTTATTTATTTATTTTTAACTAAAGAAAGAAAATTTCCTGTCTTGTTCACTCATAATCATATGACGCTATAGCAGTTTACATTTCTACTTCACTATTTAGGTGTGTGTGGTTACTATTGTACTTTGTTCAATTGCAATGAGGTTAATGCGAGGTAAGAACATGATTCCTACCTTAAAAGGGTCCTTTCTAGGGCATAATTGTACACTAATTTCTATGCTTGGTTTCTTGCTGCAGGCAGGCATAATGGCGGGCTTTTCTCTCCGCTTAGTACGCATGCACGTAGTAGCAACTGCACTACACTCTTCCCCGTCTTATAAAGGTCTGGCCTGGGATGTTTGAGATCCCACCATTGGGCTCTTTTCACAAGTTAAGGGAAGCCTGCCACTGACCAAGAGACAACCCAACCCATGAAAAAAGCTTGCTGTCCAGAGATCTCTATCCAAAAAAGGGGTCCTGAGGATGACCCATTACAGCCGTCCTACTGAGCCTAAATATACCCAGCAGGATCTATCCAGCCATGCCCATGAGAGCATGACCATAGCAACCTATCAAACGTTGCGAGAGCACAACCAAAGTAACCATCAACCGTGTCTTTGAGAATACAGGCAACCTAACAAATACGTGTCCATGAGAACACAACCAAAGCAACCATCAATTGCGTCCGTGAGAACACGATTGAGGCAACTCAAAGCGACATCGACTGTGTATGTAAGAACACAATGAAAAAACCCATCAGTTATGTCTGTGAGGACATGACTGAAAAACTCCACCAACTGTGTCCATGAGAACACAATGGCTGGGCTGGATTTTAAGCTCAACAGGAGTGGAGACACACTGACATGCTTCCACCTGTAAACATCCATGGCAGTGCCCTCTTGGCTTAAAAAAAAATAGCACTTACTGCCCCCATCTAACATGACAAGATAGGCCTCTTATTCCTGGTTACCAAAAGCTCGATCTGCACAACAACTAAGAGGAGATATACCTCCAGCCTTGAGTATTGCCACCACATTCATACCATTCCCAACAGCGCTCCCATGGCTTTTGAAAACAGCACAAATCTCTCTGTCCCAACCAGCAGGACAGGAGACCGGTCCCTTATTCTCAGTTACCATTTATGGAGCTTACATGCAGGTGTTTCAACCTGACATCCGCCACAATAGGCATTTCCTGCAATACTTGCACCAACCACAAAGCAATTAATGGTCAGGCTCCCGCATATGACTGACTCACCCTCCCACCGGTCAGTAATATGTTAATTACCTGCAAAACCATAAGAAACCAGAGTAGGAGACCAACTGGAAAGGAAACTTAACCTATCAAATCAATGCAATGAATCAACACTGAAGAAAAGTTACTACGGTATCTATTTCCCGCCCCCACAAAAAAATTTTGACACGAGAATGCAGTGGTGATAGCCAAAAACCACTGGTTCCCGATTGACGGTAGCGAGCTCTAAAAACATATAATAAGGCTCCAAATTAACTGCTGCCACCATTATTGTACTTTGTTTACAATTGCAATGGGGTTAATGCGAGGTAAGAACATGGTTCCTACCTTACAGGGGTCCTGTCTAGGCCATAATTGTATGCTAATTTCTATGCTTGGTTTCTCGCAGCAGGCAGGGATAATGGCAGGCTTTTTTCTCCGCTTAGTATGCATGCACGTAGCAGCAACTGCACTACATTACTGAGATCATTGGATAAAGTGTCCCAGACAGGATTAAATAGAACTCTCTGCCAGTAAGCACAGATGGTTATAGCAGCTTACAAGTAAGCAGCTGGTCATTGGTTCACACCCCGCACAGGGTATATTTTTTCACTTTATTTATGTCATAAATATAGGACTAGTGATGTGATGTTTTTACCTCTGCATCCAGGATGCAATGCCCATGTTTTTACTACGGATGCATAAAATATACAGAAAATGCTATCGAACTTGGTTAACAAATTTCCTAACAAATAGAACAATGAAAACAATAGTAGAAGGTGAAAAATCAAGCAAAACAACAGTAGACTCAGGAGTACCCCTAGGCACAGTACTAAGGCCAATCCTATTCTTGTGCCACATAAATGACCTGCCAGAATGTGTAAAATCCTCTGTCATACTATTTGAAGATAATTGCCTACTATATAGAACAATAAAATCAGAACAAGATTACCTCCAATTACAACAGGATCTAAGTAGCCTAGAAACATGGGCAACAAACTGGGGCATGAAATTCAATGCGAAAAAAAGCTATATATCATGTCAATCAACAAAAAATCAAATAGAATTTATCAACTTAATAACCACATAATGCAGGAAGTACATAATAATCCCTATCTTGGACTATAAATCTCAAATGACTTAAAATGGAATACACATGTCAACAAGGTATGCAAAAAAGCAAATTCAACTTTAGGCTTTTTAAGATGAAATCTCAGAAATATATCAGAGACCTGTAGAAAAACAGCCTACATTACACTAGTAAGATCAATAAAGGAATATGGTGCTACCATCTGGAACCCCTACCAGGAAGACAATATAGACAAACTAGAAAGAATTCAGATTCATAAAAAAGAGATTATACAAGCAAAACACCAGGGACAGTATCAAAAATGAAACGCCCTTACTGCATGGGTTCAAATCCCAGCAGGGTCATTTGGATTTTCATGTGAGGAAGCCTTCCAGCTGGCTTGCGGTAGGTCGGTGGTTCTACCCGGATGCCTCCGTGCATTCAGGGTTTTCCTCCACCTGTAATTAACTTGATGTCGCTATATGACTGAAATACTGTCAAAGCGATGGTTAACTCAAATAGTTAAGTCAAGTAAAATATGAAACAAGAACTTGAATTAAAAACATTACAAGACAGATGTCTAAGCCTCAGATTAATAATAACAATAATGTTTGAGGGGTTAGTTCCATCTCTGCCAACATCAGATTTTGTGAAATTCACTAGACTGAAAAGAAAAATAATAACCAAAAAATCCAGTGACTGTGAAACATCAAATATATTCTAAGAACGCCTTTGCAAAAATTCAAAGGGTCTGGAAATACCATCATCAAACTCTAAACAGTATGAAAATTTATTCTTTGTGGACACTGTGATTCACTGGAATCATCTCCCTGATAATATAGTGCATGTGGGTTCTGTTGAGGCATTCAAAAATGCCTTAAAGAGCCACCGCCAATAGTGCGGAGTTTTCTTTCCGTTGTGTAAAACTAAAACGAAATTGAGATCTACAACGAATTAGATTCAGATTCAGAAATCAAAGCAGAAGGCATACTTTTCATTATGGGACTCATATTTGTTTAGGCTAGTGAGTCCCAGGACTTTTGCTACAAAAGTTGTAAAAATATCACTGTAGGACAAAAAAGCTTGAAGTGTCTTCAGACTGGTTAACCCTTTCCCTCAGAGAGGACACCATGAAAAGACCTATAGATGCGAACAGCATAAAACCAGATTAGCCTGCGAGTAACTCGCAGGCTGATCAGGTTTTTTTGCTGTTTGCTGCTCCTCAGTGGTCTGGAAATGAGGATTTTATAATTAAATTTGGTATGGTTTAACTGTGGTTTTCTGCAGATCAGGCTTTATGTGATACCTATTGAGGGCGTCAAAATGAGTCTATATGAGGGAAAGGGTTAACAAGGAGTGGGATGTTCAACATGGTGACGTGAACCCTGTATAGAGACATTGTGAACATGATGCTGAGTCATTGCGAATCGGTGAGTCTGTGAGATGATGTGAACTTGGCATTACAATAATCAACACAATTTATCATATTATTCATATATTTATATTAAACATCATAAAACATGCATTGTTTTGAGAATAATTGTTTTGCTTTTCTTTTTTCCATCATCATAACATATTTTATAACATATGAAAGAATATTGAAACATCAAATGAAACTTATTTTCCCTACATTTATTGTTAGTTATATATATTTAAATATTTCATTGCTGGTTCACCGTGTTTGGTTTGTATTAAACTTATTCAATGAAAGAAAAAAAAACGGTTAGAAATTGTCTTCATACAGCTTTTGACACCTTTAAACATATGCTCTGAAGGGTATAAATTAATTCAATGCTTTTTCTTAATTGATTTTTTTTTTTTTTTCAAAGTCAAAATCAATATGACTGTTAAAAAATAAGAAGTGGTTAGAATAAAAAAGTGACCATTCATAATATAAGTGTTGTTATATACAAAGTAAGCATTTCTGTGAAAGAATCATAAATTGCATACATCTTAAACCCTTAGGGTTTTGGTAATGTTTTAATTGGCCTATATTAATTGGCTATGTACATTTGGTAATTTTGTTGATTGATTTTCACACCTGTTGAACGGTATGTTGCACATTTCAAAGAACTGTGCTAATGTGCTACTTTCGCTCTCACCCCTCGATCTGATAATAATGAAATTCAAATATCAAATTACAGTAATTATTTTGCCCCCCTTCGAAGAAGAGCTAGGAGGCATATTGTTTTGCATATATAAATGTTGGTTGGTCTGTTAGTAGACCACTTCGTTTCCAATCAATAACTGAAGAATGCTTGGGCCCACATTCCTCAAACTTCATACGGTGATTGGTCATTACTAGTAGACAACCTCTTGATTTTGGGGTCACTTGGTTAAAGGTCAAAGTAACTGACCTCGAATGTGAAAATTGTTTCCGATCAAAAACGGGAGAACACTTGGGCCCACATTCCTCAAACTTCAAAGGGTGATTGATCATGACTAGTAGATGACCCCTATTGATTTTGGGGTCACTTGGTCAAAGGTCAAGGTCACAGTGACCTCAATGGGAATGGGGAGAGCGTGGGGGGGGGCATATTATGTGTCGTTCCAACAACTCTTGTCAATCATTACCTCTGTTTTTTGGTGTAGATGTCCCAATCACTTTTAACTTGACTTGACTTGACTATTTGAGTTTACCGTCGCTTTGACAGTATTTCAGTCATATAGCGACATCCAGCTAATTACAGGTGGAGGAAGATCCCGAATGCACAGAGGCATCCGGGTAGAACCACCAACCTTCCGCAAGCCAGCTGGAAGGCTTCCTCACATGAAAATCCAAATGACCCTGCCGGGATTCGAACCCACACGGTGAGGGACTAAGGGCCAATCACTTTTAAGGATGATGTTGTAAGACAATGCCAAATGAAAACATGAAAGATTTTCATTGGTAGATATTCCTGTACTTACCATTATGGAAAAATGGTTACACACCATTGTTTGTTAAGATGACAAGTAGCTGAAATATTTGCTTTGTATTTACAAAGTTTTAATAAATTATCCAGACTGAATTAGTTTCTTTGATAAATGTATACAGTAAACTATGCTTATAAATAACAATATTCACTGAACCTTGGTATTAATATTGTTACATTGAAAATATTGTAACAAGCAATATTACTCTTACGAAATTGTCCAAGTACTTCTGCATCCAGAATTATGGTCTTTTTGCAAAAAAAACACAAACATTCTGTCTATGTATAATAAAATAGAAAACAATGATCTAAGTTATTAACTGCTTGGTTTGGTCCATCAGTTGGAAATAATTGTGATAATCATTTGAATAATGCACTTTCCACATACGCAGTGAAGAGTTTCACAGATAATAATTTGTTTATCATATAAATGTTCTACATTCCCTATTAGTACCGTTCATGGTGGCCGAGTGGTTAGAGCATCCTCCTCGGGAGCAGGAGGTCATGGGTTTGATCCCCAGCCGCTACATACCAGTCGTAAAAATGGTACTGTTATAGCTCCCTTGCTTGGCGCTCAGCATATAAGGGTAGTTGCAGGACTGGTTGACTCGGTGTCAGGATAATGTGACTGGGTGTGGTATCATGCCACATGTCCACGGTGTGATACTGCAGTGTAGCAGCACTACGTCTGTCTCAAGTAATACTTGAAATACTGTCGGTGGGACGTTAAACCAGCAAACAAACATTCTCTATTAATTTAATCTGCATGGATACCTCATACCTATTTTCAAATATATTTCTTCTTGTTGTCTTTGTCTTTATGTCTAACCTCACATTGTAAACTACTTTATATGCTGGCTTGGAATATAGCCACAGTTAGGGAAATATCATTTGTCAGATATTAAGAAATAGTCAGTCTGGTCAGACTTTTAACACTGTTTGCTTCTCAGCCTATCAAAACCTCTGGATGGGAAGGTAACATTTAAATATTAAATTGTAGACAGAAGTCTACCTCAGTCAAAAAAACAAATGGAAATGGTACGAAGTAAATTGTCAATCTTCAATGCAGGAGATCTCAAACAGATCTTAGCCACAGTGAGTTGAAATTAGCTCAATTTCAGCCATATCACAAATAAACTATTGATTTTTGTTGTTTGGCAAGAGGTACATACCATGGTTATGTGGTAACTCAGTGTGACATGATTGATCTGCAGTCAGTCCTCTGTGCCAGAGGTGATAAATTGTTTAGGTCACATTTGTAACTGAAGAAAAATTGTTTTTGCAATGAGATACTGATAAAAAAATGTTTAAATTTTATAAAAATATCCCTTTTTATGAACTCCAGTACAATCCCAGATAAGATATTTTATTTTCATCAGGCAGATTGCACGTGACCTTGAACATCTGATTTGATGATGATGTGTCTTAAAGTTGCAAAGGGATGTAAAACTCCACTTACCTGCTGGCAATCGAAAGTTAACATTTTTTTGAAGGACGAGTGTAAATCTAGAATAGTTCTTTGTATTTTTATTAATTTACCATCTCATATTTGGGAAGGCCATTTAGTGATGACTTAGGTATCTTTACACCCATGCCAATGTTTTAGGTTGTTTTTTTTTTGGGGGGGGGGGGGGGGGCTTTTTGGGGTCGAAATTTGGGTCATTCCCTTCAATGATATGTACAATCATTTTTTCCTCAATTCTCCATTTAATGTCCCCTCCTGCAAATTTCTTTCTCTTTAGCATATTTACATGAATGCAACACTGAATTGTGTGAATATTGACATAGAAATGATACTTAGCTACTTGCATTATTTTCCCTCAGTTTTCCCCTCATAATGCTATTTTCACCCATGAAACTCAAAGGGCCCTGCTATCATTCCCTTAAAACAAAAAAAGCACTGTCTGCAGTGTAACTTCATCATCTCAAGGTAATGTCATGAAGACACTAAGGAACAGTATACATCATTCTGTACTGTAAGCCTGAGTCCAATTTCTCTGACACAAATGTTCATGTTAAACTGATAGCCGAAATTGAGGCCATAAAAGTATGCACATATCATCATGGTGAACAAATAGGTATATCAACAAGTTGTGAACTCACTTACGGACAGATCTATTTTTCTTGATAAAGTCATTTCCTTGTTCTCTTGTAAGTAAGGGTTTATTCCTTTGATTTCTTTTAACAGCTATTGAATAAGTAAGAAGGTCAAATGTGTATTAATTTTTATTTAGATGAATATTATAGGCAATTTTATCAAAGAGAATTACCCATTTAGCAATATAGGCCAAAATTGAATTCAAAGAGAAGATAAGATCATTAGTGAACAAACTAAGAAATATTTGACTGCATCACTTTGTGACCTTGTGTAAAATTAATAAATTTTTATAGATGTATAATATGTTGTAAAATATATGATGGTACATGCAAGAAATATCTGGAGCTGATATTTTGAAAACATGATTTGTCAAGAATTTGGAAGCCTGCATAATTCTCTGTCTAAACATTTTCAGCTGCCATCCACAAGCATATATTTTATATAGGATCAAAACCACAGCGTACATGTATAATTAATTACGTTGAATGTTTAGCTCACCTGAGCACAACATGCTCAATGTGGGCTATTGTGACCAATGACCATTGTCAACATTAAACTTAAACAACATCTCCTCCTAATGCTGGGCCAATTTTAAAGAAGCTTCACAGGAATGTTCCTTTGGTGAAGCCCTTTCATAGTTGTTCAAATAATTTGATTCCATGCAGAACTCTGGTTGCCATGGCAACAGAAAGAAAAAACATATGTAAAGTTTGAAAATCTTCTTCTCCAAAACTACTGGCCAGATTTCAAAGTTATGTGGTACAGATATTCCTTGGGTATTTCTCTACCAAGATTGAACAAATTATTTTGATCCGATGAAAAACATGGCTGCCAGGGGGCGGAGTCAAACTTTCCATATATGTATATAGTACAAATTTGAAAAATCTTCTTGGTCAAAAGTACTGGCTGGATTTCAAAGTTATTTGGCACAGATGTTCCTTAGGTCACTCTCTATCAAGATTGTTCAATTATTTTGATCTGTTTGAAAAACATGGCTGCCAGGGGGCGGAGGTCGTTTTCCTTATATGTATATAGAACAAATTTGAAAAATCTTCTTGTCCAAAAGTACTCACTCAATTCATGCCAGGCTGGCAAAGGGCAGAGCCCATTTTCCAATATCATAAGATATATGCTGTTTCTTTTCCTCCCACTAATACCTGGTTCTCAGGTGAGCAACACAGGGCCATCATGGTCCTCTTGTTTTTGTTTCATTGCAATGTTGCAATCATTACATTTAAAACGCAGAAGGTTGCCCTGTCATACTTGCTTGTTGCCAATACATAATTATAATGAAACAATTTTTTAAGCTCCTATTGTTGAGGAAAAATAGATTTTAGTCTGGGAAAAGTCACGGAATTTATAATAAGACAGTGTGTTGGAACCCTGTCAAAAGAATATCACTGTAAGAGGTAGTAGTGTGGAAAATGATAGCAGTTGTATTGCCTAATCCTCTGACTTGACTATTTGAGTTTACCGTCGCTTTGACAGTATTTCAGTCATATAGCAACGTCAATCTAAGTACAGGTGGAGGAAGACCCTGAATGCACTGAGGCATCCGGGTAGAACCACTGACCTACCGCAAGCCAGCTTGAAGGCTTCCTCACATGAAAATCCGAATGTCCCTGTCGGGATTCGAACCCACGCGGTGAGGGGCTGAGTGAGTGTTAAAGTCAGTGACTTTACCCTCTCGGCCACATAGGCCCCCTAATCATTTGAATAAGTCATAATTAATGTTGTATACAGAGGGATATGTAAGGCATATTACATGAATGATGATGAAACTTGGTAGGTATAGTACCAGTGGGTGAGTGTCCCTTGATAAGATAACCCAGAAAACCACTGCACTATTATCATGGTTTGTGTGAGGAGTGAAAATACAGCTCATCATTCACTACCATGACTTTTCTGTCAAGTGAAAATATAGATAAACTTTTAGTATCATGATTGGGACAGCAAGTGTAAATTTAGATTGGATCATTTGATGATATATAAGTGACATATAAGTTGGTTACACTGTAGTTGTGTATTAAGGCGTGTCTAGTTTTAGAGAAATTTACAGGTAATTTATTGTTGTTGTTTTTTTCATCATTTTGCATACATGTACATTTACAAGTGTGACAATGTATTTTAGACTTCGTTAATTCAGATGTTATGCGTCTTGTAAGAACAAGGTATGATAAAAAGAAAAAATATATTAACAAAATACTGATAAGTTTTATGGGACCTTTATCTTCCCATACTTTTATTTTAGTACCGTAAGTTAACCCTTTCCCTCATAGAGGAAACCATGAAAAGACCTATGCGAACAGCATAAAACCAGATCAGCCTGCGAGTAACTCGCAGGCTGATCAGGTTTTATGCTGTTCACTGCTCCTCAGTGGTCTGGAAATGGGGACTTTATAATAAAATTTGGTAAGGTTTAACTGTGGTTTTCTGCAGATCAGGCTTTATGTGGTACCTATTGAGTGCGTCAAAATGAGTCTATATGAGGGAAAGGGTTAACAAAATACTGATAAGTTTTATGGGACCTTTATCTTTATCTTCCCATACTTTTATTTTAGTACCAGTAGGTTAAAACATGTGTATTTAGACAGTTATTTGATTGAGGGTTTACAGAGTTTAAGTGGATCAAAAATGTTCAAAGCTGCTGAATCATCCAACATATATTTCAGGTATTTGATGACAGTTGATACATTTAACTGCATGTTCTTCAATCTGGACAGATTCGAGTTACATTTATGCTTGCTTATTTGTATCTCAGCTCCTACAATATAATGTTTAACTGATAATAAGCTTTAACCATTTTAGAAAAACAAGGAGATTTCAGTCTATTTTTTTGTGTTGTTTAGTAGGGAGTTAAGGGTTTGATCAGTAGCCACTACATACCATGATAGAAAATAGTGCTGGTATAACACACATTTGCTTTGTTAGTGCAAAGTGTAGTTCAGTTCTGTTTAGCCTGGCGTCATATGACTGGTTGTGGTATCATACCATTTGTTTGGGATATTAAAATTGAATTAAATATGTCTCAGATGAAGGAATGACATTGAATAAAATGTCTCAGATGAAGTCAGAATGACATTGAATAAAATATGTCTCAGATGAAGTCAGAATGACATTGAATAAAATATGTCTCAGATGAAGTCAGAATGACATTGAATAAAATATGTCTCAGATGAAGTCAGAATGACATTGAATAAAATATGTCTCCGGTGAAGTCAGAATGACATTGAATTAAATATGTCTCAGATGAAGTCAGAATGACATTGAATTAAATATGTCTCAGATGAAGTCAGAATGACATTGAATTAAATATGTCTCAGATGAAGTCAGAATGACATTGAATAAAATGTCTCAGATGAATTCTCTGGATCATTGTCAGTGAGGTCAAGTAAGATAAAGCAAATAAACAAATCAATAAAATATTCTTACATTGAATAAAATGTCTCAGATGAATTCTCTAGATCATTGTCAGTGAGTTCAAGTAAGATAAAGCAAATAAACAAATCAATCAAAATAACTGTCATAGGACAGTGATATCAGTAATGGTTTAACTAGCTGGATTAAACTGGTCTTTATCTAGGTCGGTGTACAGTCCGTTTATTTCTGTGGTTGAAGTTAGCACAAGTATGAATAAGCGTGCAAAAATGTCCTATTGGATCGGATCAAATTTGTTATTTGTTCCCACTTCATGAATTGAGATGGGGACAATATTGGGGATCATGCATGCTGCCCCATCATCACCTGTCAAGGAATGTTATTTTCATATTGTTGAGTCAAGCTGGTGTAGCAGGGGCATTCATCACCTTCAGTGATTGCTCTAGTTTTGTACAGCAGGGTTTGTTGAAATATTTTATACAAAATTTAGATAGACATTCATTAAAATTTCTTAATCCTTAATCTCATTAAAGATATGTTTTGTGGCTATCCTGGAGCTTTCTGATCAGGGTCTCCTCTGCAGTGTTTACTTTTATGACATTGTTGCTCAGAGTCTGCACAGCAAAGAAATATCCCACTTTTTCATATACTACCAGAATTACAGTAAATTAATATTAAAGTAATAAATTTTACACATAGATATCTATGTGGTAAAGGTTTACCAGTACTTTAACCCTTTTTCTCATAGAGGAAACCATGAAAAGACCTATGCGAACAACATAAAACCAGATCAGCCAGCGAGTAACTCGCAGGCTGATCAGGTTTTATGCTGTGCGCTGCTCTAAGTGGTCTGGAAATGAGGACTTTATAATTAAATTTGGTAAGGTTTAACTGTGGTTTTCTGCAGATCGGGCTTTATGTGGTACCTATTGAGTGCATCAAAATGAGTCTATATGAGGGAAAGGGTTAACAGTACTTACACCGTCTTCTGTTTCAGACAGTGTGCGGAGCGGTTGATCAACAACCTCCAGCAGGATGCACGCGGCGGTGGCATTCGACACCTCCTACTACCCTGTGGCTGTGGTGAGCTGCATGTTCTTCCTGGCTACCTTCAAGTATGTCTGTCCTAGCCTCTCAGCCTACTTCTGTCCTAAGTTCAAGACCTTGCCAGTGAACAAGCAGGTGTACTGGCTCACCAGGTAAAACTTTTCTCACTCATTCACTCGATATTGATAAAGATACTATCAGATAGCTGTCATCTCATAATTATATCTGTCTGCTATATAATCTCTGGTGGTAAATGTTGATCACCTACAAAATGAAATAATGTTGGATTGATGTATATATGAGTCACTCAGTTGTTTGCCCATTTGTTCTTACACCCCAATTATCACAGAATTGGGGGATATATAGAAATCATTCTTGTTGTACCCCGTCTTGTCCTACACTTGTATTTGTCCTACATTTATATTTGTCCTACACTTGTATTTGTCCTACACTTTTATTTGTCCTACACTTGTATTTGTCCTACACTTTTATTGTCTACTTGTATGCCACACTGTTTTGCCTCTTGTATGTCCCACACAATTGTCCTACATGTTTATGTTAAATTATGAAAATGTAACAATAAATTTTTTTTAATGGAAAAAAAAATCACAATATGAGTATTCATTAATAATCTTTTTGTTTATTTATTAATGGTTTAAATCAATAATTTATTTTTAATGGAAAAAAATCCTCAATTTTTGCTCCACCTTCAATTTTATTAAGGAATAAGATAAAGGCTTAAACTTTTTTTTAAAATCAATTAATTTATTTTTTAATGGAAAAAAAAAATCCTCAATTTTTGCTCCACCTTCAATTTTATTAAGGAATAAGATAAAGTCTTAAACTTTTTCACAAATTTAAGAATCTTTTAATGTTTTTTTTAACCCATTTTTCTCCCATAAGAAAACAATATCTTACAACTTAGCAATACAGTGGTCCTCCTTAGCAGTACAGTTGTCCATACTTATAGTGAACTCAGATAAAGTGAATACTCGTTGGTTGTTTGGAACACTTCAGTTAGGCCCCAATTTCTCCCCTTCTTTATCTTATAGCGTACTCACTTATAGCATAACCTTGGTCAGTAGAACCCCTGTTTGATCCCAAACAAGCGTTTCAACTGTAGTTTAGATGTTTAAAGCAAACTATTAAATTCAATTTCATCCTTGCTTAGACAGGTTTGTTTTCACACCTCACCTGTCTACTATACAAGCTTTACTGGCATATAATACACATTGAGGTATTAGTAATCAGTTCTTTTGTCTGTCTGAAAATAAAAAGTCTCCATTGTAATTTTGAATGTGCACATTATGTATTTTGCATGTAGTTCATATGAGTGCATGTACATGTAACTGTTTGCCTGTTGTTAATATGTAGTCGCTGGGAGAGAATTCGTTCTGTACAATAACTGTTCAATGCAAGTTATAGATCTTACGTGCTTGTTGTATTTGTGTCCATATTGTATTTTTTCTGTCCGTATTTCATTGCTAGCTATTGCGACAGTTGGGTCAAAACAAAAAACGATGCATGCAGTTTTTAGCTAACCTGGCACGAAGTGCCAAGGTGAGCTTTTGGGACCAGCCTTTGTCCGTCGTCGTAAGTCGTCCGTCGTCAGTCAGCAACAATTTACTTAAAAATCTTCTTCTCTGAAACTACTGATGGGATTTGGGACTACTGATCAAATTTTGCAAGGATGTTTCTAAGGTGATCCCCTATAAAAAATGTTCAAATGGTTCCGTTCTGTAGCATAATTAGGTCACAGGAGCTAAAAATAGATTTTGAAAGTGAAATCTTAAAAAATCTTCTTCTCTGAAACAATAAGGCCTAGAGCTTAGATATTTGGTGTGTAGCATTGTCTAGTGGATCTCTACCAAGTTTGTTCAAATCATGACCCCTTTGGTTAAATTTGGCCCAGCCATAGGGGTCACCTGATTTTACATAGAATAATACAGAAAAAACTTGAAAAATTTCTTCTCAGAAACCACAAGGCCTGGAGTTTAGATATTTGATGTGCAGCATTATCTAGTGGATCTCTACCAAGTTTGTTCAAATCATGACCCCTTGGGTCATAATTGGCCCTGCCCCAGGGGTCACTTGATTTTACATAGCCATAATGATACCAGGTGAGTGATCCAGGGCCATTATGGCCTTCTTGTATGGCAAAAGTGGAAGTAGTGGGTTTCTTCACATAGATACCTGAAGGACTATGATAATAATTAGGTATGGAATCATGATAAATAAAATAATAATGGTCAGAATTATATACATTATTCAGACTTTGTGAGTGAATAATAAAATTATGATAATAAGAATAAATCATAATTCTATTCTATTCACTTGTCAAACATTTAACCCTTTCCCTCATAGAGGACACCATGAAAAGACCTATGCAAACAGCATAAAACCAGTCAGCCTGCGGTAACCGCAGACTGATCAGGTTTTATGCTGTTTGCTGTCCTCAGTGGTCTGGAATTGAGGATTTTTGTAATTTAAATTTGGGTAAGGTTGAGTTTGCTTTCTGCAGATCAGGCTTTATGTGGTACCTATTGAGTGCGTCAAAATGAGTCTATATGAGGGAAAGGGTTAACTATTTGCTTCGGAAATATGTTTGCTGTACATTGGTCGTTTATAAGATAATAACTCCTTAAATTATTACAAGGAACCTCAAATATAGTGAACAAAAGGTCATGGTCCCCATGAGTTTGCTATACCCGAGTTTTACTGTATACATGCTAATCTTTCTTAAGTATCCTATGTTGGACCAGTACTTTGAATCTGGAAAGGACATTTAAAGATTGGTGCCACCAGGTTGCTTCGAATCCCAAACCTTTGGAGCTGCAGTCATGTATGCTACTGCAAGCACATGACACGTAGAAGCTAAATATATTAAAATATGACATTCACCTTCTATCAGTGAATACATGTAGAATTATCATGCAGGAGACAACATTTCTTTGATGAATCTGCTTTAAGAAATAGTCAATATTTAATTAAGATTGGCTATTTTGATTAATATGTTTTACTGGAAAATAAATTATGTTGCTTTGAGATTGAAACAGAGTAGTCAGTAAGGTGCAATACATGTGTACATATAAATTTAGAGTTAGTAGAATCAATACTATTTATCCTGCAAAGAAACTGCTCATGGTGAGCTTTTGTGATCGCCTTTTGTCTGGCGTCCGTCGTCCGTCCGCGCGTGCGTCTTGCGTCAACTTTTCCTTTAAACAACTTCTCCTCCTAAACCACTGGATGGATTTTGACCAAACTTCACAGGAATCATCCTTATCATGACCTCTATCAAAGTTGTTCAAATTATTTTGATTTGGTGAATAAGTAGGTCACAGAAGCTAAAAATAGATTTTTAAAATGCAATCTTAGAAAATCTTCTCCTGCAAAACTGTAAGGCCTAGAGCTTTAATAATTGGTATGTAGAATTGTCTTATGAACATCTACAAAAGTTGTTCAGATCATGACCCTGGGGTCAAAATTGGCCCCGCCCCAGGGGTCATTTTATTTTTCATAGGTTTATATAGGAAAAACTTTAAAAATCTTCTTCTTGAAACATAAGGCCTAGAGCTAAATATTTGTTTAGTGAATCTCTACAAAAGTTGTTCAAATTATGACCCTGGGTTAGAATTGGCCCTGCCCCGGGGTCACTTGTTTTACATAGACTTATATAGGAAAAACTTTAAAAATCTTCTCCTATGAAACCATAAGGCCTAGAGCTAAGATATTTGGTATGTAGCATCATCTAATGGTTCATTACCAAGATTGTTCAAATCACCCGGCCCCCCGGGGTTTTTTTTATCTTCTTTTATGAATCCATAAGGCCTAGAGCTTAGATAATTAGCTCACCTGAGCACAACGTGCTCATGGTGAGCTTTTATGATTGCCTTTTGTCCGGCGTCTGTCATCCGTCCATCTGTCCGTGCGTACATGCGTCTTGCGTCAACTTTTTCCATTAAACAACATCTCCTCCTAATCCGCTGAAGGGATTTTGACAAAATTTCACAGGAATCATCCTTATGATGTCCTCTAACAAAATTGTACAAATTATTATGATTGGTTGAAAAAGTAGGTCACAGGAGTTAAAAATAGATTTTAAAATGCAATCTTAGAAAATCTTCTCCTGCAAAACTGTAAGGCCTACAGCGTGTAGAATTGTCTTATAAACCTTTACAAAAATTGTTCAAATCATGGCCCTAGGGTCAAAATTTGCCCTGCCCCAGGGGTCACTTTTTTTTTGGCCCTTGGGTGAAAATTGGCCCTGCCCTAGGGGTCACTTGATTTTACATAGGAAAAATAGAAAAATCATCTCCTGAAATACTGCAAGGCTTAGAGCTTGGATATTTGGTATGTAGAATTGTCTTGTGAACTACTACAAAAGTTGTTAAAATAATGACCTTACCAAAGTTTGTTTTTAATCATGGCCCTGTGTCAAAATTGGTCCCACTTTAAGTATGTTCATATTATAAACCATTGAAAGCAATATTTCTCAGGTGAGCGATTAAGGGCCATTATGGCCCTCTTGTTTCCTATCAGGTTTCATTCTAGTGACATCAGTCATATTCTGGTATCTTCTTATGATATGAATGGATTTTACCTCATATTTGCATCATATAACATGAATGTAAATAGGGTTATTTTAATGAGTGCCTGGGCTTCAGGGCAAGATTTTGTAGAAAGTATAAACCTTTACTTCATGTACACATGTTTTGACATCTTGGCAAAGAAAGCAGACTTAGCGTCCCCTATGTTTGCTCATACAAAATTGTAGCCCAAGTTCCACAGTCTGGCTCTTTACTTTACTTTTACATGAGTAAGCTGAAATGAATTATTACCATAATAACTAAAAATAATTGATCAGAAATGAAACATTTGGGTGTTTCTATTAGAGAAACAAAACTAATGAAATTCACCCCTAAGTATTTAAGTTTTACTTGGCGCTATGAATTGTTGGTGGAATTTGACCCTGGATAGCAAGGAAAAGTCTATTGTTTCATATGTTTAATATATTTATCTTGGCGTAAATTGATTCATGAATATTCAGGAGGTAATTCAATGTTTTATGTATGTCATG
>CM037782.1:57065627-57115627 GCA_021229015.1 Solen grandis
TTGAATGTTTTGTTGATTGAGATAGAGGTTATGGGCTTACTTTTTTTTCCTTAAATTCATATTTAAAAAACCGTTGTTTTCATGGTTGAGTAAACGAGGTGGTTTTGGTTCAGTGAGTAAAATCTAAATAATGAAATCAGAATTAAATTATTTGGCAGATGGAAAAAGGGAGAGCGAATCATAAATGTTTTTTCATCAGAGCATAAATTGTGTGTTCTCAATCGTGTGTAACTGGTTAATACGAGTACAGGATTCAGGTACATTGCCGAAAATTAACTCATTTCTCCCGTGAACACACATTAATTACAGTATATTTCGACACGCTTTGGGAATTAGCAAAATTTTGATAGATGGTGAAGTACAGAGATATGATATCACAGTGTAGATGTTGCAATGTTTACAGGGAAGTATATAAAAAAATCAGAAGTGACAACAGACGAAATAGAAATTTAAAAACAAAAAATGTAGTAGAAACACTAACCTGATTTCCATCCTCTAGCATGTTTCCTCCGTGTAAACCAATTAAGGAGGGATCAGTCTCCCCATAGCCGATAGGGAGCGGACCCCCGGGCACGAGTAAATCCGTTCTCCGCATCCCCCCATAGTCCATTCTGTTGCGGTCATGGGTCTGAAGCCCGCCCGACATATTGTGGATATCATCTCTGTGGCGAAGCACGTTTCTGTCGGGGGTATGCAGCTGGTGATAATGTTGTTGAGGGGGCTGAAACCCGCTGAGATGGGAGTACGGGTCAGCATTAACATGATGTGGATGAAAGTCTACCGATTGCTGAGAAATGGGGTTGTATGGTGGTGGAAAATAAGGCGGCTGGAAATCCGACGTTGGCGTGTGAGATAAACGTGGTGCCGGCGGGAAGGATCCGGTTGACGACACAGTGGCCACTAACTGCCCCAAACCTGGGTGCGTCCCTAGAACGTCACGACGCTCCTGTAAATAAACGTCACACTGTTGTCATTTTGTCTAAATATAAACGAATGTATGTTTTTGTAATTTCTTAGTAAAGTATATTTCCTGCAACAGAAAAATAACTGTATGCGTATTGCCACTGAGGAATATGAAAGCCATGTGCTATTTATTTATTTATTTATTTATTTTCAAAATTAAATATACATGAACACGAAATTTCCATGCGTGTGTTGTTTTTCCCTGAAAGGTAACAAGCTATGACGACAAAAACACGGACAGCACGCGAGAACATTGAGCCAAGTTTGTTCACGATAAAACTAACGACATCATTCAATGTATCTTTGTGTCTGTTTGATAAATAATTACCTCTAGAAAAACTATCCACACAAAAAATATATGATAAATGTTTTAAAAAATATGATAGTCCTTTCTCTCTCGAACTTTACATACGACTGCATGATAAACGTTTCGAGACGACAGCGAAGAGCTTTAGACGAGACAGTATTTAGGGCCCAGGGCGACATTTGCCATCTTCTGTGAACAAAACATAATCTGCCCCTGAGCGGGGTTTATACCTCGTTCATTATAAAGACAGGACCAGGCTTCAAAATCACAATAGAACAGTCTGTTTCGTGGTTGTTGTCTAGATCATCCAGTCTATATCATTACATGGAGATTGTAAAAGGTCACAAATTGATTGACAGCTATTCTTGAATCGGGATATTTCCAGATAGAAATGAATGGCACGGGAAATCAAAAGAAACGAGAAGAGGAAATTTTTGATTCATAGAAATGTGACTAATCAATTAAGTGAATTACAGTTAATTGGTTTTTATTATTATAAATGTGTAAATAAAGTTTAACGTAAGATGACATATTACTCGAGAGAGGGTGGGGAATGACAACAAAAAATATTTTATACAATGAAAATAAAATAATAGAACACCTCAGTTCCGTTTGTGCCATTCTGCACATCTGTAAGACCGAATGCAGACGGCATATTATCACGTTTGTAATAAGAAGGTGACACCCTATCCAGTTCAGTTAATACACCGTTTGATTTGTTCACTCCGTTCTCTAGTCCTAAATTCTCGTCTGCCACGGAACTAAGGGGGTCTGTTCCAACAGGACTTAGCTCTGTCGACATTCCGGGTACCAGATCCGGGGACCAGGTCTACAGTCTCAGACGGACCTCATGAAGAAGCCTCTATCCCCACCACATCCACAACTGCCATATGTATATAGAATTATAACTGTTCTTCCGTGAATACACGAGATATATACTAAATCATAATCTCCATTGATGTTGTATTTGTATCACGAATCCTCACTGAAATAAGGCACGATTCCAATTTTTATTTTCTCTGTGTCAGAATCCTTTATATACAAACAATCAAAATGCCTTCCAGATTTGAATCGAGTATTACCCCAGGTCACAAAACTTCCACTATCAAAATTTAGAGTAGAAAGTGAACATGATATAAAATAGCCAGAAGCGATCTGCACGCATATATACCTTGAGCGATGTTCTACTTTCCGCCGAGAAGGGGCGGAGCTTAATGCCTCAGCGAGCACGAACTACTCGATCGTGAACGAAATGGGCAGGGACGAGTGTCGGCCGAGGAGAACGAATGAATCAAACACGCCTCTGATTGGCGTATAACGGGATACGGAACAAATTACACAACTGTCTAAACAGTGGCTAGGTTTTGCACGGAAGTTCATTGACAAGTAATTAAGAAGTGCAGCATCGTCTGAAAGGTGTTTTATTAAAGAGAATTGGGAGTACAGCGTAACATGAGAGACATGTATGGAGAGATAATCAAGTGTCATTAATCTAATCCTTAATTTAGATTAGCAACGGGACTGAGAAATGTGATAGAACGGTCAGATAGATTAATAGACGAATAAAGAAAGGTTAGCATTTGTAGAAAGAATTTAGAATAAGATAAACACTAGTTCAGAAAACTTCATTCTGTTTTATGATGTAGTATATAATTAATAAAAGTAAAACAAAAAAAGGAAACGAGGTTTAAATATTTAATATAAAATTATCCCTAAGTCATGTGTATTTTCCGTATTTTTTCAGTCACTCTCTAACTCCGCGGCACACACACAAACATGTTTTTAATTGGTTGCTACGTGGACTTTTTTCTGTTAATCTTATTAAATTTAACACACACACACACAACCATCAACAGGACATACCTAGCATTTAAAGGTACATAAATAATTGTACGTAAAAATCAGATAAATTCAACAATACAAACAAAGTCTAAACGTACTTGATATACCAAGGAGGCTTAGATTTGCTAAAAATGAAATATGTGTGTGTGTGTGTGTGTGTGTGTGTGTGTGTGTGTGTGTCACTTTAATAGAATTTAAAGTGAAAACAAGACTATTAACGTCAAAAACTGGATTACGCAAAATCACGTGAGAATGTACACTGTATTATTGATTTATGCTACTTTTTTAATGTCCCAAATAACAAATTAAATAAATGCAAAACCCCCTGTAATGTATAATTAGAATTCATTTAAACGAGAGTTTTCAATTCAATATCTTTATTGAGTTATCCAAAAATAATACCAGGTTGACATTAAGATTAAGACATTGTTTTTGAACTGGCAAACTTCGAATATACACACGTGTGTATAAGAATAGGAAAGGTTAATGAATATTACAAAAGAAATTGATTACATAAATGAATATATGCGTTTTGTTTGGTGCATCAAATATGACCGTGGTTCTGAGATACGCACATAGCTGCCATATTTTTATACATATACAACGCTCTGGGGAAATTGAGAATGGCTGCAGTTAGGCTAACTGAGAATTGAATATGCGCACGCACAAGGAATATAGGAAGTATTTTTATGACATCAGCCGAGTCTACTTTTCAGGAATATATTTTTTCTTTTTTTTTTTATATGTAGAACAGACAAATGGTTATGAATTTACTATTCTAATAAAAAAAAAGAGGAAATTTTGCATACTTATTATTCAAGAATATCCCAAAAACTAAGTCCATAAATTACAATAACGTCCAAAAACGTCGCCCTGAGAATGAAAATCCAGTGACGTCGTGTAGGATTGCATTGTTAACGACAACTTGAAAGATAATGAAAACTTATATCTTTCCCTCTGCCCTAAGGAAACGGTCTAAGTTTCAACGAGGGACAATACTTTTTGAACGTCTGGGAACATGTGAATTGACAAAAGGGCATTTTAGAGGTTTCATATACATGGGAGCTTTTTTTTTTTTTTTTTTGGTCTTAGAGATGACCGCGGAAAGCAGTTCAGAAGAAAAAAATTATTTGACAAATGAGTTTCAAAGAAACATAAATCAGTCTTTGTCTTCGAACAACGCTTGTCTGTCTTTCATTTCTTTTTCTCCCCTCTAATACAGAGGTCTTTTTTCATTTCATATTTCGAATATATCTACGTATGTTGTTACGACATGATATTCAAGAACAGTTACTTTCATTAGCTCGGTTACTCTCGTTTTACTGTCATTACTCGGAGAGATATTTGTATTGTTTAACGACTGTCTTAATGGTTAATTAAGAAGCAGAATTAAAATTAATGCAAAAATTAAAATAAACAACACAGTTCTTTTGGGTGATTCATATTGTGTTGCGATTAAAATTGAACCTTTTTGGCAATTGGGAGCGATTTGACTGTCAAGGTATTATTAATGGTGAATTTTTATTTGTCACTAAACCCCGTAATTACGTCAAGAAGGGATTGGGCGAGTGCTGCGTCAATGTCTCCTGTAACAGAGACAGGTTCCTAGAAGTTAAGATGAATGACAATCTTTAATTGTTTTCACAATTAAAAAGAAATTGAGCAGTTTAAAGATTTTTTTCTTGAAGAAAAAATGAGGAAGCCTTAATTTTATAATCAAACGTAAATCTTGCACCTCCATGCTAATATTATAAGAGACGGAAGTTGTATGCAGACGACATTTTGCAAAGATGGCGACCAAGTGCCAATTGCTGTAATCAACGTAAATTTGGTAGCGTTTTATCATTATTTGTCGAAAAAAAAATGAATTGGGATATTTGCTCTAAGATTTGTTATATACAACACGGAAATCACGTGCTAAGAGTGCGTCTTATCACCTGGATGTCAAGAGGTTGTGAATGTGTCTTATTCAAAACAAGTATGCTTTAAGTAGTCGTTATTCCTAACAATGGTGCGGCCATATTGAATTAGAGCGGCACTCTGAATTGAATTGTTGACCATAATCCCTAAAAAGACCACAAGTGAGAAAGTGGATGTTTGTATAATTCATTTGTATTGCCTCGTTTGTTTACGGCTAGAATGGTGTAAGACGAAGAAAGAGCACCTGTCCACTGAATCAACAAAACAACAGCCGTATAAAGTATTATGCAATGTTCATGACATATATAACATATTTCACGGGTATTTCCGGTAACATTTACACGACGTATTCACGCGTTAGATAATAATTTATCCAGGAAAAAAATAAGTTAAAAGACAAACAAATATAAATACTTCAAACGGTACAATGTATAATATATGATGAAACATGTACACATGATTATATTAGTAAAATATTCATGTAATGCCAACATCTAAATTAAAGTCCTTTCCGTATGATAAAATCGACTATCCAGAAACACATTGATTGAAAATAATATATACATAATTTACGGGATAGAAGAAAATATCTTTATTTGAATGATTATAATCTATTAAAAATGGTATTTGTTAGTCAGTTATTATTATTATTATTATTATTGATAAATATTTGTACAGGTATTTATATTTTATTCTATTTATCAATTTGATTTATGAATTTTGCCGTTATTCCAATCGTTATTAACATATTTATAATGGAATCTTCCAATTAGTTTCTTATTAATTTTACAGTATTTTACACAAACGATAAATAATTGTTCCGGTTTAAACCTCAGCCCATCCCATAACAGATGCACGTACTAACATGGACTTATTTTATAGAGTTCTAGACATACATCATTAATTCATTAACGGTATATTCATATTTATTCTTCCACAATAACATTGGTATTGGCTTTTCAATATATTTACATCTTTGTATGTGTTTGTGTGTGTACGACCGGGGGTGGTGGGGTATGCTATCATTAGCGGGTATAGACATCAAAGAATATAATTCATTTAGGATGCATATACGATATACTTACATGTATAAGTCGCAATAAAATATGTTCTGTTCTGTTCATTTTGTTGTTTTATCCTTTGTTGGCTATATATGTAATATTTGATGCCAAATAAAGAATATGTAAATATAAACACAAACAATACTCTAGCCGATAAGGTTTACTATATGATGTAATCTCAAAAGCTTTGGGTAGAACATAATTGGAAGATTAAAAAAAACACAATGAATTTAGATAACCATTGACTTATTTTCTATTACGGCTATAAATTTATTACACCCTTTTTCATAATACATGTACCCTTCAAAGAAAAAAACTGCAAACTCCTCAAAAGTTATAAGATAAATTGTAACAATAAATCCCATTAATCTCTTGACATTTTTTGCCTAACTATCAGGAATGAAATACTATTTCATGTATAAAAATGCGGGATAAAATTATGAATGAAGTAATTACTTGACTTTGAAGTATTTGCGGCTCGGCAGCCGGGAAAATATTATGGATCACTATCAAGTCCGACAGGCAATAAAAGAAACCCCCCTTTTCCCTTGGCGTGAAATTTCCCAGGGTGCTGGAGAGCAAAGGCTATATTATTACCGACCCGGCTTCGTACCTCAGCGTGTACTTAGTTAATACATAAACGGAACAATTAGCCCATGGAGAGCATATAATGTTCAAAATTAGCGGTTTTTAAGTAGGACTTAATTCGAGGAGAAATTTCATACTGTGTTAAAGGTTCTTGACAAATTCCAGGTGGAATCGGACCAGAATTCTCTTGACCGAGTTGTAATAAAGCCATGTTTACAAACAAAATCCTGCACACCACAAAAAAGCATATCAAATTGTCAATAAAAACGTTACTAGCCTCAGAAATGTAGGGGCGATAACTGCTACATGCTACATTACAAGATTTGATTTATTGTGTTAATGAAAAGAAAGATGTGTGATCGATTGATTAGTTACACTAATATATATATGAATGGCGATATTGTTTTTCTCACATACAAAGTCATTTTAAAGGTACCGGGAAGTAATTGTTATTGATGTGTTTTCATTTATTTCTTTTAGTACCTGTCTAACATTTAACGCTAGTGCTCCACCCTAAGGTAAAGTCCCTGTAATGGTTCCGCTACATTTCGGACCTCATGGCCATTCACGTAGATAACCAATATTTCCTAATGTTTCATTAGGGTACCTTGGTTATCTTGTTAGAGGCTAAGTGGTCCAAGACGTAGCGGAACCAGTACAGTGACTTTCCCTTAACATCCCTCCATATCCAGCCATCTATGATTCCACCGAACCAACTTTTCATTCCGCATGCATATTCATAGACCTTTCCTAGTCTTTTAACCTTTTTAAACTTATTTTTTTTTAATTTATATTTATAAATAAAGGCTAGCAAATAATATGTTACTAACGCTAGTCCCACCCCGGGCCACAGACACAAGACCGCAGTCTCCGCGGAAAGATGCAGGCGAGATCGAGAGTAGAGCGCGGTAAACCCATTAAACGACTAATTATGTATTTGCACTCACAAATGTAGCTTGATCAAACGTTTTCAATGAAGATTTTTACGAGCTTTCCACATAGATACTGTCTGCACACGAAGCTAATTCCAGAATCTCAGAGTTTATTCCCGATTCTTAAATTCTTCCTACTTGTGTATATAAAATTGTTAGTAGTTTTATGGCCCGTGTAGTTGAAACTGAGGGAAAAAGGGCATGAATGGGAACTAGACACTTAAACGAAGCATTGTGAACCGACTGATTAAATGTTCAAATGTTCAGAAAACCCAAGAGTATTCGTGCTAATAACTTATATTCTAAAAATTAGATAAGACATAATGACGAAATAGTAAACGTAATGATATGGCGACGCTTTTGTTTACCAGTGATATTAACATTTATCTTTTTTCGGTACAGAAAGTTGGTCAGGCTTTTTTTTTATATATAGAGTCCTATCGCTGTATTTTCCTTTTGAAGAGAAACAGGTGAGGGGTTTCAGTCCATCTCCTCTTCATTGTCCTCCTACTCATCATCATCATCATCATCATCATCATCATCATCATCATCATCATCACCATCATCATCATCATCATCATCATCATCATCATCATCATCATCGTCGTCGTCGTCGTCGTCATCACCACCATCATCATCACCTAATGAATATTCATATTTATATGATGAAGTATTGGTGAACTTAGTTATACCGTTAAATTACAAAGAGCGATTGTTTAACGTATTATTTTTATAGTTATTATTTCTTACAACTTACACAAATCCTTCTCAACGTTTCCTGTGTTGGACCAGTACTTTGCGTATAGGAAGTTCTTGAAAAAAATGCGTCTTACGGTGGGGTGGGGGGTTCGAACCCATGTAGTTACCATCTCAACAATTTCTTCGAAGTGCGGTACTGGCAATTAATTTCTGTGCATATATAGGTCTGGCATCCAAAATGTCCTTCTTTGGTGATTTTCATAATTATTACTACATTTTGTGATGGATCTTTATGACCCTCCCACCCAACCCCTCAGACCCCTTTAGCCACATGCTGGGTCCGTGTAGTGTGTCAGCAGGGAGCTACATTCCACACATACCAATTTTCAATGCCTTTAAGGGCAACAATGCAAGTCGCCGTGGATAAGGTCCTCGCACAACATATGGTACATACGGTAACTAGCAACATGTTATTTTGACGGTCATGCTGCATCCATTGCAGATGTCATAGATCTGATTTGATACAACTGTGAATCCTTGTCACTAACTACCTTTGTTTGCCAGGATGATGTATCGAGTTATGAATTGTTATTATATTAATACGTGTATGTGTTTAAGAGTCAAAGGCAGTGACATTAAAACTGAATTGAATGGAACTCTTATAGTTAAGGTAGTGCTAACATAAAACTATATCAGTAATTGTGTTTAAATGGTTAGGGAGAAAAACATAACAGGAATTTGGACTTGGCTATTTTTTTTCAAATCTGATCTCACTCTTAGTATGGGCCACAAATTACTATCAAATTATTTTCACTACTACAAAACAAAACAAGCTGCCAGTCAGACCAACCGGCGACCTCCACAATATCTCGGACCATCATGTGAGGTCCAAGTATTCCAAATAATCATAAAAGTATTCAAGCGGCGGTCAAATGAAAATATGGACGAGAGTGGACTGTTTTGACTATAACAACTCTGCGTAATGTCGGATAAACAATCTCCATACACAATTACAAAAGCGTATAAATCATTTCAAGCCGCTTGAAATCACGCGAGTTAACCAGTAAAATTGAAACCATTAAAAGAGAAAAAGCGCTGCGTAACCGAACGTGTGGTAAATAAATTCAAACCATCGTATTTTATCTATCGTCAATCACCCTAAATATTTATTCACGTGATAATCTCTGACAATATACTGGTTTAATGTTATTGACGCAACCAAAATAAAAAGTAGACGAACAGATGGGCAATTACACGTGCTGACTGATACAACTCTTTGGCACGTGCATCATGTATAAAAAAAATGTTTTTATGTACACATGTATACCACTGGTAGATATAAAAAATATGTATAACTGATATTTTTTCATTTTAAATTATAGATCTGAGCAAGATTCTGTCACATATTCAAACTTTTTCCAAACCATTTATGATGGTAGTAAAATATGTTAGCAAAAGTCATAGGGTAGTGATGAATATATGGATATAAGATAGGTGTAGAAAGTAGGAATATATCTAAATGCATTTATAATGACAAATATGTTTATGGTGATTTTGGAGGCAGTGCTATGCATATAACACAGAAAGTCTATTCAAATATAATTATGAGGACAGCATCCATTTGTATTTTCAAATATGTTCATTTTCTGTGGCATACACTACCAACACATATAAAACTATATGTACACACATGTGCATGTATGTCAACTCCCTCATGGTCTAGGACTCCATATTAAAACCCCTGCTTAATGTTTGCAAAATCATGGTAGATTCTGTGTATCCGACAGTCATAGGGTACTGCTGAACAACACGAAATACTTCAAACACATATATGTACATCTTTTTCAGCACGTCATACATACACATATATTAAATTCTACTAACATGCTACATTGATATTATCATCATCTAACAATTTCTTCATGTATAATCTGCAATTAATTAAGAAGAAAAACAGCTAGGCTCGAAATCCAGCAGCACTACCATGGTAACGCAAAGTAATACTTTAAACTTGAAAACAAAATGTTTTCCCACAATTCATCATTCTTGTATTATTAAATATTTAAATAAATAAATGCCTTGCTTACTTGACGGGCTAATCATATTTGTAAGGAAATGAAATATTTAGGTAAAGTATTTGAATGATGAAATGCGTCCCATTGTAATTGGGTATTACAAAGCGCTAAGTTTTGATGGATTTTGGCACCCTTTCTATAATACTTAAAGGAACCCCAGTCTTCTCGGCATATTACGACTTTTACGCTTTTGCAAATACTGGCACATTATAAACGGGCGCATATGTGATATTTAACGATTTCTGTATACGCCACAGTATCAGATGTTATGTAACCGGAAAGTTGATTTAATTCAGTTTCAAGGTCCTGTGTGGTACTGCACTTGTTGTCAGTATTGTTGCATATGGTAGACGCACTCGCGAAACTTTATTGACATAATTTCCGTGCACACTGCATTTACCATTCTGTATTATTTTTACTGGTTTGTACTTATTAACTCTGCAATTAACAACCTTAGTATGCGCACCGTAAACATCTTTATACCACTCTTATACTAATAATTAATTCCCAACCGTATTTTATATATTTATATCATACGTCACTTGTACTCCCGGAATTATAAAAGGAACAAAAGGTACGTGAACAACAATCCATCGACACTCTTTAAATGGAAAACAGCCAAGCAGATACACGAAAACGTCATGATATTTTGTGACACTTAACGTACACATTTTTCGTATATCAAAAAGTAAATGCTGTCTCTAATTGGCGCACTATAGTAAAAAAAATCTTATAGATTTATTTACACATACGCTGATATGATTATTTATTCTTAAAAAAAGATTAATTAACTAGATTAAGATTGGCATTGTGCACAGCATGCACGTGCGCTTCTCATTCTCAAACTTGGACTGCAAACAAGCGATTTCGATTTGAAGGAAGGGGAATTGTCGATGAAATAAAATGCCGGAATATTGCACAAAACACAACTGAACTTAGAACTGGTGTTTGCTTATGGCATATGAAAGCCAATTTACAATTATATTGCAATTTACATTTTCTATGAAAGGACTTCATGACAGACAGACAGATAAATATATTATTAGAGTGTCATATGTTAACATTTACAATAGGATCCAACGTTACAAACATAAAACATTAATACCTAGCCGCATCCAGTAACCATGAAATATATCTTACGAAATGCCTTCGAGAAACAAACATATCTACGAAAGGCTTTCTTGAAATAAATATATGTAATGAAAGGTTTTCATAAACATATCTTATGAGAGGTCTTCATGAAATAAACATATCTTTTGAGAGGTCTTCATAAACAAACGTATCCATGAAATAAACATATCTTATAAGAGGCCTCCATGAAATAAACATATCTTATGAGTAGCCTTCATGAAAAAAACACATCTTACGAGAGGCCTTCATGAAACAAACATATTTTACGAGAGGCTTTCATGAAAAAAAACATATTTTTTATAGAGGCCTTCAGAAAAAACATATCTTATCCACACGAAACAACATTAAGGCACCATGAAACAAACATTTATAAAGCCTCTAGAAACAAACATATCTTATGAAAAACCACCACGAAACAAACATATGAAAGGCCACCATGAAACAAACATATCTTATGAAAAGCTATCATGAAACAAACATATCCTATGAAAAGCCACCACGAAACAAACATATCTTATGAAAGGCCACCATGAAACAAACATATCTTATGAAAAACCACCATGAACCAAACAGATCTTATGAAATGCCACCATAAAACAAACTCATCTTATGAAAGGTCACCATGAAACAAACACATTCTATGAGAGGCTCCCATGAAACAAACATATGAAAGGCCACCTTGAAACAAACATATCTTATTAAAGTCCACCATGAAACAAGTATATCTTATGAAAGATTAGTATTTCTATGAAAGAACCTTAAAAATGACTTACTCATAGTTAATTGTACCATAGGTGCTGACAACATTTGCTCTCATGAAAGTGGTTCAAGGCCCTTACAAAATTTATTTCGTACGTTAAATTAAGTATTGATTTAACTCATATATCACATATTAAACTGAAATCTTTTAATGATTAATGTATTTGAACTGTTGTTTGGTCCGACTCACCGACGAAATGGATCTTGACCAAACGATTTACCTTATTTCCGAATCTCTATTTAATTAACTTAACTAAAGCATAAAACTGTCATTCTGGGAACAGAACTCCCATGATCCGTATAAAATTCGCCCCCTTCCTTACTTTCATGTGATTAATTACGTGACATGTGAATGCATCTAGTATTTTTATAAATAGTGTTCTATATCTTAAAATACTGAGCAAGAATTAATGCATATTACAGGGCGTCTTTTTCAAGTTATTAAATTTTAATTAATTATTTCAAGTAAGTTGAGTGAATAAGCATTTTCAAAGATTCGTGTTTCATGATTTTATTCAAGACCGACAGAGATCCCTGTATAATTTGTTTTACCAAATCTACTATGTTCATATACCGGTATATGAAAATATGTTATAGATTCAATATCAAATATATGTTAAATATTAAAAGTACCGGTATATCAAAGATAAACCGTTAAAAGTATCACCTTAAACGCATGTTAATACAGCTCTACACATTTCGAATAATATGACATCTTTATTTTGAATCTCAAATTTGCACTTGTTCGATTTCCTGCCTTAAAGTCAGACATTTCATGAGAAAATGTTTACTTCTTGAAAATGACATTTCGATTCATTTAAGTAATACAGAACCAAGTTTATTACGGGATGAAATATCATTCTCTGCTGTACTATCGAAGCCATTTAAGTGTGTTTAGCGAGTTTTCGATTAACGTCATCCTCAACTTTGAACACAACATTTCCGGAGGGTGTACACTCTGAAACTGAATATGCTGTAATCAATTTATTTTGAGGTCACCTGAATAAACAAACAAAGTGGTTTACTCTAAGATTCAACACTTCTAATATTCAAAAGTTAACCCGTTTCATTGAGTAACGAAAGCCTTGGGCAAGACTTTGGTCATAGATAGATCATCTCCCTTTACACCGAGAGATACAAGAGGCATTTTATTATATGGTATCCTAAGACTTAAGAACTTTAGTTAAGTTGTTAAAGTAACATAATCCAATAAAAAAAATGGGTTATCTTTTACGTGAACACTCTGGTCTACACAAAAAAGTTCAGTCATATTTTTAATGTACGAAAAGGCAATGTTTTTTTTTCTAGATCTTAGTAATAAGTGAAATCATATTAAATGAATAAATACATTCATAACGATTAAAAACAAAATAATGTATTAAATACGATATGGATTATCAAATTGTGACTGTACAATAAAGCTTAGAAATACATACAGTATACATTGTAATAGTTCATTTGACTTGATGAACATCAATTTACTGGAACATTTAATGGTAAATGAATCTTTGCTGTGCAGACTGAGTACAATCTGATCTAAATTTTTGTATGATCAAACTTAGGAGTACTCCTTCCATGAGCAGTTTGATCTAGGTCTACTCTGTCGATGAGCCAAAACGAGTCTAAATGAGATAATGGGCTAAAACAATCACACATACTTGATACACATTCTTAAATAAAATAAATACTCGACAATATTCAAATATTAAGTTGACATGTCACAACAGGAAACAGTACTTGTAAAGTTGCCTGTTTTATCCCGTCTGTATTTAAGAATTATTCGATAGTCTGTATAAATTTCTATATTCTGTATGTACGTAATTATTCGAGCTATTCGAAAGGTTGCATATGAGAATTATTCGATAGTATGTATGTAACAAGTATTCAAAAACATGTCTGTAACAAATTTTCGATAGTCTGTAGGTAAGGAATATTCACTGGTCAATATTCGATACATGTAGTTTTCGTTATTTTCTATATGATTAAATAACCGACATTTCGCATAAGAGAAATAATGAATATTTAAAACATCAAATATCATAACTGATGCAAATATTAAATATTTTGGAAATAATAAAGGACAAATATTCTCTTTGTATAAAAAGGAGCGATTTGAAATCAGCGATTTTTACAACTGACGAAGATTTGGTTGAATAAACGGGAGTAAAACCGCGCGAAAATCATCGAAATATGCAATTTTGTGCTACTATAGTATTTTAGACACGAAATTGCACTCTGCGTTAATATTATCAAATAACAATATTGCCTAATGTATTTGTTATAAAACCAGATCAGTCTGCAAAAAAAAATCAGGTTTAACATTGTGCGATACTCCTCAATGCCTTGGACTTGACTTGACTATTTGAGTTTACCGTCGCTTCGACAGTATTTCAGTCATAAAGCGACGTCCAGCTAATTACAGGTGGAGGAAGACCCCGAATGCACGGAGGCATCCGGGTAGAACCACCGACCTTCCGCAATGCCTTGGTGGTGAGACAGCAACAATGACAAACCCATTTATAGTGAAATTTACTTTTTGGGCTTCATAATGGTATAATATGCTGCCAAATGACGTATCTGAACGGTTCTATTCTATTCTGCTATGCTATGTTATATCCTGGTAAAATGGGTTGATGATCAAGCTTTTCAAGCAAAGTGCAACTACACTTACTAGCTTCAAGCGCTTGACTAAACCCAATTGTCTGGAGTATTCTATTTTTTTTTTATCGATTTAAATTTTCGGTCGAATAAGATAAATGCTGCTTCCTAAACCTGCAGTTTTTTATCAATCAAAATTTGGCCCAGCAGACAGCTGCCTTGTCAGAGAAAGAATTACAGACTGTACTCCAGATGGAATTAATTTAAGTCTCGGAAATGTCGCATTTTGTTAAAGAATAAAACAAAAATTTCGAGTCTGAAGTAAAAAAAATATCTAAATCAATAATATAAAAAATCTGTTGCGAAGTTATGGGGCATCTTTTTTGTTTTATGTCTCTTAAGAGAACTGGTAAATTTTGGCTATCATTTTCAGATTTTATATTTCACATGGGCCCCTAATAGTTATGTACCGGTAAGTGCATTTTAATGCAACCGGTCCTTTACCCAATTTTAGCTACATAAATAAGTACTTACCAGTTATTGTAATATACTTATTAACTCGTTTATTTTGTTGAGATATACGGAGATTTATATTGATGCAAGTCAAATAAATTTCACAGCAGGTGTTAGAATATAAACTTGATTTTAACATGCAACTAAAGAATGACGCCTTTCTGAGTCTGTACGTTGCTTAAATAAACGGTGCAAAAATATAGTTTTATGTAAGCACATACCATTCAAGATGTAATTAACCGATCTATATTTGCTTATATCAAAATACATACATCCAAACTGATGCTGTTTTAAAAGGGGTAAGAAACAGTTGAGTCTGTATCAGCGGTCACCTGTTTTAAGCGGCCAACCTGTATTTAGCGACCACCTGTTTTAAGCGGCCAAACTGTATTTAGCGGTCAGTTTAAATATTGCCAAATATAGCATTTTGCAATATGTTTCACTTGCATTTAGCGGTCAACTCTGTTAAGCGGCCACTTTCTCTTGTTTCCTTGACTGACCGCTTAATACAGATTCGACTGTATTTATTTTTAATCATTACTCCCGTTTTGATCAGATGATAACTATATACATATATTATACACTAATGTCGTGCTAATAGAATAATCTTCGCATTTTGACTTGAAATAGCGTTGAATATTTTGATTTTGTACTGATTTTTTTATTTTTTTTTATTTTTTTTTTTTTTAAGAAAGGGAGAAAAAGGGTGTATTAAATAATTGGATCATGGGTCTAAATTTAACATTTTCTTCTAGAAATTGATCGACGTCACAATAATAAAACAAGACCACACTATGAGAAATCGTCTTGAAAGATATCGAAGATCAATTTGAAACTCATGTGTCATACTCATATCCCTTCATTGAATATGGCGTTATTTTGCGTGTGAGTTTGAAAATCATATTTAAAGCTAAGTTATACATATTTTCTTATATAGCATGGCTCGGTACATACTTATCATTTCTTTGAAAATTAGGTGATATATTGAATAACCTTTATATTTCTTCGGCCATATGACTGATTTTCAATGTCAAAACATAGTGTAATATGGCGTACTGTTGGACCAGTACTTCGAGTCTTGATAATTGCCTACTACGTATCAGGGTTCAGACTCATCAATATTTCAAAGGGAAATGCTGCGTTTTAAAAGCAAGAAATATATCTGTGAGATCTGCTCATTGTGATGGAAGATATTGACATTTTAAGAACGAGGATCGGAATAACGGTGTACTATACATACTTCAAGTATTGGTTGATAGAGATACAGGCCTGCGTTTTACGAAACAATTTAAGTTTGATATTTTCTTTAATTCTAATGCTCAGTTTTTGTCAAACATGGAATTGAAAATGAAGAAAAATCTAAGCTGAAGGATATTCTGTAAAAATTTAATAAAAACGTTACACTGTTCTAAAACTATGAATTTATAAATAGCTTCCCTATTTTAAGTTGAGAAAATAATCTCAAGTTGAGAAATGAGCCAGATTTAAAGGTGACAACTCCCGGGGTTTGGTGTCGTTATCAATGGTGATTGCTGTCAAGTAAATTAACCAATATTTGAAGTGTTTTATTACATAATATTTTAATTTCTATCACCCCCCCCCCCCCCTTGATAAGACGTTACTACGACCTTAGATCATGGTTATAGAGTGGGTAAAAGTGATGTTCTTGAATTTTTGTAAAATATTCTTAAAACCTTTGGTAGGTTTTGAAATTTGTTATTTGTTTAAAAGCAAAGACATGTGGACCAAAATGTATTTCCCGATTGCTTTATCGAATTTCACTTTCGTTCACAATAATTTATAAAGTACTCCATTGTCCATACGAGTAAATTCACTTTATCTATTGGCCTTCGTAATATGTACTTATTTTTAAGAAAAAAAATATTCTTATATACGTTTTCAGAATTCTAGAGTAAATATTTCTAAAATTAATTTCTGAGCTTTTGTGGAAATAAATATATACAGGCAGAACTCGTGAACCTTATATGTCTATGATTATATAGTTTAAACACACTATATAGGTGTCATTGGCAGTTCAGTTGGCAGTTAAAACAACCTTCTTCCATGAAAGCCAAAATTTAATAAATTAATGCAACCATTTGAAAATTAGATCAGCTAAAGACAAACCCGTATGGTTTCAAAATTATTTTTTTTACTGAACAAAGATCGCCAATATTTTAATGAACTTAATGACAAAAAGAAATGAAGGGAAAAGAGAAAATACTGAGAATATTTGTCTTTTCGGTTTAATTTGCCTTTTGTTTATTCGCTTCTTCGTAAAGGTGAACAAGTGCGTTTTCGAGGAGAAAGCATTTTAAAGGGAAATGACTGGAAATCGCAACGTCCAGCCTAAGTTACGTGGGGAGGAAGGCAACCAAGATGGATGACACAGATAATGGGCCACTGTGTCGTGTCTACCGCACGGACAGCTGACTAACCGGTGTCTAATGGCCTGCCATCTTGACTAACCGCCGCGCCCCCTACCACCCACCCATACCAAACAATGTACCGTACACACAAGATTTGCTCCTATATATCATTAGCTTTTTGTTGTCGTAATATTGTATTTTTTTTTAGTTCTATATAGCCTGAGTGTGTCCCACCTCTTACATAAATTATACCAACTCCATTATTTTTTCTCATTTTCATTTCATTTTGTTCTCTTTTTTTTCTGTAAATGTGTAACGTAAATCTTCAAGGGTGTATCTCTGTAGAAAAAAAAATAAAAAAATAAAATAAATATATATATATATATATATATATATATATATATATATATATATATATATATATATATGTTGCGAGCTTTTGTACAGCATGAATGATATTTATAACAATAATTAATAAAACGGAAAAAATAATTGATTATCATAATTATAATGCCATATTTTAATGTATTTAATAAATAAATTCAAATGAACTTAAGCGTTAACAGTGGTTATGCAAATGGATGATTTATTTAATTGAATTAGTCTTAATTAAATCAAATGCAGCCTATTGAAACTACCACTTTCAGCGAAATATTTGGGGTGGGTGGGGTAGGGAGTTTACTTGTTGAGGGTGGAGCAGTAATATGATCACATATGGGGGGCCTCCTGTTAGACTTCTCATAGACCCCGCGGGACGGAGATGTGTATCTAACCGTCATAATCAATATTAATCCATAAACCTTAAATCGTCGGCCATGCATGTGCATATGGAAAAGTTTAATACGGACTGTCCCAGTATTGATCGTTGTAGTAAACAGCCGATGCATCATATCTCGTAACTTTGCCATCTCTGCAATTACGCAATTTGCTATTTGGAAAAATAGTATTGAAATAATAATAAAATATAAAACAGTATAATGGGAGAATGAGTCATGAAGAGGAATAGGATAGGGCCGTTGTGTCGCTTTGTTTTTAATAAACAAAGAAAACAAATATTTGTGTCCATTTAGGAATAAACAGAAAAAAAAATTGGGTGGACGGACAGGATTGTCAGAATGATGAAGTGGACTCGGGAGGATGATTCAAGCGCGTTGCCTGGACAACCACGGGATGTGTCTGCATCACCATCAGGTATATATCACCCACCCATCTTCGGTGTCTAAACGCTTGATTGTTTACATTGATCAAGCGCTTCACGTAACCCGAGCACGCGACCTGCAAATCACGTGACAACAAAAACTTGCAGGTGTCGGTAAAAATATTGAAACCATTTGAACTCTGTTTACGTAAGATGCATTCGTTTGGTAAATAGACGGATCTTAATTGCATTGACCACTGGCAGATACCTGCCAACTAATGCAAAACATTTGTTTAACGTAAATAATTCGTGTCATCCGGGAACTTGTTGTCCCACGTCCAGTGGTAGACAGTTTATTAAACACTAAAATAAAAAAAAATAAAAATATTTTGTGAAAGAATTTGTTATGCTGCTTTTATTATTAGAGAAATTGTAAAAGCCATTTCAAACAGAAACAAGAAAGAATAATAATGATAATAATAATAATAATAATAATTATTATTATTATTATTATTATTATTATTATTATTGTTGTTGTTGTTATTGTTATTATTATTATTTATTAGTATTTTTATTATTATTTTCCAAGATATAAAAATAAAATTAATAAAAGAAATTACCATAAGCCTTTTTCAATAAGTCTTTTTCTTTTTTTTTTTAATCCATTTTTTTTGGTTAAATTTTCAACAACAAAAAAGCGCTGCCTTAGGGCCTCATCGTTGAATTAAAAAAAAAATATAACGTGAGAAAACCTCTGAAAGTGGGCGTGTCGCGGTCAGTATTGACATCTGCCCTACCTTTGTCAGGTAAATCGCCCAAAGCATGACCGCTCATACATATTCATGAAGTGTCCATGCTTTATACATGTCTTTAATTCGCGTTCAACTGAATCAACCTTAATACGAAAATCAAATTAAATTACACAAATATTTATATACGTAACAATGGGTTTCTCAGCGAATTAAACTTTTTTTTTTTACTTTTTTTATTCATTTTTTTTTATATTAACAGATAGTGCAAAACTGAGCATTAAATATTTCAGGGCTTTACATTTAAAATATAGATCTATATCAAATTTGTTAAAAAAGATAGATTTTAATTAAACTTTTTTGGGGGGGATATAAATGAGTAAATTAATCGGATTGTTCGTGCATTAAATATCAGTAAGTAATAAACTGTTTCCTGTATGTATATGCGATATTTTCCAGGATTAGTGTTGAAAACATTCTCTTTCGTCGTTTTATACTGTTGTAACCCTGAAATACGGTAAGCCTTAAATTCATTTAAGTTCATGCATACATCAGCTCTGTAAATAATAATAAACATGGATTACAAGGAGTGTTTGACACGCTGGGGGTAGCATTTCAGATTCAATCTAATGCCTACACATGTTATCATTCTTGTTGTTAAATTAAGAGTCGCAGGAGAGAGTGTCAAAGTTCAAATGATCGCAGTCTGACATCAGAGCATCACTTGTCTCTTCAAGGACCTTCATGCTCCTATTTTAATGGAGAACAAATAATCGCCTTACCATCCATCCATTCGACAATCCATCCATCCATTTATCTACACATCCGCACATTTATTTCACTGTCGTCTGCAACAAACACGTTTCATTTCACCGTAAGCAACAGATTTTACAAACCCTCTCAGACTCATTAAACACTGAAGTCCCGCCCACCTCAAGCGTCATAAATATTCATGAGCCAGTAGCCGCGCCTGCAACATCGATAATTCCCCTCCTGCTCTCTCTCGTTAAAATTGTATTATACAGTACAGTAGCAGTTATTTCCCTTCCCACACTAAGTGTAAAATTCGATTTCAAATGAAGATAGTCCATTTAGAGGTTATGAAAATAAAATTTGCGGTGCAAATATTTTTCAGCTTCAAATAATGGATTTTGCTTGATAGTATGCACAAGTGTTTCCATTTTAATTCATCTGTACTCTGATATATATTTTTTTTCTATTTTGATAACTTCTGTTACCAATAAAACGGAATAAAACATGCATTAAACAATGATTGTTTGCGATAAAGGTAAAACAGATACAGTCTCTAAAATATTTAAACACATTTCTTTTGTATTTCAAGATTATTTCACTCAGTGACATTTTTCTATAAAGATTACATTACACGGATCAGAAGATGTAAATCTTTTAAAAGAACCTATTTACCTTTTTTGTTTTCTCTATCTGTTTTCTTTTTCTTTTATGCAAGGATTCTTTTCACGGTCGAACAAAAGAGTTTGTTGCCTATAAAGAGGTTGCAAAAGAGTTGATCTTAATGTGGAAACGTCTGAAGTGACAGGGAAAACATCAAACCCTGACAGGACAGATTCTCATTCATCAGTAGACCCGATCTGCTCCACGGGGAGGTGTTTATGAATGATGTAGGTAAGCAAACTTCAGTGGCGGTCGCTCCACTACAAGGTGTTACAACTACAGAAAATGCAACAAAATTAATTAGAATTCGCCAGATTGGTGACCCTCCACCTGCGAAAGAGGCTAACGTGTTAATGTACACCAAGAACCCAAGAAAGCGGACGAAGAACAAAGCGCGGAGGATTGTGACACACCAGTCTGGTACAATGGCGAAATAGTTATGATTAATTAACGCCCTGTTGGGAATAGAGGGGACAGATTCGGGAGAGAAGAACGATGGTGGTCCTTGGTTTTTTATCAACTGTAAACTGAGATAGTAAACACAACATGACACGAGAACTATCTACCGCTCGGTCTGCGGTTTCCCACAATTACTACTCATACTTTTTTTCTTCCTACCGAATTCAGAATACACGGATCGGACCTGACTTTGCATTCAATTAATTCATTGCTGCTTTTGATTTTCTTCGTTTTTATTTGTATATCAATTATTTACATGCATAGATTTTAAGTCTTGAAAATATAGAAGACACAGTTGAAACTTATTTTAAAAAAAGCGCTAATAACCTTTCTATATAGAAGTCATTTGATTTCCCAGTTGTATGGCTGTACTTAAGATTTTTAAGTGAGTTACTTCTTACGTAGCTGAATACAGCCATGCGGGTGTATTGTTCAACCAATCGATGTAGTGTCTGATTTGCTTACATTACATGTAATATTATATAAAAGTGTGGCCCCGGTCTGTGGTTAACCAACAATAATGATGCGAACCCGTATTGCTGGAACATGCTTGGAAGAGGTTAATTAAAACGAAAGTCTCATAAATGACGAATTGTTTTTAATTTTGTAACAACGGGAACCTACGTTAATTTAGCTTTTTTTGTTAAACGTTGCGTCATTATATTAAAGAAAGTCCTTCAGTTGGCAAATGATTTCTGAATATTTAACAATTATCTGCAAACAGTGAAGACAGTTTTATGATGCTGACTACAGTAATTGTACGTCGAGTCTTGCAACATCGTTACTTTGGGCCATATTGATATCGGTTACCATGACTAGTTTTGTCTTTAGAATGATAACTTACATGCTGATATACCCAAAGACACGTACCTCACAAATACACACATTTCCACCGAAAACATTTCACAGTGTATTTACACGTTTCAATCATTGCTTATGCAAATGTCATATTAGATTTCAAAATATCAGAATTTCAAGTTCAATATTAAGCGAAATTTACTATTGAAATTTAATGAAATACATGTTAGTATATTTGTAATATATCCCCATGCTATGCGTATCACTCTATCACAAGAAAAAAATGGAAGTTCAGTAAGCTATATCACACGTTCTTTGGTCGATGCAGACCTTATTATTGGAATATATGCATGAATCGCTTACTGTAATATCGAAGATAGTGAGAAGTTTAAAACCTTTTCTACATAAATTCTTAAATGTTAGCACCTCACGAAAATCAGACATAACGATTGTGGGGTTTTGACTCATTTCGACTTTTTTTCAAAGATGCTATCATCTTTTTCAATCATCAAATGAAACAGCATACCATAATAACAACACTCTAAGTGTACTTTGAACGCGTTGTGGTGTTTATATTTTTTCTCTTCATATATCATACAATTCTGCAGGGGTTTCGCAAACGTTGTCGGGCTAAACAAGGTGCAACAGATTTCAGGCTTTTTACGCCTGTGATTTATTGCGATATGCCTGGCGACAAAAGCTGTTGTTTTACAATAATTAGAGGGCATTCATTAATGACAGGGTATGGCGTATCATATGTGTCAACAGTCATAGAATTCGCCCACAATTTCACGTGCAATACAACATCAATCTCGGGCTCGTCTTAATTGCGCAACACGTGTTTGGGTGGACACCGAATCAACCCTGCCACGACTCTCTTAATTCGACATGTGGTGTAAAATATCAAGGAAATGGTATCATAATTTTGTAACAAAATCATAAAAGAGTGAATAATATAATAGATCTACTTAAAGTAACATTGCACGTGCATTTATTTTGCACAAGCGTTAATTATGATTACTAATTAAATTATATTTTTAATATAGCACTGGGGTTCGATGTATGGCACTTGTATATTATCTTAAAAAAAGTGGGACTATCTAAATAATGAAAAATAAATTCAAATATTATAATAATGAGATATTTATTTGGCTAATACATGGAGAAAATTTATCTTATGATTCAGCTGACGCAGATTATTGTGTTACAATCAGTCAAATATAAACTATAGTCAAGGAAAATAATTTATCTTCGTGGAGAGGTAGGAATGTATTGTATGAATAAATGAACGATGTGAATAAGTAACCCCCTACCTAATAAACTAATACACTACCAAACTAAGTAAACTACTGACTATACCTAGTTAACTGAACAATTAAATAACTAAATCAAGGTAACTATAGCTAACCAGCCGACTAACTATAGAAATATTTTGAAATTTATTAATACAAACATGAGAATTTTGAAACATGTGTGTTATCTGTTAGTGCCCTGCGTATACCTTACCAACTGATGCAGAAAAAACTTCTGATATAAGTTAGAATGACTTTGTCTGAATATAAATTGGAAAAAAAAAATATAAACGTGCTCGTAGTTAGAGGTATTCTTGAAAATCCTTGAACGTTACACTAAAATTGCAGCACAAAATCGAACATACGATAATGTTTTGCATGTGTATCGGATTTGTACAGATTAAGTAATTTTAGAATAAGTTTGTTTTCCATCAAATTCATTATGGTCTGTGATTCAATCGTCGATTATTATACGTTAAACGTAAAGGATATGGCATGCCAACTGCCTTAACGTCTGCGTTTTATGAAGTGCTCCTTAATTCCAGTGCAAAATGAATGCACGAAAGCATAGGTGCAAATATAGGTGCATGAAGAGATAGCAAGAATGCAGTGGGATTGCACTAATGCAAACACACAGAAACACACAAATAAAAAAGACAAAATAGAAATACGCATGAATAAACACTTATCGACATCCGTGCGCGCGCGCGCACACACACACACACTAAGACGTTAAATTTTGTTACAGCAATGGTTCATTGGTAACTTTTTAGCAACACAGTGTCAATTATATTTTGTTATGGAAACGATTTGTTTGTCAATTATAAACGTTGGTCCACGGTCCTGGGAGTGTTGACTATGTTATACAGAAGAACTCCGTAAAGCTGGTGTAAAAAAAGAGAAACAAAGCCAATTGAAACAATGGAGAACAATACATGACAACATGTCATATTAACAGAAAAAAAGTTCGCAAACCGCACTTTGGAGTATCAGAAATAGTGCCTAAGGCAGCGGTTTAACGCTCGGATAAACCGGCCTCCATTGTTAGCAGAGATCTGATGTATAAGCCGCGGATTGATACATCCATGCAATAAGCATCCGGGAAGACCGGGTGTTGAGGCTGTTATCCGCGCAATCTTCGGATAGTTGATAACGGAATTACAAACATGTTACAAGTGAGAAATCTGACAACAAATTACAGCTGATTGACTGATATGATATACAGCCACGTAACAATAATGTCCGCGCTATTTATACTTTTTTTATAGGTATATCTATTTTATTTTTTTTATCTCTAAAACTTATTTAGGGGTATTTTGAAGACGTTCGGGGCAATTATAGAAATGAAATACTGTATATTTAGAAAATATCTCATTATGAAATACAACAACTAGAGAAACACAAACGTAGGCTTGATCAAACTGATCTCAAATTACTAAGCAGGTCACGACTTAGTGCTTTAAATATTTTTTTTTATTATTATTATTATTATTATTATTATTTTTATGATCATTTTTTTAGTTCCTATGCCTCATGTATCATGAAATACACGAACCTAATTTTTCTGTTATCATTAAACATACCGGTAATTCTAAAAAAAAAGTCTACTTTAAAAAGAAGCCACAAAAATACACAGTACAAATATTTCAATTATTTCTATTGATTAAGGTAGCCACACAGCATATTTATCTTATTTATCTTGTCCACGTCACTTAAATGGAATGCATTCGTAATTAAAGACAGTTATAGCCTTTTAAGCAATACAATTAATAAGGTATAATACGATACAGGCATTATGGATATCGACAAGGGAATCTTAAAAGGTTTACAGACCGATTAAAAGTGTTGATGTTCCGATAAGAGAACCTTCCCTATTGTACAGATACAACTTTGTGGACGTAAAGATATACTACAAGGGATGAATGAAGACTTTAGAATTAAAGGCGTCATCAAATCTTTAAATAAACAGTCAAAGGGATGTTTATAACTGTCATAGTTTGTTTACAATGAGTATGGCAATGTCGAATTTAACCAACAATACTGAGAACTAATTAATTCTTAAACTTTCCGCTATTCTTGTTTTACTTAAAATGAATGTGATCGACTTGGTTGACATAATAGTTACCTTACCGATTAACATGTTTGGTAAAAATATATATATATAAGTTGACAAGGATGAAGTGATGAATTTATTGAACTACTAGGACGTTCGATAGGTATTTAATAAATATAATTCAGATCTTAGCAAGGCTGGTTGTATCGTGGCAAGCATGCAGAAAAAAAACCCAATTCCAACCGACAACGGCACATGTTGGCTTTATTCCCATGGAATACGTTTAGAAGAATGTGAGATGCAGGTCTGTTGCAATGGAAATAACATTGCATACCGGCACAATGATAAGATGCTAACCTTTATATTCTAGGAATAGTCTAGGTTTTGCTTGAACTCTTCTTTGTGCAGCCTTTCTGATTTTTGCATTTCTTCTAGGAATCGTCCGTTGTATACAAGGCCTTGTATATCTAGCGGTTGTTTATGCGCCAGCGGGATCGATTGATAGTGTACAGCAAGCCCTCTTCATCGCAAACCAATCAGCGATGCCTCATTTAAATAAGAATTCAATAACAGATATAAAGACATATGAACAGAACAGAACCGTACCTTACGAAGATCAACCTATCTTACATACCATATACAAAGTTACATTTTAAGAAAAATGGGTTGTGTACATTTGTTTTTGTTTTTAGAATGATCCATTAGAACCTTCCTATATCGCAATATATTTATAAATGACAGGACAAACATTTAGTAACTACTGTAGCAATTCTTCAGTTATAGCAATAGAGAAAGAGAAAAGTCGAGGTTTAAAGAAGGATCCGGGAACACACACACACACACACACAAAGAGATTATCCGACTACAGTTCTTTTACTAAATGAAAAAGAAGTAATTAAAATGCTAGCAGTTGCGTAGAATCAAACAAACGCAATTGTCCCTGACAAATTTGATAGCAAGTTGTACCGTGGGGCATTTCGAAAGAATATACTGGAAACAATGAAATGATGGTCGCTTTGAAACAGCGACTAATGTTTATAATTTGTAAATACCAATCTGTGATTGAACCCCAATACAATAGTGATTTGCGTCCTGAGTCTTCCGAAGACAAAGAAGACTAATTTATTACTTCTAAATAGACGAAGCAAAGTGGTTTGCAGTTGATTCTAAAATGGCACAGTCGTGAAACTGATCAATTGGCAATTTATCTAAATTAATTACAGTCTTCATAAAGAAAACGTTGGTTGACAAACAAGAATCTCTCTCTTCCACCTGGAGAAGTAATAACGCAATAGCAGACATTTTACACTTCCCTGACACAAACCAATATGAGAAATAAATTCTTGTTGACTCCAACTATAAGAATCAAAGAAGAAGGACTCCGACGAAGAACAGCGATATGACAAAATCAGTCCCTCCCTGTTTTGATTAACTGCTCATTTCCATTTCTTAGCCCTGGCCCTTAAGCCATTTATAGCAAGCAGAAGCAGAGGACGCGGCAATTTTGTAATTGCAGGAGTTGAGCTGGGTGATAAGCCGTCAAATATCGCAGAGTGGTCTCAGAAATTTATGACAGAAGATGATATATTTCACGCCCTAACCAAACAGAATTTTTAAAATACAATAATAACTGTGGATGACAAGAGGAAAAACAATGCGGCGTTGATTTTTTTTTCATTAACTACGTCAAAGATTAATTGTTAATTAATTGCCGAAACATTTGTCATTTACGGCAGCAAAATGAACAGTAGCTTGCAAAAGTCCATCAACAAGCCTTAAACAATGGAGACAAAATGCCATTGGCTATAAATTCTTGGAAAACTTTATAACCATGAAATATTACATTCAAATTAAGAAGCAAATCTATGATAAAATATCATTAATACTGTCAGGGTTTGGAAAAGAACAGGATCAGTTTGGATATTAAGGCCTACTGCATCATGCACGTGTTTTCCTATACAATCAGCATCTCATTTGATACAAATGCAATCGATATTAAATGGCTAGTGAAAAAATGATCATGCAAAATATTTTGATGTGGCTGTCAAGTTTAATACTAAAATAGGCTCGAGATTCCTCAAGGTCGCGACGATCAATGCCCTCTAATTCAAATGGTTTGTCGGAACAGCCTGTTTAGTCAGCGTTGTTAATGTCACCTAAACCATAGATCAGCACTGTCATCTGGACTTTCAACGGCGCCATTTGGTTCGCCACAGGAAGTGGATTCCATGTCACCCCTAAACTCGCTCCAACCAACCGACAGTGTCATTGAAATGGTTGGTCTGCATGTTTGTGGACTTCTCTGTCTCTAAGCTCCTGACATTTGAAAACCATTCCATCAGAGCTGCATCAAAGCCATCCAATTTGCCAGTTTGTAGAGATTTCCGAGAGGGGTCAAAGGTTTTGTAGCACTTCTTGTATGTTTTGTTTTAGCCACGTGGAAAGGATATTGCTATCGGTATTTATTCTCTGAGGATATATGTTTTATGTTTGTTGTTGTTATTGTTGTTGTTATTCCCATGCCCGTTTCCACCTCCATTAGGGCAGTGAACATAATTTCAAAGGTCTTTGGTCCAATCTTCCGTTTTTTATTTGTCATTGGAAGTAGGGACCGGCATTCTACCCGATCTAGCTACCCTGAAGTGGGTTATGTACTAGATATTTCAGGCGTGTGATAATTGAAAGAGGATTCATCATGACAGTCGCTCATCTTAAAATGGACAAATGAAGAAATCTGTCAATTAGAAATAAAACAATGCCTTTTTTTCTCATTCATGATTTACTATTAATTAAGTACCCCTAATTATCGATTCCAGGAAAAAAACATCAAGGACCCGTCATAGTTCGTGCATTATCAGTACACGGTTGCAAAAGAAAATGCCAACTCAGGAGATCTTGCACAGTGAGGTGAAAAATAGCTATGTTACTGCTAAACAGGTAATCAAAAACGTGACTTTTGGTACACACCTTGGTCACGTGGTACTCAGTGCGGCAGTGATATTTGCGGAGGCAATCCAGTACAACAGAGTTTGAAGAAAATGCATGCGAGTACGAAATTAATACGTAGTGAAAAATTTAAGTACGAAGTAATGCTGGTACGAAGAGAGGACCAGATGAAACTCTTCCAAATTGAGATGCGTATCTTAATGTCAAGTGCAAGATACAGTGTATTATCAAGGCCACCTGTTTGTACAATGTGAACCTATCCTTTCAGGCGAAATTAGAATTTCAGTCTGATATTTAATGCATTTTGAAGAGTTATGCAATTATTGTTATTTTGATATATAGTTTTGAACGAGCCTGGTGATAACATTATCACAAAAAACTAAATGTGAATGTATGATTGCTGGCTTTAATAAATTAACGTTTTAGAAACATATTACTTAAATAAGTCGTGACTTTAATTTATTCTTCAATGAATTTTATTCACCAATTCATGCTCATTTTTATAGCTGCTCGATCCGCGAATCAGAATTCTCTTAGAGTAACTGTTGTAGTGAATTAAATCGCATAAAATATTACATTTTCATATTCATTTTCCTTTCATTTACATATTTATTGCCTCTTATCCACGAAATCATTTCCTAACAACGTCTGCTTCAGAAAACGAAAATATGTTCTTACATAAGTGCAATATATGCACCAAAACACCCTAACGTGCTTCAGTCCGCTGTTTATGGCGAGCATATGTTGATGATCCAGAATGAGAGAAACTGCATGCTTGTTAGATATACTATTAGCTATAATGATGAACCTTGTAAATGGTAGAAAAAGAAATGAATGTATGAGAGTAACCCTAGGAGACCCGCACGTGCTAAGGAAACTGACCCGTCACCCATAAAGCCTGGCTATAGATCGAGTTACCTGACTATTATCAAGGTCGTTCGGCATTACGTATTTGTCGTGAACATTGGGAATACTCTGAAAAAGAAACAATACATATAGATTGCAGTCTATGTGGGTTCCACTAATACTAAAATATGTAAAGTGTTTTTGGTGACTCCCAGTGTAATCCGGTTTCTTCCCACACTAGGACCGCAAAACCACCGTCAGTGTCCAGAAACGACGATTTTCTCCGACCAATCGTTGTACACTAAAAGTTAAAACTTACTATCGTATATCACAATGGTAAAAAGATTGACGAAAAAGAAGGAAATAACACTACAGCAGTTCTTTTTGTTGGAAGGAATTGTATTTCATTGAAAAACAAAAACAAAAAAAAACGTCACAATTTATATTATTACTTTTAGTATGTTTTACTGAGTAAAACAAAAGAAACTCATTTATTTGTAAGTATTCATTCAAGATGAATATTTTCTATTTACAATTTACTGAAGCTTTACAGCTTTTTTTAATATCATTTTCTATTTTTGTTTTTCATGAAGTTGCACTACATACAAAAATATGAAAACTTGCCTCGTTTTATTCCAAGAAAAAAACGCCAAATGTATTGCATTTTTACTTTAATTTTATTTTATCAAATAAGAAATTCTTAAGTTAAACCCATGATTGAATTTAAACACATATTTATTATATAAAGTGCTTAAATAATAAAATGTTTAAAAAATGTAAAACATGTTAGCTTGATGAAAAAATAAATCAAACGCACTAAATCATTAACCTACCACGGCTCATTAGTGTTGACATAATTCTAGCCTGGTTGATAATTAAAAAAAAATAGAACACATATATCCAAACTTTCAATATGCGGTGGCCTAGATATATTCTTTATTTTAAGACAACATTCTTTATGGTGGTCATTTAACCAAAAACTATATTCAAGTGATTACTTTATTTATATTCTTTTGGCGTCCTGTTGCAAACTATTGCAACTAATGCCTAATTTAACTCGACGTCTACTTGTTTGGACCTGTACTTTGCGCCTTGGAGTTTACGAAATTAAGTACTGCTGCTTTCTTGTTACAGCTCATCATAAACAATGATAAATGTAGATCTCGTTGACACAAGACTCACTTTTCACCTTTTCTGTCAGGTACATATTAGCAGAAAGTGTGAAACAGACATTTATTGACGTCTTCCGTAATGAACTAATAGACACGGGACGTCGGGGCACACCTACAGCCTGCCGCGCGGTGACTCACGTGGGCACACTGAAGGGCCTAGCGCATTGTCCCATCCGAAACGCCGTGTGTCATTACATTAAAATAATGGACCTACAACTGACCTTGGCCTTGCGAGTCACATATATATACTCGAAAACGACAGTCTCTGTTTCGTTTCAAATAATGTCATATATTTGGCATAAGTGAAATAAATGTGCCGGAATAGCACATGAATGTGTCAGACAGGAAATGGCCCAAATTATATTGCCACATTGGACGTAATATTAATCAGACAGCTAATTGTTCAGCTGACCAAACATTTGTCTTTTCTATTGATAACATTGCCGTAATTGTCAGTCTGAAACTGTTGATAGACTCCGAGATACTTATATTAACCCTATCATAACCTTTCTTTTGATACGTGTAAATCATTTGTAGATATAGTCAACTTGATTCTTTTTGAATTAAAAAATCGTGAAGTCAGCGGTAAACACACAAAGGCATTGAATATAAATGTTCAATAGATACAGGTATATCTATATATGTTGTCAGTGAAGGTGAATGCTTAAGTCCAAAGCTTGTGATTTATTGGATTCAACATTTAAACCATTATAACGTTTACACATCAACATTTGTGAATGGGTGATAATGGAACCTGTTGCCTTAGAAAGGTCCTTCATCTAAAGTATTTGATCAAACCTTGAGGCAGCGATATCAAAGTAAATAAATTCCCTTGGTAATGCTCTTGTATCATTTAGTATAATTTATGAATTGTTGTTTTTCACCCCTATGTCAGTGTGATATTTTCATATCTCTATGAACAACGTTTACTTGTACATGTATTTTATTTTCTGGTTCATTACTGTTGTCATCCCCTGGGGGTATTTGTTTCCTCTACTTTTACAGTTTAATCCGGGGAAATGGTATGCAGTTCAGAAATTACATATTATATGGAACTGCATAGATTATATGCTATCATATCAGGAGGGATTACATAATTATATATATTGCTCATGCAAATCTTCCCTGGTTTTATAAAGCTGCGCTTTTAGCAGTGCTAAGAATTTGAGCTTTGAATGTTAATCACATCATGCTAGTTTTTGTTTTTACGTTGGAATTATTTTGGATTCTATATTCCTTTGTGTCTTTGTGTCTTTATAAGCTATAATTTGATATATGCAATAGCCCTTGTTAAAAACCCAGTGCAGGCCATCGTTCTCAATTTTTTCATTAAAACTTCTACTTCGAGTTATTACACTAAATGAGCGTGGTTTCATTGACTCACCTATACTATGCTTTTCATTATCAAGACGTAATATAAGCATGCATATTGGATATATATCTGGATAAATAAATACATATAATACACCCAACGACCTTGGCTTCCGTAAATAAAGCAAAATATGGTAATAGATATTAAACATAAAACTCTAATAAATATAAAGCGATACCATTAATTGTACAATCCGGCTCTTATTTTTATGATTCAAGACCGCACTTGAGCCAAACAACTGTTGAAGCTGTGATAAGAGTTGCATTTAATGCAGATTATTATTGGGTTTATTGAAGATCGTTGTGTAGTTCCAAGAGGTGCCTTTCGATACTTTCAGACTGTTTCTCACGTTCTTCTTTGATGAGCGTCAGTCGGGTGCACAGTACTTAGACACAAAATATAGGGTTCTTGGCGGGCTTTCTAGTAAGGCGACAGACATATCAGAGTGTCTTGATAGACACCCACGAACTCCGGCCCTTAGTCGGCTGCTTGAATATTTCATTGCTTTATATTTGATGGATATGAAATAGAATAATCAGTATATAAAATAAAATACTTATTAAATATACAGTCGATAATTGAAATACAGCTAGTATGTTTATACCCACAGTATACAGATACAAACAAATGTATATAAAGCACTAGATGAAATAATCTTCAATATACGTCTGATGATGTAAAAATCATTTAGTTTGCTTTTTTACAACACCTACATATTTTGAAATAAATAACAAGCACGCGCGCACACACACACACACACAAACACACACACATGCACGCACACCAGCACTATCTCTCTCTCTTCTCTCTCTCTCTCTGTGCGGGCTCTAAGAGCACGTCCATCAATACATACATAAGCAAGCATCTGTGGACTTTCCGGTTCAGCTAAAAACGTCTCAGCCATCATTTATTCAATACCTTGCGTCTTCCATGACAACAGGAGTGAAACGTGCAATAACTATTTAACTTCATATTAATGTAGACGAATGGTTCGTGCCAAAATATCATATTCCCTAATTGAAGTCTAAATCTGCAAGTCAGACCCTGGGGGAGATCGTCGTGTAAATATTGAAAAAAAAAATATAACCAATCACGTGATTCCATCAAAACAATAAACGGATACTTTATTGCATTCACAATACTAAGAATGAGTGATTTATCTATTTGTATTAGAATATAATGAGTCTGGTATAAGACCCTATTGATTTTCAGCTGGGGTTTTATTCTGCATTACAAGCCTTGATTGAGCGTTATGAAATTATAAAAGAATGCACGTTAGAGACATCTTGCGTGTAAGAAGGCAATGATTGTAGCTTCTTTTCTTGATAATTGAATCATTGCATCGGCTATAGTTTGATGTTTGACACTCTTTCACGAAGGGAATACGCCAACATTGAAGAGTTGTCATTCCTTCACTTTGTGCTCTTTTCAAAGTGTTGGACTTGTCGTGTGTTTATCTCGTATTTTGTCGATACTACACATAAAGTGTTTCTTCAACCGCTGAAATCGTATGATCTTCGATATCCAACATGTCTCTCCTGCCACAAAAGTCAACATCTTATTTTCCTTTGCTTTTCTTTTTCACTTAATATTTCTATTCAGTTCTTTGTACAAACCCAGGTCTGACCGCAAAACTGTCCCATCTCCTTCTACCTTTATGTGCATTTAGATTAGTTTCATTGTAAACCCTGGAATTGTACTTTGACTAGATTTTGGTGTCTGTTTTAATTAATTTCTGTTTCCTTTCATATAAATGGAAATTTGGTAGAAGTGAAACACATTTTACAATAGCATTATCAACAGCATCTTCTTATCAAGGGGAGTACACATGTTGGATTTAAAACTGGTTGGCTGAATAAATTATTTTCCTAGATATTAAAAAAAGTATTTATCTTTAAAGAATTTAATATAAGCATTTTTTGTTACTTTTAAAGGTTAATAGAATATAAAAGTATTTATTTCATATCTTACTTATATATTTTTTGTTTTAATTTTCAAATTTCAATATTCACATGTAGATTTATTTCGAATTTTTCATCATTCTAGAATTTTGAATAAAGAGATAACCTTTAACTCCATTATGTTTAATATAGTGTCTTGGAATTCAAATTTCAATATCTAATGTTCAATAATGTTTTATAAAACATATTTCCTTGAACACAAGAATTCAATTTCGCGAAGTCTAAAATGTTTATTTAGATATAGAAATAAGTATACAAATGTCAATTACATTTTTTTTATAATTTTTAAAGCAGTCTAGACAGACATCTGTAAATGTAAAATTCACTTTGGCATTAATAAATAATATGAATATCTTATTTTATACGATTATAATCATATTTCATGTATATTTTATTATACTATTTTGATTATGTTTGTGAATTTTCAGATGTGTATGTCTATTACTTCTCTGTACTTAAAATAGGGATTTTTAATATATGGTAAAATTGTTAAGTAGATTTTTTTCTTTTTTTCTCTATTGAAATATTACTTAAATCAGTTTTTACTATTTTGTGAAATGTACTTAAAAAATGAAGTGTAAATATTGTATTTTTTTCTTAAGACTTCGCCATTAGTTTGCATTATTCAGTTTCAATTCAAGAGCTCTTCCTCATTTACTGAAGAAAACAAAGAGTTTTTTACGTTTATATTTCAATTATGCAGCCAAATAGAAGCAATGAAGAGAAATGGGGAAAGTACGGGGCCTTGGTACAAACCACCATCTGGGAGTGAGGAAAATAACAGTTTGGTGTGCCGGAAACAGGGGGTATCATCAGGTCACGCTAGCGGCTCTATGCGTTTCTCCTTATTATCATGCAAAAACTCAGCATTTGAGATTGAGGGACTACATGTGTATACACTGTTCATGATATGTTCTTTTAAAACAAGAATAAAACCTTATGTACATCACCGTAAAAACGAGTCTTCTCCAAATCAGAAGCCGTCTTTTCCCCTAAAACTTTCATCGAAGACAGAAGCAATCCAATTAAATCTTAATATCCCATATCTTTTGTATTGTTATACTACTATAGTTTTAGTTTTACGCTCAAACACAATGTAAAGTTGTCTGAGATATAGAGAATCAATTTTGAAAGCATATATCAACGTCACTTGCACATTTCGCACCAAATACTCTCCTATATAAATAAACGAAAACGTTAAAATGTATTTTTATAGCTAAGGTTTGTAAACATCTCCACCCCAGATTTCAAGATTGACTATTATACAGTGGAGATACATCTCTAGCAAAGCAATTACTATGGCACAACGTTCTGTGCCGATCATATTCGGATATGTTCAGGTGGAAAACACGGCTGTCGATAATCAGGCGATGTATCGATACAATCGTGTATCACGATCACTGATCCGATAGATATGTGTGCTTTGATTATAAAATATGTCCATCATTCCAACGAAAATCGGCAGGTAATGAACAGCCTCAGGACTTGTTCAATACATTCAATCATATACATTGCATATGTTACTAGATTTACTTTCGACGCAGTACACATACTCAAGTCTTTTGTGTGGATGTATCGCCTAAATTTAATTTTTATACTTGTTTAATCCTTGGAGGTTGAATAATGGAAGTACATGTATATATATATATTTCTAAATACCTTTTCAGACAAACATTGACAGCAGTCTATGAATAATTTTTAACCTCTAAAACACGAATTTAAATTATCATATATGTGACCAGACAAAAATTAACACGACTTAAAACGCTGTTAGTTTTATTTTATCTTTATTCAAAAAAAATGTTGTCAACTTTACGATGAATAGTTTACAAGCGTAGTAAAAATACATTACACACTGGCCGTGAACTTCGGAGATTAATTTGAGGAAATACATTCATTTTGAATAAAAAAAAATCTTTGCGTATTTTTATTCATTAATTGGAAAACAAAACTTATTTCGAAATTTTACATTCATAATCTTTTTGCCCATTATAAAAGAAAAAAAATGATAACATGATGAAACAACAGATATATCAAAATCTATGTCAGGTTGAATTATGCCTGTAAACTCAGACTTAAGCTCTTTTTTTAAAATTAAAGATCTTTTCTGACTAATATTATACCGCATTTATATAAACAGAAATATAGAGATTAAATAACGCATCCTTTGACACATATTTTACAATTTCAAAAAGGAAATAATGATTTGATGAAAACCACAATAATTAAAGATATATTTTGCGTAACTTGGAAATGTGTGTTGTTACACAGCTAATGAAATTGTGTAAAGCTGTTAGATAATAGAACAGAACATAACATATTTTTATTTACTTTTATTACTTGCATATAGTACATTGTCTACAAACCTTTCATATATAGCGAAATATAACAGAAAGAGGGGGTTGGGGGTAAAGACAGGCATACAAAAAAAAATCAATGTAAAAGAATTATCAAGAGATATAAAAAATATATATATTGATAATGAATGGCATTACGTTTAAAACTTAATGCACCACAGACGGATAGATGTTTGTTAACATTCAAGTTTGTATAAAATTAATGACAGAATCAAAGGCTGATTTTGTTTTATACATGGCCCGATGATCTGTCAAAAGTTACACTGTTTGACATGTGTTATTATTATGAGAAAATGGATAAGCCGGATATCCCGAGATAAACGCCGTCCCATGGCACTAGGACAGAAATGCTACCGGTTTTTGCATCCTTTCATCCCCTCGGTGTTCAATTTTTTTAAAGATGCATATCGGATCTGACATTAATCGCTAGGCCAATATTATGATTATAATGACATATTTATTCTGAATAATAAATGTATGTTCCGGGACCAACGACCGACAGAGAACGAATTAATCTGATGTAAAAAGGTGAGGATGAACTGCCGTTAAGTTTTTTTTATTTATCCATTTATTTTATTTGATATATTTCACATATATAGCTATTAAGTCATTAAAACAATAGATTTGGTTTCTGACAGAAATAGATTAATGATCAATTGTTAAAAAAATCTTAAGCATACGATAAATTAGTTCAATGCATGTAGCAGTTGTACTGCTGCTGCTGCTGATGATGATGATGACGGTGCATTAATTCAAGCTCGGCTTATTTATTTAACAGCCATCTCTAAACCAGATGAAATTGTTTTTATTCTCAAACAGGATAGTATTGTCACTTTTTGTTATTATTTATCCTATGTAAAGAAGAGGTATTTTCATATTCACTGAACCATTGAATTAATTTGTATTCAAATTACGTACCGTTTGTGCCCTTACAAGTTCACATGTTTTCTTTACTAAATAAAATAGCATCGAGTTTCACATTGTACGGAACGAATGTAAGATCATATAGCGAATTTACTGTAAATTTTAAAATCCCAATAATGTTCCCGTGATATGATTTTAAACCATACTTTATTGTGTTATTTCTCTACATTTATCTTTTAAAAATAGATGTACAAAGAACATGTTTATTAAGGAATACATGTTAGTGGAAAAATAAAATGAATTCATATTTCATGGTATGTATCGCGAACGATTATAAGAAATAATTAGTTTGATATAAACATTTAACATACGCATTTTTAATGGCGCATTTTCACTCAGTAATCATATAAACCACTTATTATAAACAAAAATATTGTTTTCATTATTCTCCTGTGTTTTTATTCTCTTTACGTGTTGACATTTTTTCCAGACCCACCATTTCCGTAACTTCGCTCAAGGCACATATATAGTGAATTAAAATGTAAATGTTCAGTGCATTTCATTTTAACAAAACAGTGCTGTCCGCAGTTATGAATTACGATTCTGTTCAATAATTTAGGTTCACGAACACGTACTTTAAGACCATACTTTATGGAATAAGGTCATATTACTGATGACGATGGACATATTAACGATAGCCGGGCGCGCTATCTTTAAGTTGATCCATTAACTTTCGGAAAATTCTACTACAAATTAAGCAACAATGAATTGCTTCCATAGTCATTAACATTAACAATTTATCTGATGGTATTAATCGAGGTACAATACAAAACTATAATTCAATAATTTAGAGGGCGCATGTTTCCCAAAGGAGAAAGTTAACACAAACTATTCGCTTGATCTTTGATACCAGAACTTTTGAAAATTATTAATAAAAATGTTTGCTTTGGTAATAAACACCAAGCATCATTGGACCTGTTAAATTGTTTAAATGTTAATTCTTATTTAATAAATTAACAGATGGTTATATTTACTTCAGAGATTCGTGTCATTTTAGTGCACGTGTCGTGTGTGTTTATATTCCAACTGGGGAATAATATTTATCTTTGAATTAATGAAATAAATAAAAATACATGGAAAAGAAAATGCAAATAGATAATATTTCCGACCACATATGATAATATAAATAGCGAATATAAGTCATAACACTACTGTAATAGATAAAAAATATTTCTATCCCTATGTCAGAATTTATATATAATCCCTATTATAATTCGCTCACTAACATAGAAAAATGTAGAACATTATACACTGACCATAAAGAAGAATTCACACGGGTTTTTTATTTCGAATATGTCATAATTGCTTATTGAGACGGCGTGTTTTGATGCCTATCTGCTGCCTCCAAAATCCGAAGCATTTACCCAATGCACCCTATCAAAGACGTTTAGTAGAATTTTTCTGCCGCAGCACCCTCTTTAATGAAACAAAACGGTATTTTTCTGAACGGCATCGGTGCTAGAGCAGTAGCATTCGAATCGCCAGCAGCAAGGTAAACCTGCGGTTTATATAAATAAAGCCAACGGTAGCCTAACTGTGTTCAAAGGTTTTTTTTTACTACAGACTATTAATTTCTACAGTCTATAATCTTTATATATGTATAATGTGTTAGTGATTTTGATGCAGCAGTTGAGAAATTAGTATAAGACGTTTAACGCGAGGAAAATAAGACGTGTGAATTTTATTTTGAAATTCATGTTAAAGTTAATTATTACCCGAAATTCATTTATGTTTATTTGAATGCATTTTTTTTTCTATCTTAAAAATATTGTTAATCAATGAATATTGTTCGAACTAGTTACATTCTATAACTAGTTGATGGTAAAAAAAAGAAGTAAATATTCTCATGCCGTTCATTCATATAAATTTCTTCGTACGATTTAGTGGTTACGGCGCCACGGGGAAAAACTATGCAAACATTGCAAAATAAATAGAAATCAGCCAGCTAAGTAGCTATCCCTTGGAGGAATATCTGTTTGAAAGACACCCTTGATTCCAGCCACGAGTGGCTAATTTACTGAACTGTGCCCGGAGTGAAGCTGTCTGAAACACACACACATACAAACACAACGCCTAGGGATAAAATTCAAACCCACCTGCCAGGAATTCGCATCCAGTGCAAGAAACGACATCTTTTCATGTGGCCACTCTCTGTCACAGAATCTGGAAGCCACGTTTTAGTGATTTACAACTCTCAAATGATAGTCCGATCGGCTTAACAGAATGTTTGCAGCTTTCCAATAGAGTCGAAGCAAGAGCCCTCAATCCGCAATGGAATGGTATTACTGAAGCACTAAGTGATGTAATCTTCACTGAAAATGTTCGGCTTAAAACGTCAAACACAGAAAAGTTCTTGTATACCTGAAGAAAGTCTGTCCCGAAGCCCTATTGTTTTAGGCCTCCTAGCGCATATATCCGAACTTAGTTATCCTCGAGTAATTGAATGTGATTTTGATTCAAATTTACTTTTTTGTTATTACTCCAGCTCGAAAGCGATTGGATGTAGCGCACGGCTATTTATAACTGGGAGGCGCTTACCGATATCATCAAACGACAGAACGACTAGGGGCGTTTTTCATTATCTGCCTCCATTATATACATTATATAAACTGTTGACTTTGACACCTAACGCCATAAGTTTGTTGTTCGCGTTAGCGACAAGACAAAACGCATATATTTTATCCCGCTAGTTAATGATTGAGACAAAAATCCTCACTGAAACTGACTCATAAATGATATGCGGTAGAAACGTGGCTTAATCGTATGAATGAAAATGATGCATAGAGCAAACAACTAGTCCCTTCCACTCTTTCCAAGCGAATGTAACCCACTTCTTCGGTAGCGTTAAATGTACTGCTGTCAACTCTGTGTGTGCTGTGAAAATAAACTATTTCACGGCTTGTTTATTTCTTATCATTCTTTAAGAAGCAATGGGTTGCAAATATGTAAGAAAAATTGTTAAAGTTTTTAACAATTCTTTGCAGAGAAGAAAATAAAACTATCTAAAAAGAATTCTTTCTTGAGATATTTGGTTGTATAGATATGTCAAGCAACTAAGGGTCTAGTATTACGTTCGTCTATTTGACGGGTGAAAACGATGAATTTCTTAATAGGGAATTTCAGATATTGAAACGTTTTGTCAATTATTCACGAGCTCATTTCAATTATTCCTCAAGCAAGGGGAAAAAGGAAGGCGGTGTAACGTGATCCATTTAAAATTACGAAATGTCTAACAAGGGAGGTTCAGAAATGAGTAATGCCTTTGAACTTGTGTTGGATATCGTGTTGAATAAAGTATTTACCTGAAAATCATTGATAGACTTATCATTTCCTTACTTTTGATAAGTGCATATAGTGTTATAAATTATAATATTATATAACATGCAATATGCACGTTTGTATGTATGATAGTTATTAAGTGTTTAATAAGTTTCGTGTGTGTGTAGGTGTGTGGGTGGATGGATGGATGGATGGATGGATGGATGGAATAATGTATGTATGTATGTATGTATGTATGTATGTAAGTATTTGTGTGTATGTGGATGGATAGATGGATGGATAGATGGATGGATGGATGTTCATTTCAAACAATAGATACAATTTGTTGATGTTCCTGACATCTTATAAACGCCTTTCAAAAGATCTTACAATTACGTTTATGGGAAATTCCACAGAAAATAACACCGTCACTGTATTTCGCTAAAAGCTTTCGAACCACAATTCGGATTTTTTTCTCATGGCCAGAAATTGTTACGACAACGTAATTTGTCCATCAGAAACAAATTTTCTAAATTCAATAAAATTATTAAATACATTCCTTTCAGCCAATTTTCAGTTAATATCAAAGTTAATTGCTCAACGTTCGGCTTTGCGAGGTCACCGAAGTGCCGGGGGTCAAGCTATGACGAAACACTGCACTATCTACATCAAGGGAAGAACTGTAGAGCACATGCCAGAGGACAGTGAATACGTCGAAAAATATTGAAAGGGTCCTGAAGCATCGAATGATAAAAACTCTGCTTCGTGCAATATGCACCTTCAGGGAGCAGGTATTTCCTGATAAACAACTACTTCCCATTTCTTATTTCATTTCTTTCTGGTCTCCCATCCATGTGCCAGTGTTTCGTGCAGATGAAATAAACGGACTGCTTTTTCTGTGATGTTTTCAAGGCCGGTTGTGTTATTCTTACCAACGCGGACCTTTGTACGGTTATGGAAATCTCTCTCGCAAGGGATTTATTGCACCCGTACAAACATGGAGTTTACACTGTGTTTAACCTTCATCTGCTCGTGTGTGAAGACGGCTGATATCCGTCATGAACTGACTCTATGTATGGCATCTTTGTCAGACCATTTACTTATTTTCTCTGATTTACTGTTGCAAACTTTGGCTACTTAAATTGATTTTTACACAATTGTGCTCTTTCACTGTAGAATACGCAATGCATTACTCATGATACTGCCGGCAGGTAAAGCCTTAGTTGGACCTCTATTAGAAATGTGTTACCAAAACTAGGAGATGTTGAATAATAATAATTATCATTATTGAAGTACAAACATTTGAATGCAGAAACATAAACAAAACAATGAGACAATCAATCGATATCAATAAAATGTTACATTGTCGCCGGGTGAAAATATACATGATTGATGTGGACGACATCATTAACAGTATCATTGTCATTACCATTATCATTCGATATACTATCATTTGCTTGAACAGTTATTTCTCCAGTTGAAATCAGTGATTCCTATTTTTATCGACTAACTTTACTTTAAGAGGCATATGAGCAACAATGATAAATACGTTTACTGAGTCTAATTCTAATGCATCTACAGTTTTTGTTATTGATAGTCTCCCATATTGTTGATTGTGTCTAGAAACTTTAAATTTCATGTTTCTTTGGACATGCTTAAATACAGATGTTTGTCAGAGAGAAAATTAATAAAAAAAAAAAAACATTGCTGATTATAATGTTTCTCAGCATTCGGTATGTTCACTATTTAAACAAGAAACTTTTCACTCCTTGACATGACATTTTTCCCTCTTTCAACAGTACACGTTTATGATGATTTAGATATTCCTGATTCTTACAGATACTCATTTTCTTTTGATATTTCCTGTTTATGCAATAAGCAAATGGACAACATAAAAATATATATAATATAAACATCTTTGGGGGTTAGGGGTGTTTATTTTTACCGAAATCAGAGTGAGTTTTTTTTTTCATTCCCTCTGGCATATTATTTTTTTAATTTAAGCTGTTAGTCTTTTCTAGGAGCGAATTATATAACAATTAGCCGAAAATTTTCGAAGCATATTTTATAACATTTAGCTGAATATTTTCTAAATAAGTTACACAACGGAATATTTACGGCGTTTATCAGAATATAAATGTGTTTGCTCTATAAATCCCAACAGCATACAGGGAAAAATCCTGATAGAAATTAACAAAATGAACAATAATATTGCAGCTGACACCTAATATCAATAAATTTAACAAAAACCTAACTTGATTGCTCGGTGTAAATTAAGGGGAAAAAAAACCTGTCATCATAGAAATATTTGTGATGCATCGTTTTCGTTCAATCTAAAATGGCAATTTACATGGTCATTTATTTGTTTTCATCAAGTTATCATTTGAATCTACAAATTCATAACAAAACCACGTGACATAACAACTTTGAGTCAAGTACACAATTTTAATCAACCGCTGAAATTCTGCCGGTATGGAATAGGAAAAAAGCTCATCATTAGCCGTGATTTGTTCTATTAGAACAGCTTAATCTAAAAAGATACAGTATAGCAGATTTTCATTGCTGTAGTGGAAGATCGTGAGTTATTTCACGAGTGCTCATATTCTGCATGTGCATGAGTGAAATATAATGCTATCTTACATCAACATCAAGAAATATTCTATACATTTTATGTTATCGCATTCTATTATTTTTTTTTTTTTTTTTTTTTTGGGGGGGGTCCTTTTTAACTCCTCGCAGGAAGCAATATACATGTACATACAAGACATACAAGTACATTCCATGACGTCTGTTATACCGAAGGTAGCGCACTTTCGGCTTCTCGCCGTTCTGGGTTCGATTCCCGGTATAATGAATGTGAGTGTAGGTTGGTTGATATATATACCAAATCAATGGTCAATTATTATTATCATTATTATTATTAGATGCTACTCAAAATAAGGATACAGGAACTTTTCTCATCATAAAAATGACAACATATTATCATACATGTTATAATAGGATATCTTTTCCATGAATATTTCATAATTTTTTAATCAGCGACATGAAATCTGACTATTTTTTTTTATTCATTCATATCAGATCTGCGTACCCATTTCACTGAAATTACTAAAAATGAGAATTTCTATTATTCTACTATTTTTCTACTTATACATTCATTTAATGACACCATGTTGTTGTTGTTAGATATTTTTCGTTTGAATAGACACCTCATTATTGTGCAATTGGGATGTGTTGATATACGGTTTTCGTATCGCTAGTATAAGTTAAACTGTTAAAATCCTAAACAATGTAAATTCATGTATACAGCAACCATACGTATATTATGAACATACATCTATTTTTTTCCTCTCAATTATTCCAATCTTTAGTATATGAAATATAAAACTGTTACTTTGTTCATTTACATTTTCAACATGTATTCAGTAGTAAGTATTGATTTGTTTCTTCGGATTTAATGGAGCAACATAAGAATGATTAATTGAACAGTTATTTAAAACGTCTTACCATATGGGTATATATTTTCTACTCTATGTTAAAGATACAATCATACTGCGTGTAGTTCTAATGATATTACATCCAATTATACATATACGTATTAGGTACCCAACAGTGCTTCAAATAAAAACACACACACACACACACACACACACGATACAATTTTTTTTTTTAAAAAATCGATTTGTAAATATATTAATTCAATTATGTTTTCTTAATTATTCATATAGTAATAACAGGTAAATATTATGGTTGAAAATATACACATTATATATAACTGGACTAAATGTATCCATTGGCATTCATGTTTTCGACATACATTGTCCCCTTATTTACCTATACTGTGCAGCTAAAAGGGAACATTACGATAAACATTACGATGGCATTGTTTTTTTTCCATTTTTTATTTGCTGAAATTAAAAAATCCATGCGATGCGAAGTTTCATCTTTTGAAATTACAGCTTCGGGGAATGATGAACAAATGTTGTCTAACTGATGAAGAATTCTAATTATATTCTTTACAATAAAGTTTTTTATGTCCTATACGTAGGAACATCTATTTTCGACAAAAAATAGTTCAACGTCTTTTTAACACTTAATAATAGCGAGATAGCTTGAAAATATTTGAAGGAAAAACATTAATTTAATTAGGAATTTATTATCAAGACGAAATATGATATAAATATTATCATTTTGTAAACTTCATCACAATTATCTCTTGCGGTTGTTGTATTACGCGGAGGAATCCACAAAGGCATGTTTCATTAATTGAAATATCAAATTTAGAATGTTGTTTTCGATATATTTTGAACAATCCCTTTACTGGAAATGTTAAATTTCTCTTTATGATTTATGTAATTGTAGCACCCTGTCTAGTTTTGAAATTCATTTTCGTTTTATTTTTGTGGGTATATATATATATATATATATATATATATATATATCAGCACAAAAGAAAACTATAGGCAAAATGGCGTCCAATAAATTTCTTCTGCGAATTTGCATTATCAATTTACCATGTGAAAACGTTTCTGTGCTTAATATGGGAAAAGCTGAGCGCGCGTTTATTTTATTTATTCTGAAATATGCAAATTTTGATATTCAGTATTTCTCGCTCTGTCCTTTCTAATCACATTATACTTTTCCATCAGTGAAATCGAAAATAAAATCTTCAAGAAATGAGAAATGATACGCAGCGACACTAAACAGTTCTTTATGTGGATACTAAAACGCGTTTTGCTTCAAACAAACCAATAAAATAGACTAATTTAGAAGATCATAACTACCCTCTTGCTTCCAAAGGCGAACAAAAGGAGTATTTGGAATATGTCAAAACTTAGCTGGCCACTAAGATCGGTTTCACGATCACCTAAATAGTACCATCGCGGACTAGAGATAGCATTTGGTCATGTCCTTCGAGAATGCGACGAGACCCAATTCAATTTACCATAATATGGACAATTTCATCGTAAAAAGACAGCCTCACCCACGGCTATTTTTACGATTTCATAATATTACTTCAGAGATAACAATTTCAAGTTGTCTCTCAGGACATAATGGAAATCTCGGGTCATATAGTTTGTCGATCATTGTACAATAAACAGATTGGCACTCCGAGAGAGGTCTCCGTAATTATTTCTTTGCGGGACTAAATTTCCACAGATTTCCTTGCATTTCCTGAGCGCACATCATCACGACAGATTCAGTGTCTTAACGTTTAGCACCCCGCTGCTTTAATTAAATATTAAATGCTCGGACAACGACGATCTAACATATTTAGACATTAGCAGAATTAGCTACCAGTGTCCATTCGCCTTTTGTAATTAAGTGGGCGTGGCATGTCAATTAACGAGCCCCCTGCAGGTGTCTTTCTCTTCCGTTACTTCACCATTGCATCAAATGTTCAAAAATTACGGAACCTAATACAGAGAGTTTGGGTCGCCGCAATACAAGTTCTCACATTTGATTTCATTGCCGACAATTTTAGACTGAATTCATTGCCGGTTTGCTTCAGGATGAACGTTTTGATAATATTTATTGAAATAATTCTGCTAATAATCCAATTTCTATTCTATTTAATAGCATTTCCCAAATGATTGCTATTCTTATAGGAAACTTTATGTTCAGAACAGAAGACATTATAAAACAAAGCCGCCAATAAATGGGCGTTTGTAATAAAATTTTGGTACAATAATGCTGTATCGAATTCAGCAATTTGCCCGCAGTCAGCGTATTATATTAATTACTTCAAAAGAAATTGCAGTAATAAACAGTATCTGTAAATAAAAATATAATTTCAGTACCATTGCGATATATTTATATCTCTTGACGTCTTATACAAGAGCGTTTTTTGCCGAACATCTACTATATGGTCCGAACGCATACATACATATCTTATGCTTAAAATACCTTCCACGTTAGACAACCAATCATTTGTCTAAACAAATGCATACATGTACGGTATGTAAGTGTATACTCAAGTCATTGATGACAGTCAAAAGCCATACTCCTTTCTGTAACATGATTTCTAAACACGTCTAAATAGCAATCGCAAAAACCCAAGTGTTTAACAATCTTTTCGAATTAAATTGAACTCGACATTTACAACAATAGCTGGAATTCAGGCTATTTCTATAAGGTTTCAAACATTTATTAATTTACTTAAGTAAGTCTGAAGAGTGTCAGTGATCTCCTTGTGTGTACTTTCTGTAATCTCTTCACGTTGATTCACAAACCCCACACATGTGATCTTCTGTGTTTGGCAGGTCGCGAGGGGTCAAACAGGGTTGCCCCTCGTGCTTGGGGCCACAATGGCTCTCGTATCTCCTTACACGTGGGTTATTTGAGGATACAGTGATTTCCTAACTCTTGTCGCTCACAAATATTCTTTGTGAAAGAAATAAATCGCTCGGCAAAATTTGATGAATTCTAAATTATCATTTGAATCTGGGAGCCCGATACATTTCCGTCAATTAATAATGTGTGAAAAGTTTCAGATCAAGTTAGGGGTTCGTGGAGGAGACGCCTTTCTTGTTGGACAGTATAAATATACTGTACATCTCTTTTTGAAAACAAATCCTCAGATGTTCGAAGTAATTTGAAAATTTAAGCAGTTGTATTTGTTCATAAGGAATCAATTTGTTTTTGCTGTGTAAACAGTTTTCTTTCGCTTGGACAGAAAAGGTTGATGTTGAAATAACAGGGCAGTCCTTATAAAAACAAAGACCACTGAGATTTTGTTCATCTCCGTGTAGAAACTGTATTTGATACAGGAATTTAAATTAAGTTCTACGGTTGCCGGCATTGTTGGACACTGGGATCAAATAGAAATCAGTATGACTCAAAATTACAGAAGAAATTGAATATTTTCCCCAAATTTGTTAGGAAAGTCAGAAATATGTTTAATTCAAATTATTTGGGTTATTTTTTCATTTTTCAGATCATAACATTTAGATAGTATTAGTCTTAATATATAAATAATTGCGATCGAATATTGGCAATGAATTTCCATGACTTAGATTTTAAACGAAATTTTTAAATACTGTATTTACTTGTGTACAGCTAAGGCATCTACTGATGGTTCAAATCAATCAAAATGACATTTAAAACCAATAAAATTCATTTGAAACTCCACCAATGCAATGAAGAGAGTCTTCAACCATGTTTAATCGATATTTATACAAACATGTACATTTATGATCACGCTATCCAATTTATTGTTACAATTTGACCATCGTGATAATGGACACTATCTTTAATTGATTTAGGTTTGATAAGACAAAATAGGCACTGGAAAAAAACATATAACATCAAACACAATTAATCAAGTTTTTATCTCTCCTTTTTGCACATATCTGAATGAATACATACTTTTTTATTTATGTTCTTCAAAAAGTTACTAAAACATTTTATTTATGTATTTATAATACATTTGTAAATATTAAGACAAATACTATAACCAGATGATCATGTATACATATAGCTATTTTATTGATGACTTAATGATCTGATCACTGATATGATTGTATCACATATAGATGATGTCTATTTACTTGAATAAATATACATGTATGTACATCCGGTGCAACTAACGGCATATTCCATGTAAGGAAACTTATGCAAATACGGGTTCGCCGTCGATGACACGGTATCTCTGTCAGTGCATCATTTTTATTGAAATCTGGTGGCATCTATATACCGTAAAACTCCATAAAGTGGCCATCTTACTACTGGGGCCACCTCGCCATTCCGACCACTATTAACAGCACTTTAATTTATTGTTTAACTCGATAATCAGACCATCTTAGAGTTTGACCACAGTTCAGAGGGTGGTTTTATCACTGAGGTTTGATGTACAATTGTACATATATATGAACAACTGTTAGTTACTCAAACGCATGGGTTTTATTACAAAAAGGGGAAAAAACGTATACAGGTATTGGCCTGATCGCCGTCATTTGGCCGGATGTTAACGAGCATTTTCTGTAATAAGACCATATCTCAAAATCAATTAACAGTTGTGTGACCCAAATATTATCTGCATTTTCTTCTTCGGGAGCATTATGTTACTTGTAATACCTCCAGAGAAATCAGTTTGAATTATTTTCGCAGAATTTGTTTTTCTGTCCAAATTATTTTAACTTAATAAGGACTTTTACATCCTTAAATCCGTGTATGTTACCCCACCACACATGCACGGTGGGAAATTAAGCCGATATATAAACGGAAACTCATTTCAGCAGAATATTAAAATTTATTACAAAATTATGACAGAACAATAATCTCCTTACTTAATTCTTTGAGGAACAATAAATCTTCGAAAATGACGTTTGCTTTAAATTTGACGTAATGAAAGTGTCAATATATTATTAACTTTCTTTCACAAGAAATCCGACAGCTGCTATTAGTCTTTTTCAAATATTGTGCCTCCGTAGTAAATGGGAAATCTGTCATTTTGCTGATGGACACTTTGTTTTCGAGAAGTAAACCACTAAAAGTACGAAACAAATTATGTCGATATCTGTCCTACGATCCAAACCAGCAATAGAGTGTCTGCAAGTGTGGTGCTTTGATTGCCTAATCCACACTTGTATTTTTGACCACAGAAAAGTCATCGATGTAGTAGTAGTATCCACCTGATAAGGTTTTTTAATGTTAACTTTTTTCCGAAGATCCTGATGAATATCGACCAATCTACCTGGTGCCTCATTTCACCAGGCTTACATAGTGCTAAATAATACTTATCCCTTTCCCTCATAGAGGACACCATGAAAAGACCTATGCGAACAGCATAAAACCAGATCAGCCTGCGAGTAACTCGCAGGCTGATCAGGTTTTATACTGTTCGCTGCTCCTCAGTGGTCTGGAAATGAGGATTTTGTAATTAAATTTGGTAAGGTTTAACTGTGGTTTTCTGCAGATCAGGCTTTATGTGATACCTATTGAGGGCGTCAAAATGAGTATATATGAGGGAAAGGGTTAAATAATTAAGGACGTATTTCAAATTAACTTATTTCCCTCATAAGAGTACCTGGATATTTTCTTTCTTATCAAATATTGCAAGTCAATACGGTAACTACTAAAATCAATTTAGTCATGTTCTTAAATATTTCTTTAAACAAGGATGTAGAAATGTGTTCCTTTTTAAGTTTTACTTCGCGCTTTATTAGTATTGTTGGATTTCGATATTGAGCTTGTTTTTATACTGGCCAAAATCGGTCGTTTTCAAGTACATGAAGACGTACCTTCACGTATCGTCTAAGATTGATAATTGAACAATAAATGTCTTCCGGTATATACTGTTTTCTCTGATACCGAAACTGTGCAAGAATTGAGTGCACATAAAATATTGTTATTTTTTATGTTACTTACGTGGAAGCAATCAATGGTGATTGATAGATCTCTTATCCGTATACATGAAAGTATAAAAACATATATCAACGTGTGTTGACATGCATTTTGAAAATACATAGCCTTTGGCAATGATTTGTCATTTTTTCTTCTTCTT
>CM037782.1:57115727-57165727 GCA_021229015.1 Solen grandis
ATTATTATTATAATTATTTTTGTTTTTGTTTTAAATTCATCAAGATGTGTGCAGCCACACCATAGATTTGTAAGCATTTGGATTAATGTTTAAGATGGAGATATATGAAGGTGATTTATAATGTTCTTTCCAATCGAATTTCAAGTTTGCTGTTGTCCTCCATCCGTAATTAGCTGGACATCACTTTAACACTAAAATACTGTAAATTTCTCTATCATGCAGATGTTTTAAAATTGTAGGCTGGAAATGATAAAACAGGGAAGGCCAATGCAATGGAACAAGAATAAACAAAAATATTAACAATTAACTCGCAGGCTGATCAGGTTTTATGCTGTTCGCTGCTCCTCGGTGGTCTGGAAATGAAGATTTTGTAATTAAATTTGGTAAGGTTTAACTGTGGTTTTCTGCAGATCAGGCTTTATGTGGTACCTATTGAGTGCGTCAAAATGAGTCTCTATGAGGGAAAGGGTTAATTAAGACGTCAAAAAAGTCTGCATGGTTTGACCAAGCGCTTTTCTCATTCGGAACATCCCATCTACCTCTATCTTCTGGGTTTGACCATGGATCGCCGAGGAGATACCGTTGTGCTCTTCTATGAAGTCAAGTGTTGACTGTCAAAACAACACTAGACTCGGTGAAACCCTAATCAAGCAATTCATCTACGACTATCACGAAGTTTCGAATGATAAGTCCAACACGACCGCTCTAGATTCAGCAGATAAATGAAAACGTTCAGTTCTCTTGCCGCAAGGGGGAGCTGTTATCACCAAAGTAATAGCCTTACAATAGCGATGACTTTTGATGGCCGCTTTTGCGTTGTTTCTGAAGCTTTTGAAGTTTGTCACCTGATTAATTGTTAGCTCAGTTTCTTCAGCAACTTATTTATGACTTGCATCTGTGTAGACTGACTACTCCCAATCAACAGGTTATTTTCTCGTATGGTGGCCCTTTTTGAGCATTTAAAAACATAGAAAAAAAGACATTTGATGATCATATATCAAACAATCAGTTGTTTGTTTGTTATCATTGCTGAGTGCCAAGCAGGGGGCTTGGTATTTGTGATACGATATGAGCAACAGTGTGCTTAATGTTTGTAGGTACGAACCCCGCTTGGGACGAAATAATCTCAAAACTCTGCCGGGGGAAGTTTCAAATGGTTGCATAGTATTGCATATGTACGCCTAACCGCAATAGTTTTATGAGCAATACAATACGGGAAATAAAACCGAAGAATTTAGATTCTGATTAATAGCAAATCAATAAGATTCTCCTCAACTTGAATCACCTGTGAGTCGTTGACAAAAAGAGAAAAATCGATGACAAATCAATATTAGTCACGAGTTGAGAATGTACTTGGTTATTAATAAAAATTAAGATTAGACACTGGCCAAGTAGTGGTACAGACGACTCCTTTGTGAATAACTGATCATTTCCGGATTTGTTTGGTAAGTCTTGGGGTCATATTGAAATCGTGTACCATTATACCATGTTCTCTCTCTCGCCCTCTCTCTCTCTCTCGCCTCTCTCTCTCTCTCTCGTACGGTTTACTTCATGTAAAACCTAAAACAGAAGCCTGTCTCTCTCTGTCCGTCTGTGTTTGCGTTTTTGTTGTTGTTGTTTTTTATTGTTGTTGTTGTTGTTTTGTTGTTGTTTTTTGTTGTTGTTGTTTTTTGTCTGTAGATGGGAATGAATTTAAATATACAGTATTGGAAGAAAGAAGAAAGCGGACATTTACAAAAAGAAAAAGAAAGAAAGAAAGAAAAGAAAAAAGATTGTGCGTGTGTACGTTGCAATGTCGCTTAATATCCGGAAGCTTTACAAAAATTTTATGCAGTTTTTGATAAGATTTTCTTTCTTACTTGGATTTTATTTTTTTTGCTTTCTAAATATATCATTGTGACCTTTAGGTACAGTACAAGAGCTATGGAATCTAACGTACATCAACGTCTTACTGCACTACCAAAAGAGACGGGACTTTTTTATTTTAAGTAAGTCGTGCAAAAAACAAGAAAGATTTTAGTTTTTTTTGCTTTGTTTAAGGAAGAGAAAGTAATGAAATGTAAGTGAATCAATAGTTTTAAATAAACATATAGATCAGTTTAAAAGAAATGAAGAATTTGATAAATAAATAAATAAATAAATAAATAAAGTAATACACATTCTACCAGTGCCCCACTATAATGAAAATATAATAAAATTTTATTTGAATTACTTGTCTGGTTGTTGTTTTTGTTGTCACTTGGTTGAAAAACATATGAATGACCACATATGATTTTATTCTCTGTTGTTCACGAGGTGGAAATTAAGCACTTAATGAAGAAATATTTTGTTACTAATGAAAACATAAAAATTGTCTGCATGATAAAAATAAATGTACTTGACAGATGTAATGAAGTGTTGTGCTGTTCATATTTGGTCCAAATGCACATGTCGACGGGAAATAAATAAATAAATAAATAAATAAATATTCTAAATGAGCTCATGAAAAGATCGGAAATTCCTGTAAACTGCGAAAAGCGTCGAGTCTGGTACGGAAGTAGGTACAGCTATGAGCTAAACCTAAATCTTGCTCATGTCTGCGGGTATACAAAACCGCAATACGTTTTTAGAAAGAAAAAAAAAACTGCCTAATTTGTTTCAATCAAGTAACGATATATAAAGACAACAAAAAGTTGTAGATAGACCTAGATACAAAAATGGTTAACGGATTTAATAAATTGAAACAAACCGCGTGTAACCGCATCCACTATATTACTCTAAACGTCTGTACCACAAAAACACATAAAAACTTTTTTCCGCCGATTTTTTACCCTACGTATCTTTGAAATGACATATGATGCGGGATGTTTTCTCTTTCTGTAATTAAGGACATTAAACGCTACCAAACACTACCTAAGTGACGTTTATAACGCATGTACATATCTTTAAATTGAAGTGTCGATTACATACTATATTATTTTATCAATTAATAGGCTTTATTACGTGCTGACAGAGAACAAAACCGCAAACGGTATCACCTAGAAGGGGAGATACTTTCACCTAATATCAGAATAAAAATACGGAAATCTCCAGAAAAAAAAATTGTGCTGTTTTTTTTTTCTATTTTTTTTTTATTATGATTATTTTTATTTATTTATTTTTTTGCTGTTGTTTGTTTGTTGTTGTTTGTTGTTTTTGTTGTTATTTTCACATTCAAAAAAATATCAACACTCACCTTTTTTATAATAGAGAGAAAGAGAGAGAGAGAGATTTAAATCCATTTAAAGGTAGCAGCAGGTCGGGGTACCATCACACTGACTACATTACAAAGGTGTAATGTAATATCAAAATGATTTCATTTATTTTCATTCAGCCAAATAATTTTCATATTCAGCTAGAACATTAAATAGCGAAACATATAGATCATGTATATAAAAAGACGATAGTGAGAAAGTCATGAAAAATCGAATCTAATTTTATAAAAAGAATCTTATATGTAATATTATTTTCATTTAGGAAAACAGGTTGCATGTGAAAGTCATGCTAAATAAAAGTTTCGTTTAATAAAGAATATTTAAATCAAAATTTTAATTACACGGAATAAATCTCTTATTAAAAAGCTTTAGGCTTATCTCCCTTAATCTATTGAATTATATAATTAAATCGTGGAATATGTCGCTTTGTACTAATTAAAGTTTTCGCATTTATAGCAAAACATACAGTGACTGGAGTTTTAATCTACAATACTTCATAAATCTATGCCATTTGTATGAACTTCATTTTTAGATAAAATCATGGAAAGAATCATCAACATTTCATTTAGTTTCTTTTCCTTTTGATATCCCATTTGTTTCAAATATTGAAGGTCTATTTTGTGTGTTTTAATTAAAAGTTATCATATTAGTATAAGTATCATCAAACTTACTTTTCAGTCTTATTTATCAAGTTTATTTGTGCCATATGAATTTGTAATCAAAGTGTGCAATTTGTTTCCTTCATACGGAAACAGTTTTTTTTTCTTTTTCCGAACGCAAAAGTCAGTCGATCTTAAACTTGACGTTATTGTAAATATCAAATTAAAAGCGGTAAAGCCGGTTTCGTCTGCAAATGAAACCAGTGATACACAACTCGGCACGTGCAGCGCGCGTGTTTGTTGACTTTGGTTGCAGGCGCAATATTTATCCAAACAATTAGTGACCTCTTGGTTTCTGGTGTCACTTCCAATCCTACTTCCCGGTCAGCTCGTGTCAAATGCACTCTTCGGCCAGGGGTCATCCGTCCAAATTGCGTCTGCAATCAAGGCTGCAATTTATGACGATGATATGGATTCTAAGATATGAGCAAATGAGCATGCTAGTTGCTCCACGAGGATCATTTCTCAGAAGACGTATGTAGTCAGATGAAAAATATACAAAGACAATTAAAATATTTTAATAAAATGAGAAATACAATATTCATTGCATTCTTTCCCGCACAAACTAGTCGGCAAGTAATTTGGAGACTGGCTTTTTGCTGTTTAGAAATCATTGAATTCTTGTTCGACAGAGTAAAGCCCAAGTCGATTTTGAATATACATGAATAACGGCTGATCTGGGTCAAAAACTGTTTTAATGTCACCAATATAAAAAGGATATTAAAGCAATATAAAATATACCTGCAGTCACGAGTTCTCAAATCATTTATTCATATTACATGTACACATTGTTTCTGCTTTTCGCGCCAGCTTAATTAATATTTATTTGGACAAAGGTCTATACATGTGTATTATGTGGTCACTCTTTCAGTGAAACTATTCGGTTTACCATATAATGTAACAAAGAGCGACACATACGTCAATCCTTTGTCACTCTTGGAGACGACCTCCTTTCTGTCATCCCCTTGTTTTAAATGCATTAATCTACAAAGCTTTGGAGTGCATCTGTATTTCCTTTTTTTATCTTGCACCGGCATCGAAACACTCAAGTACAATCATTAATTACCGATGGGAAGTGTGACGGATAATCACTTTATAGTCAATTTTCACTTGTTTTTTATTTCTATTTGTCGTTAATTCAAACTTATCCGCTGAAATTCCGTTTTCGACATGACGTCATTGAACTGCTCCAGCCTGCATGTGATGCACAGTTGTGAGACGGAAATGCGCTGGAATATAAAGTTACGCCTTGTGTGCATATATCACACATTAGTTAAATTGTTTTCATCTTTATGGTTGAATGATACAAATTCGTGTGTGTCTGGTGATGCTAATGTTAAACTCATCAAATCATCTCATTTATAATTTAACAAGGTACTGAAATGACTAGCAAAAAATCTTGAGGACCATGCTATATACAAACATTAATTCAATATACACCATGTACGTATATATAAAATTTTCATGTTGATTGATATGATGAAAAATAAAGACATAGTTTAGCTACAGCATCAACCTGGTTGTTCGACTTGATTCCTCTGTACACCTTCGGTCCTCCACATGTAATAAGATGGACGGCCCTAAATTACTGAAATACTGACGCGGTAAAAACAGTAACTTCCACAGTTGCATATGTTGATACTGCTGTTGACGCTGCTGACCTTCTACAGAAAAGACGCGGATATATGGTTCAAGTAAAGAACTGTCCATGAAACGTTATGATGATTTATCTTTCTTGATGAACGAGATAAAAGAGAAAGAAACATAATTATTTTTCAGACGAAAAACAAACTCTAACTTGACCTTCGGTTTGGAATATTTCTTCGAGCAAAATGTCTTAACGGAAAAATAGTTGGCATCTTATTTTCCAAATTGGCTTTTACGGAAAATACCCGGAAGGGATGTGAGAAATTGCCTTTCTCGAGTACACTCGTGAATATAGCAGTCCTGTGTCCATCACGTTCACAATTTAGTTTACTTTGATGTCGAGACAAACAGCTTCAGCCTCTTGATATTTTTTATATAATTATGGAAAACATTAGGGATACAAAAATCATAACTCAGCTTTTGGTATGCAGGGTGACTTCCTTGTACATTTTATTAAATCAGTTTCAAACGCATGCTTAGATACTAGAAATAAAAAAAAATGGAAATATGAAATTCATGAGAACATTACATTATTTTGAAAATATGATTCGGGTAAACAAAATGCAACTTCTTGGGATATTTCTCTAAGGAGATTATTTAAAGTTTTTGAGAGCATAAACATTATGTATGGCATGCAATGTAAACATTCCAAAGTTTTCAAAAATGCATGTAGCTGAAGTCGGGTAATTCATAGTAATGACTGCGCTATGCCATGACGAAACCTAACGGAAAATATCCTTGTCTGATATATATACTGATTATTTTGATTTGAAACGCAAATTTATACCGGGCGAAATAATTACATACACGTATGTAAATTAATTATTTTTTCTTAAAACAATTTTTAGAAAAAAAATATTCGATACTTTTTTAATATAAATGATAGCTTGTAAAAAGCACCAACTAAATATCATTCCAAAAAAACAAAAGTCTATTGAATCTGGCCTTAACTGCAAAAAAAAAAAAGATAAATTTACAGGATCATCAAATTCACCATGCAATTTGTCAAAAATTCTAAAATCTTATTCATTTGAGAAAGTTGCCAACTGCTTGCAGACGTTTCCCCCAAGCACTGTTTCGTCCACGATTCTGTGGTTTGTGTAGATGGCTGACCAATGTTTTAAAGAACTATACAGGTCAATTTCCGGGGCCGTGTTTATTTCAGCACAATGATATATATGCATTTCAATCAAGCTTCGGATGTGTCGGTGTCGCGTGCTCTCCTTGACAACCGAGCAGGTGCGCGTCTAACTAACCCTGGCATCATATGATTGGAATTCGTCTTAAACAAAACGAAATTGGCTAGAGGCAAGGATAAAGTGCGATCGGTTTTGAAATGGATACTTTCGGGAATGAATGAAAAAAAAAATCAAATCATAACTTCACCAATTTTTGACTATTGTTTATTTTTCCATTTCACGTTGAAAGATGTTAAGCCGTAGTTTTATGAAGAGGAAATTGTCGTTTTGAATATTTGATACCCACTCATGTTCTCAAGCCTTGAAACAAAAATAAATAGTGTTGATTTGGCCGATGGGTATGAGGCAGGAAAACAAACACTTGAAAATGGTAAACAAACAATAAGGTATACAGATGAAAATTAAGGAATATAAACGATTTGCATATATGTTATATCTGCAAAATGCTTAGGTATACAGATTGTAGTCCACTAATTAAATCCCTACCTACAACTATATTTACAGCAACAACATCCAATTAACAATAACATCCAATAAACAAGCAATACGGCCAGCAGCAGTTTAATGTGTCGGATAAATAGCCACTGGCTCGACAAATCCACCGACAATACTTAGCGGTTAGTGGGAAGTAATAATTACTTGACTTTAAGATAGGCAAAAACGCCTTTTACAATTCCTGTTTTATAAAATATCTATGTACATGACGAAGATGGAATAAATTATAACGATATTGTATAACGATATTTGTTAAGAAATGAAATATTTGGCTATTTAATTAAATTGATGAAAATCTCCCTAAGTATCTAAGTAGTTCTTAGGATGGAAGTCAAATTTGATGTAGATATATGTGATGAAAGAAAGAAAGAAAATGTTTCAAATCGAATTCTGAGAATTCAGCTAGATGATAGGAAATAGAAAGTTTCGCGACAAAGAAAACAAAAGTCCTCGCCCTACTGGCGGTGCCCAAATATATACATTGTACATGAGATATATTGATGTTCCACTACCTCCATACGTCAAGACCTCATTGAAACGAGACACTTTCTTTACAGAAAAACGTCAAAAGATGGCTGAAACGGACATGGATCCTGACGACGTCGCCTGAACTTTTCCAATTTTCTTCCATCATCTCAGCCTGTAATTGAAAATAATTTTACAACCGTCTTGGAACAAGGTCCAAACCTCCTTCTATTTGAGCTAATTGGAACTGCTGCAACAATAATTAATTCGAGAAAATTGTAAGGAAAATCCGAAAGTGTGCATTATACAATAGCAAGCCTCTAGCTCCCGGAAGTGCCTAAGGTCTTCCACAGCGTTTGTAGATTCTAGCTGTTAATACTTCGTCACCCAGCCTCGAGCGTTTTATCAGCGCCATGACTTCTATATTCTTATTGGCAATTAAAGAGAAAAATTCAGTCATTAGGTCTGACCAACAATGAGGCGTGCCAGCTGAATATTACTTTTAGGGGCCAAATGAGTTATTTGCACAAAAAAAAGAAAAAGAAAAATGATACCGTTTTGTCATAGAGACAATAGTTTTTGTACTACCCCTGTTAAATACGTGTAAAATTTAATTAATTTTTACCAAAGCGATGTGCTGTTTTGAAAAAATAACAGATTGTGGCTTAAAAATTGCCATAAGCTTTTTTTTAATTAACTAGCATAATCATAAGTATTTGTTAATTCAAAAGCAAAATAGGGGTGCAAGGCTAAATCAAAGTCCATCATATGTTGTACGAGAATTTAAACAGTGTTGAAACAGGCTAGTTGAGCCTAAATCAGATGATGAAACAAATGTTGTACTGACCTATTATTTTTGCAGCCCCAAACATGCATACAATTAAAGTTGATGATACATCAGCTAAAATGCTTAAATAAACGATTGATGCTTGGATACAGTATAGCTACACTTGTCAATATTAAATCAAAAAGAAATATTTGGATGAAAATGAACAAAGCCATAACATATGCTTACAACTCCATGGTGAACCGTTTAACATAACACGTGACGAAATGCTTTATTGTGGCAGCAGTCATTATCAACTGGTCAATTAGCTTTGTTTCCTATGTATGATTCCTATAAAGATAACATTGTCGAATAAATTGGTACACTATTTCAAAATGACCACGGGCTACTTCAAATATGTAAACGGGCAGTAGATGGTCACTTGATAAACTTGTCCAGTGTTCACTCCGGTCTGACTTTGCAGAAAGTAAAATTGTTTTCATTTCATTGTTACTTTAAAAATTGTCGTATTCGAGCATTCAATTAATGGTAATGTAACAGTTTTATTTATTCATTTCATGGGTTTTAGGAGGCGCCGGCACGTCGCTGTTTAAAGTAACAAATAAACAATTCATATTGCAGTGTTTTAATGACTGGGTCACGCCATCAAAATAAATAATAATGGTCTCGGAAGTGAAAAATGCTCTGTGATGTTTGCATATTTAGTATATTGGTACAAGTTTTGAAACAACGAAGGGCTTTAAATATTCATTGAAAGTCAAATTGGGAATCCGGCGGTAGTCTGTATAAGTTTTTACCTGATACTCGTTCATATTTCGTGAACACTGGTAAAAAAATGTTAAAACGAAAATAATACTCTAGCTAGTGATGACAAAATGTGGCAGATAGATTATTGATTTAACTGAATCCCGTGCCCACGGATACAGAAGTCGGGATAAGGCGCACGGATAACAGTTGGGGTGGTCACAAGTTCGTTCTATGCGTTGACATTCTATTTTTTCTCTTCATTTTTAATTCAATTTATATTTTATCCACAAAATTATTCAATCGTATTCTCTTAAAACCCCATGTTACAGTGACGTGCATATTAGACTGAAAATTCAAGAATTAAAATAAAAATCCAGTAAGAAATGCATAACTAACAAAATCTTTAGAGAAATACATCTATACAAAGTATTAAAAGGAATGAAATAAATCAAATGAAAAAAGAAATGAACTTCTTCATAAAAAAAAATCGCGTTGTGGTCCGAGACCCTATGCCGCAAAATACCACGAAATTGCAAGGACTTTTCGGTTATACTTGTATTTCATTTAACGTTCTATATAAACTTTCAGCATTTAAGCAACTGATCAGAAGTAGTAGTATCGGCAGCAACATCAGCAGCAGATATATGACAAATGTATAACAAAGTTGACATTGATAACCCTTAAAGCATAATAAAAAAATGTTACATGTTTCCACTAACCCGACCGACACTATTTTTTTGTACCGACCCTAAACATTTTTTAGCAGCATTCGGGCTATTGCAGTTGCAACACACTGTTTTTCGTCAATTCCTCTAAATAAAAATAAGGTAAAAATGGAAAAAAGTTAAAGATAAAAAAGTTTTGTCGACCTACCGACCCTATTTTTAGGAGATGTTAGTGTCTTTTTTTTTTCGCCTTAGTCATATATACCAGCTTAAGCTGAAATGTTTATTAAATTTCCTTGATTTCTTTGTCACGATAGAATTTTAGTCACACAGGGGTTTCCTGCTAATTACATGTGAAGAAAGATCCAAGATGCATATATTAATATTTTTATACCACATTTATAAAGGATTAACTGTGATCCTCATATTTTCCAGCGTGTTTTTTGCATGTACAATTTAATTAACTAATAAAAGTAATAATAGTAGTATCAGTTTCAATATTTAAATAGTTTTTACTTATAGCATCCTTCGGCTATGTCTTTAATATTTTAACCCTTTTCCTCATAGAGGAAACCATGAAAAGACCTATGCGAACAGCATAAAACCAGATCAGCCTGCGAGTAACTCGGTTTAACTGTGGTTTTCTACAGATCAGGCTTTATGTGGTACCTATTGAGTGCGTCAAAATGAGTCTATATGAGGGAAAGGGTTAATTAGAAGTAAAAGAAATAATAAACAAGTCAGAAGTGTATGCTTCGATATGCGGTGAAATATTTCACTTTAATAAAAGTTGTTTAAAATGAATTATGACAAATACAAATAACCGTTAAATAATTGTAATTCATAACTTTGTGTAGGTTTGTTTCAACATATATATCGTGCAAAACAATAATGTGGTTATATTGAGAAACAACATATGATAAATTCATTCATCATCATCATCATCATCATCATATCATCATAATCTTCATTGTTATCAATTCATACCTATTTCATATGTTCACAATATGATCACATGCATTCATGTAACATCATATACAACTCAACTCAACTCAACTTATTAGGCAAATCGGCAATACAATATGCCATTGGCCGAAAAAAAACTAAACATGAATATATAATAATTATAATTTCAATTTTATAATTATAAGTAAAAAAAATAAATAAACTACAAAACATGCTGATTCCTTTCCATAAACGCATATTTTAAATATTTTGCATTGTTTAACTGAACTTTAACAGATTTTTTTGACATAATATCTATGGTGGAAAACTTAAAATTAATAGATACTTTTCGATATATAAATTATTAAAAAATATTTTATTTTTTTTGTTTAATAACATATGAAACTCTGATTCTATTTGATTTTGAGTACAATGAACACATATTCTATTTTCCAAAATAATATTATCATGTCTTCCTGTTTGTATTGCTAAGTTATGTGAACTTAATCTAAATCTAGTTAACTGTTTTCTTAGAATATCATTTTGTATATTTGTGAGATAAGATTCCATTCCAAATTTTCCTTATATTTGTTGTAATATTTTAGCCTACTTGAATTAGTTACGTCACCTTTCCATTTCTGTTTATACTGAACAATTAATCTTTCCCGAATAGCTGGATAGAATGTCATATCAATATGTTCGTTGTACCATAACTGTGAAAGTCCTAAATAATCTAACTGTTGTTTAATTCTAAATGTCCATGATTTATTTGATTTTAATTGGTTATTACGACATTGTGAATAAAACGCCTCTCTCAATGTGAGAATATTACATGATCTTACTTTAAGCCAGTATCGAAGGGATCTTTGGACAGCAATCACTGATAACGGTATTCTTCCTAACTCGCCTAATACTGCTTGATTCATTGTGCTTTTATTTACACCTAGAATTATTTTACAGAACCTTATATGCAAGCTATTAACCTCATCAAAGTTAAATATTCCCCACAACTCTGAACAATAAAGTATAATTGGTGTGATAAATTTATCAAATAATGATAATTAAGTTTTAATATCAAAAGATACCTTTTTGAATAATGATAAGAGATTATTCATTGCTCTAGAAGCTTGATCATTTAATGTTTTTACGCCTGCTCTTAAATTTCCTGTTTTAACAAATTTTACACCCAAATTATAGAAACAATCTACTTCCTCAACTTTCACACTATTTATAAACCATTCAAAATTATTCTTCTGACGGCGTTTTTCAAAAATACAAATTTTAGTTTTATTTACATTGATAATTAGACCCCATCTGGTTGAATAATTATAAATATTGTTTAATTGTTCTTGGAGACTATGCTTATCTGTTGTGAAGAGAGCTAAATTATCGGCGAATAGTAAAAGATATATCGACAATTGATTTAAATCTGCCTCAGTAAAATCGTCATTCTTTAAACAATCACTTATATCATCCATGAAAAATAAAAATAAAATCGGCGATAGGGGCTCGCCTTGCTTCAAGCCGAGTGCGATATCAAATTAATCTGACACACTACCGTTATTTGATGTTTTTACACAAGACGAAACTCGACTGTATAGTGATTTTAATATATTAAGCAATTTACAACTAACTCCGGCTTGTACAAGTTTTACCCACAATGCATCTGAGTTAATAATATCACAACACGACTTGTAATCAATAAAAGCACAGTAAATTTTTTTATTGTTCAATACAATTCGCTGTATAATACTATGTAGAATAAACACACAGTCAACTGTGCTTCGTTTGTCACGGAAACCAAATTGAATATCATTTAGTATATGCTCCTTTTCGCTCCAAGTATTGAGACGGTTTCTTAAACACAATGCGAATATTTTAGCCATCGGATTTATTAATGAAATGTCACAATAATTAGCGGGATTATTTATGTCTCCTTTCTTAAATATCGGAACAATAATACTTTTTGTCCATAATTCGGGATATATACCAGTTTCATAAATTTTATTAAATATTTTACACAAATATGGAGCAATAAAATGTTTTGTATCTATAAATAAATCAGGTAAAACCGAATCGGTACCTGCGATTTTGTTTCTTTTCATAGAAGAAATAGTTTTTATAATTTCATCTTCACAGAATGGTTTATCTAAATCCTCGACACTTATGATAGATTCATTATTCATGCTAGCAAAATAATTGTTTATGTCCGTATCACTTTTAACCAAATTTGAGAAATGATCGACAAAATCCTGTTCGGGTATATTCTTACTTTTGGTACTATTGTTATTTTTGAACTCATTAATATATTTCCAGAATACAGCTTCTGATATTTTATGCCTGCAATATACATTGTTTACAACCTTTTCGCGCGTAGATCGCTTGAAACATTGCCATGTTACTTATTTCATATACTTATTACTTTCACTGACTTGCGATCTTACACATCCATGTTCTGATAAGTAATGTGAAAAAACATTTCGTCTCTTAACTACATGAATACAAGTTGGTAGAATTGGAAATATATAGATGTTAGAAAGGAATAACTTGCTACATGTAACATTGTATTATTCTTTTAATATATAATAAAATCATATTATATCGTGAAATAAAATATCAATCTATATATATGATTATGTATTAATTGTTTGTTATTAGAATGTAATAACTACGTTTTATAGTATAGTCGGGCCTCCGTGGCAGAGAGGGTAAAGCCGCTGATTCAGCCCCTCACCGCGTGGGTTCGAATCCCAGCAGGGTCATTCGGATTTTCATGTGAGGAAGCCTTCCAGCTGGCGTGCGGTAGGTCGGTGGTTCTACACGGATGTTTCCGTGCATTCGGGGTCTTCCTCCACCTGTAATTAGCTGGACGTCGCTATATGACTGAAATACTGTCGAGGCGACGGTAAACTTAAATAGTCAAGTTTATAGTATAGTAGCGTTTTTATTACTTAAGATTCATTATTTTTATTTTATGACTTATTTCATGTTGTCTGGTGAAATACTGGGTTCTATCAGTGATATAAAACCTATATCCCACAGTGTAAGTGATAAAGGTCTACACAAATATTTTCTACATCAACAGTCAGCATTAAATAAAAAAAGAAATTTGTTTGTTTTCAATTAGTATTGAATATTTATCGTCTCCATTTGTTACAATTTTAACATTTTCACTCGCGCTTGTGAAAATAATGAAAGTGTCTCACTACTCGCTGAGATATATTCCATATCTACTCAAAACAAACAAATATCCTCTATATTTTCAGTGTTTTTACGTCTCGTTTGCTTTGTTGACAAGGAAAATATGTTAATGTCGTCTGATTGATAGGTGTCATGGAGTTTTGAGGGTGGGGGGGGGGGGGGGGGTTCTGAGCTAATATAATTTCCTTTTCTTATTAATTCTACACTTTACGACTTTTTCATAACTAAGTGTAGCTTCATTATAATTAAAGAAAATAACCAACGTGAAATAAGATCATTCATAACCCTGTTTATTATTTTGATTTGAATAATATAGCTCTTTTATTGTCATTTTCGATATGCAAAAATATCAAATATATATTCGTGACTTCCGTCATATTAGAAAGTAATAAAGAGAAGGGACCTCACCGACTAACTGCATTTTTTATCAGAAGAGGAGGCTAGGTCAGTATTTACGCCTGGTGATCAGGTTGAATTCGTTTTAATTTACATTTCATTACTTTTTATTGTTTTACTGGTAATAAGAAACATGGCGATTGCGGCCCTCCGTGTCTGGTGCATTATTCAAAGTTGCCAACGGCCTCCTAAAATTGTACAAACAAAACCATTTCTGTAACCTTTATCTCTGTTTTGCCCATGAATATCCATTAAAATATCTTTTATATCAAAGGTCTTCGGGCATTTTCACTTAGATAATTATCTTTTGAAACGTTTCAGCAAGGTAATCTTCTATTGTTTTACCCGGTAACTCGGGCTCAGATGTAGCATCTGTGTAGACACCGTTTCGCTCTCAATATTCTAAAATTTAGCGTATGGAAGAAAACTGTTTAGTAATGACAATAAAATGTATGTTCGTTGTATGCGTGTATGTTTTATGTATACGTGGCTGATAACGTCCGTTATTAGATATCTTTAAGCATTTCAAGTATTTATTTTTACGACTAAAAAGAAAAAATATATATATAGGTATATATATGACTTACCTCAAAGAGGTAAGAATATACGTTGATAACTTCATCCCTATATCGTTTTGTTATTGTTTTTACTCAATATTCACAAATGTTACCGCTATTGACAACATCTCCATTTTTTAATGCAAATATTTTTGATATAAGCTATTCAAAATATCTGTTTTAATGTTATCGTCACATTTTACACTAGCTATCGATTCCTTCTGAGCCTAAAACGTAACCCCTTTTTCACAAGTACACAAATTGTTATATTCAAAATATGATGGTTCAAAGAGACAAACGATTCTGCCCTAATTGTTTATCGATTTAAAACAATTTGATTATAAATGGGCTATTTGCTTTACAAAATAAAACAACTTCTGTGATGTATAAATAAGAAAATCTGTTGGTGGGTCACTCAGATAGAGATAGACTATAGAGAAGAAGAAAAAAATAAGAAAGAGGATGACGAAAATAAACCGAAAAAAAAAGATGGAAGACAGAAGAAAATTCTCAGTTTTAAAAACCGCCTAAAACAACATGTCATTCCATTTATTGAACATGTTATTCATATTTATTGCATTAGCGAAATTGAAGTTCACTCCCCTTCGGGTACGAGTTTCACCAAAGTTGTCGCAATTATACTCCTAACCATTTTAATAAATTATCTCGTTCTACGCCAAACTTTCCAAATAAAAAATTCCCTTTTTCAATAAGTGGGCCGCTGACACCGTACTCTTCCCGAAGCGGCGCCGATTGGCCCCTGGATTTGGTCAATACCTTATAATGGAAGGTCCGCCCATTTGTCCATTAGCAGAGTCACGTTGTCCGCATGCCCAGTTACATTTTCCAGTATCTTCTCTACATTACATTATGCTATACTTTAGCACCCATGATTGTTGCTGTCTTATTTCTGATGACTTTATCATTTTTATATGAGGGGTATTTATTTCATTTCAATTTCATAAATATTCTTTTATATTTTCAGATTTATTATCGAAAATGTTTTTGTCAACCTTCATCGTGCAGAAATCATTAATAACACGTAACAATTTCACGCAACTCATTTTGACACTTTTTTTCCTTGATAAAAGTAATACGTCTGTCGATACCCTGTGTTACAAACTCTACTCCGTTCATATTTTTATTGTAATAGATTTCCGTGAACATTAATGCTATTGTGTGGTCCATATGAGAAAGGGAGTTTAAGTTTAGTCTTATATCTATTAGTAAACATACTACTAGAAAATCAATCTATACTGATCAATCTTACAGGTACCAGATCTGGACCAGTACTTTGGTCATTGAAGGTCGTGAAAGATTGTCACCAGTGTGTCTTCAGTAAAAAAAAGTTTAATTACTGTCAAAAGTCACATACACAAAAAAAAACATCTTAACATACACAAATGATTAAAACCATTACCCTCCACTTTGTATGCACGTTGGCATTTTTCTTTATCAATCTAAAGTCAAGCTACAACAGCCTGATATGTATACTCCATCTTAGGATCAGAATAAGTGTCATGTTATGAGTAATGAATAGCCGAATTTAGAATTTACTTATGAACATGTTAAAATCACTTTAACATGTGCTCATCTCATGTGCCATTTTGGAGTTTATATTGCAAACGCTGTGGTTATCTCCCTTTGGAATATTTGGGCTGCAAGGGGTGTCGCTGTAGAGGTACTTCATGTAGTTAGACTATTACAATGAGCATGCCCTTCCTGGAGCTAAATGCCTTATTATGCCCAACATCTCCTGGAGAACATAAATAAATGGAGCTCTCTATTGTTTAAGATTATTTGGCTTACCGTCTTATTTTGTACAGAGAGAGAGAGAGAGACGTACATGTATATTCTATCACTAAGGGCACAGTAAATATGAAGTAATAATATACATAATTACAATATATTTGATAGATCTAAATGAAAGTTCAGTGAGACGCGTGTCAAGCATGCGTGTATGGTCTACACCAAGAAAGTATACATATGTGTGAATGTGGACATGACTCTATTGCTATAATGATATCGTTTAGTAGAACTTTTTTGAAACGTTTTAATTGTTTGATGCTCTGATTATATACAAGTTTTACGAGTCAGAATGACGTCAGAAGGGAATCCAGCCAGAGCAAACCTTAAGTTTCGGGTTCCCTATAGTTATATTTGTATGATATGAATTGCTCTTCGATTCGGAGTTTAAAATGTTCCATTACATATATCCATAAAGACAGTGAATTGGATCGTGCTTTCTCTTACATGTTTCACATTCCAAACATACTTCTTAAGCTTAAAATATACATACATTGCCACCCAGTTTGCTTACAGCAAAGTGTGAACATACCAATATTAAATGCTTCGTTTTTCATGCTCATGAAAATAAATTACAAATATAATTAATTATATAAATTATTTCTTAACATAGTTGTTTAAATCTAAACTTTGAGAGAAATCAATTTATCATACTTGAAAGACATTCAGAACCATTAATGTTTATTTAATTAATTTTAAGATATAATTAAGTTATTTCATTTTATATTCAAGTATGCTGTTTTATAAACGTAATTAGTGACGTAAAATTAAATCAAATTGACCACATTCATATGAAAATTAAATATATGGTTCCTTATTTACATTAAACACAAATAATCTTGTTTCATATGAAAACGTATTCTTTTCTGGTATTTCCAATTCTCGAAGAAGAAATATTTGTAACATTAGATATTTTGAAGAGGCGTTTCAACAATTAAAAGCAAAGCAAACTTCTGAATCTTCAAACTAGAAGGTTAGCGTGTAATTTTGATGCAAATAAGCATAGTAATTAAGTTGGTTTTTTTAACTCATTTTTTCTCCTTTTGCATTCAAAGTTTGCATTTCGACAAACGTGTTCGTAAAAACATAAAACGTTGTTTTTCTTTGCCTTAACGTTACACCGAGATTATTACAGACATTTGGAGATTCTGTCTACAAAAGACAGTAAATGTCTTCCTGCCTCACTGAGATATCATGCCGGGAACAAGTTGCATGTCGTCACACATACTCACATAGTCCTGACTCCAGGCCAACTTGTCCTGTATGCCGAGAACCAAGCAAGGGAGATAAACGAGGACAATGTTTACGACTTAAGTCGCGACCGGGCCCCGGATATGTCGGGTAGATCACGGCTGTGGATCGAACCCACGATAGACTGGTTGGAGGACATCTATGGTGTTGTTAGGGAGTTACGTGGTTTTGTAGTCCAGCAAAGTGGGGGACCTGGTGATATGTCTACAATTTCATGACTGTAATTTTCTCTATTCGCACCAGCGCTCTGTACAATTGGACAAGTATTTTTCCATTAGTAGTTTTGTAAACTGTTGTAATTATTAGTAGAAGTAGTAGTAGCATAAGTTGTATCATCACTATCATATGGTGGCATATTTCTGCCAGTCACTTATCCACTTAGCTATGTCGAAACTTTTCTGAAAAATTGTCACATATTCACTACTACTACATATATTATGGCTGGCAGTAGTGGGTGCTTACAGACAGTTTTGTCATATTAAGATACCTAAGTGGATAACACGAAAGATTTCTACTTGCCAAATACTTACTGAATAGGTGACATTTTTTCAGAAAAGTTTCGACATAGCTATGTGGATAAGTGGCTGGCAGAAATATGCCACCATACCCACTATTGCCAGCCATATATTCACTTAATATAACTGGATATCTCGCCGTTTTTCAAGTTAGTCAGTTATTATGGCTAGCAGTAGTGGGTACTTACATACAGTTTTGTCATGTTAAGATACCTAAGTGGATAACACGAAAGATTTCTACTTGCCAAATACTTACTGAATAGGTGACATTTTTTCAGAAAAGTTTCGACATAGCTAAGCGGATAAGTGGCTGGCAGAAATATGCCACCATAATAAATACATATCATTTAATACACTTTACATGAACACAAATAACATCATGTGCACCTCTGTAAATCCATGTTTATTTGTTATTCTATGTCTTGATTTGCTGTAAAACATGTATGTTTTAATGCAATAAAGATTTGAATTGAATTGAATATCTTATTAGTTCACCGATATTTTTTTGAGAGACATCTCGTTAATGACTGAGAATTGCACGTTTTAGGATATCAAAATATTTGTGAAAAAAATCTAGTTAACCGACTTTCTCATGGAGAGGTGTCTACTTAAAAACAAAGTCAAATAACTGGCGATCACATATTTTACATCCGTGTCTTGTTATTATTTATGAGACTGAAAGACAAATCAATTCGATCGTTCAGATAATTAGAAGGTGTTATTCGAAATAAATCTTTCAGGCGTGGTTGTTCAAAATCCAGACCGTCTTAGTGTGCTCGCATTGTTTTGTCTAAATCATTCTGGGGATGAGATTTTTTCCGATTCATTCCATCACGCTAAGTAAGCGAAGCGGAATTAATACGCATGTAGAAAATAATGAAGTTCGGTGATGCGGTCGCTGAGTGTAAAACGGAAGATACTACGAGGATTAAATTAGTTCAAATATAAAAATTTTGTCTCCTTATTATTGGCTGAGTGTGAAATATAAGACTTCATCAAGTGGCGGGACTAAATAACGAGCAAGTTTGTCTTTTATTGAAACGAGTCTAGTGGAATAATTTTTTTCGGTTATCGTGTAGGATTTGACACCACGTGACCTTTTTCTGGTTGAACGTTTCACGAGTAGTTCATGAGAACGGCCAGATGTTAGGCTTGTCTCCACAGTTTATTCGATTGCTTGGACAAGTTGTATGTCTCTCCGATAGACATTGGGCAAACGTCTGATTTGGTCGTGCAGCCCAATGGCAGTTTTTTGTTGTCGTTTCCCGACATGCAACTGACATATTTTGACAATTTACAATCCAGTATTCGTTGCGTTTCATGAAATATCTCACAATGTAATTTTGTCCAACTAAATACTAGAACACCCTTATTCATTGACCTAAAGAATAGAACGTTTGCTCACGGGATATTATTAGTATGTTCTTATTGAAGCTGGCCTTTAATATCCTCCCAATATCATATTTGTTATGATGAAGATTTTGAGATTTATAAGTTAAGGAAATCCTCAATATACATGCAATGTTTCGTGAAACGCATGCATGTATTCTAATTTATCAAGATGATATTTTTTTTTGTAAATTCATGACCACATCAAAGATCTGAATTTGATTTATAAATGCTCTTTTAGTTATCACATTTTGCAGTGTATTTACAGTGTACAGTTTATTTATAAATCAATAAAATTAGTGATTGGTTATTTTGCGTTTTAGAATCCTGTATCAATGTCTAGAGATCAGTTGGGCATTGGCCGCGTTCCAGTATCTTGAGTCTGTCTTTCTATAATTTCTGAAACATTTAACATTGAAAAAAAATCAGCAGATGAAGGGAACAAATATCTTCGTTTGTAGGCATTTTTATTAAAATTTCGGACTATCATTGCAAAGTCTTTACGCAGTATATATTAGTTAATTACTATACTCTAATACATTAAAATGTAATATAATATACCCTTCCATTGTCTGTTATATCAATATTCCAAATTCTTCGCACGTACAGCACAAACAAAATATCCTATCGTCGTTAATCTGTAAACAATACGTATATATATATATATATATGCATTTCACCATTAACATTTCGGATATACGAAGATGAACCACGACATATGTGCAAAGCAATCGCCTTTTTTCTTTGATAAGCTCTGACAAAGGTAATTCCGATTTCAATTTGTAAGTCTGATGAAAACGGATTTTGTATTACGTTGAAATTTAATTTCATCTAAAGTTCACCATACTATCTGAGCTGTTAGACGGTTGACCAGTTCATTAAAGTCAAACTGTCTGTAATCATTAATTCGAAAATTAGCGAAGTGAAGGTTTTGGCAACTCTTTCACAGAAATAGAGTTTTAATTGGAAGGGGGCTAAATAAATGTAATAATTTCTTGTCGGATGTACGGAAACCTCGCAAATAGGGGCCTTTATTGAAGACATGCGGAAGTTAAACACAATAAAACATTGACAGTTTCAGCACTAGAAAGAAGAACTGCTCTATTGAATGGCCTTGAGCGTCGAAAAGTATATGGGTAGCGTATAACAAATGAATTACTTCTAATAGTGGAAGCGTCCAGATCTTGTTGCTACGTGAGTAATGGTACAGGGTGTTTAATTAATGGATTGCCCTTTTTTGCATGTGTTTATCTTAATTGAAAAACCGTGTAAATATGTATGTATGGAATTTAAAACGTCCGTGTAACGTCTTCCAATTACCTGCTCAAGTATAGGTTGTTAAAACTGGGATTTAGAAGTTCAGCAAAGAGAAAAACATTTTGGAATTAAAGTTTAAGCAAATCAACGTTATTGATGACACCATTTTAAGTTTTTATCTTAATGACTTATCATTGTTTATACCTTAGATCTGAGTATCATAGTATGTCTACTAATATGTGTACATCACCCGGATCCCACTGTTTCTGTAGATAAATAAATAACATCTTGGCGTTGCATGGCGCTGGTCAGCAACTGCGAGCACTTTCGAGATTCTAAGAGTTAATGCAGAATACAAAAATAGCTTTAATCACATATACAATATTTGTTATAACACATCATAAATAAATTTCCGTCAATAGAATACATTACACATTTACACAAATACACTAAGCATACGCTTAGTAACTTGATACTTATCTAGTTGATCTTTTGATATATATTTTCATTTATGTGTATCAACCGGTATATATATATATATATATATCAAGTATATATATATATATACTTACATGCATATACACATACTTACACACATACATATACACAAACACATATATACACATACATCAATACAAATATATGCATATATATGAACATACACATACATAAACAGATTATTCATTTATACATGCGTGAGGTGAATATAAGGAAGATTTATTATATTTGATTTGATTTCTGCGTTTATACGATTTATAAACATATATTGGTATTTTTTATTAGTTAATTGGTTTTCTGACGTAAGAATATCAGCAATTTTTTTAAATATTAGTTTTTTCCAGTTATACATTTTAATATATTTCTTTCGTAAATTAACATACATTGGACTTTTAAATAAAAAGTGAAATTCATCTTCTCTGGAATTGCATAACTGGTACAATACTCGTAAACTTATGAAATAATTCTAAATGATGTTTTACGGAAACTCCAGTAAACTTATCAAGATCTGATTTTTATTTTTTAATTGCCATTAAGTCTTGACCTGCTAAGGTATCATATGTGGCTGCAAAGGAACCTCCTGTTGAAAATACAATATTCAAAAAAAGGAAAACGTTTAACAATTTAAATAACATTTCCCTAATAAATAATTTTATGTATATCGTTTTTGTTTTGTCCACCTTTATTAAATATGATCAATACAGTATTGTGGTTTTATTAACATGATGAAAAACAATAGCCGCTCAAATACCGTCGGCCCATGTACATCTTGGTCGTCCCAGGTTCCCCCGAAGATCCCCTTGCCCTACCCACCCTCAGGAACTTTCGTATAACTTCTGTCGCTCTCTACCGAGGGTCGGGTACTAACGGGTACTATCGCATACTTTCGCCCCAGAAACGTATTCTTTTTAGGCCCATGGTCCTTTAGTTGGGACTTAATCGGGTCAAAGAAGAGGACGATTGGAGGTAGTTCAGGACGACAATCGGGCCGATCAAAAAATGATTCATCGGGAACAGTCTTGTCCAGATCAGACCCGATCAAAAAATGATTCATCGGGAACAATCTTGTCCAGATCGTGCCGACCGGAAAAACAAACCTTGGTTGTTGTTGTTGTATAGGGGTTTACCGTCGCTGCGATAGTATTTCAATCATATAGCGACGTCCAGCTAATTACAGGTGGAGGAAGACCCCGAGTACACAGAGGTACCCGGGTAGAACCACCGACCTACCGCAAGCCAGCTGGAAACAAACCTTGGTAAGATGGTTCTATAATAGGGATTATAGTTCGATACTGGAATACGAGTATGATATCTCCTTCGAGAACTTTGTGCTAGGCAATTAATTTACAAGATAATTGTAATACGTCTGTCTTTAATTTAGAGAGATGTATATCAAAGAAATATAAGTCAGCTATACTCGTATACATGAACTCTACTAAAATGATCAAGTCTATCATTTAACTAACAAACATAATATGAGACCTACCGTTCCCGGTGGCTGAGTGGTTAGAGGGTCCGCCCCATAATTGTGAGGTTGGGCGTTCGTTCCCTGGCTGCAATATGCTAAAGACGTTATAACGGTACTGGTGAACCTCCCTTGTGCTTGGTGCTCAGCATATATATGTAGTTCCAGGACTAGTTGACCCAGTGTTAAGATAATGGGATTGGATGTGGTATTTTGCCACTTTTATACAGCATGGTATCGTATTTAGACTGCACTATATGTTTCAAGAGAAGTTTCAAACAAAAGTCTGCAAATTACTGATATATTGTCGGTGAGACTTAAACCGATTAAAACAAATTAGATAACTGGTATAGTCTCAAAAGCCTGTAGGGAACAAGAAGATCGCACTGGACATATTTAACATCACAGAGTTATCAATTTGACTATAACTGTTTTGTAAATACACATTGCAACTGCATCATACCATCTTGTATCAGTACGTCATGCTATATCATACCATCTTGTAAAAGTACGCCATGCTATATTATACCATCTTGTACCAGTAAGCCATGCTTAATCATACCATCTTGTACCAGTACGTCATGCTATATCATACCATCTTGTACCAGTAAGCCAAGCTATATCATACCATCTTGTACCAGTACGTCATGCTATATCATACCATCTTGTACCAGTAAGCCATGCTATATCATACCATCTTGTACCAGTAAGCAATGATATATCATACCATCTTGTACCAGTAAGCCATGCTATATCATACCATCTTGTACCAGTACCAGATGCAAATCAACCATCTTGTACCAGTAAGCAATGATATATCATACCATCTTGTACCAGTAAGCCATGCTATATCATACCATCTTGTACCAGTAAGCCATGCTAAATCAAACCATCTTGTACCAGTACGCTATGCTAAATCATACCATCGTGTACCAGTAAGCTATGCTATATTATACCATCTTGTACCAGTACGCCATGCTATATCATACCATCTTGTACCAGTAAGCCATGCTATATCATACCATCTTGTACCAGTAAGCCATGCTATATCATACCATCTTGTACCAGTAAGCCATGCTATATCATACCATCTTGTACCAGTAAGCCATGCTATATCATACCATCTTGTACCAGTAAGCCATGCTATATCATACCATCTTGTACCAGTAAGCCATGCTATATCATACCATCTTGTACCAGTAAGCCATGCTATATCATACCATCTTGTACCAGTAAGCCATGCTATATCATACAATCTTGTACCAGTACGCTATGCTAAATCATACCATCGTGTACCAGTAAGCCATGCTATATTATACCATCTTGTACCAGTAAGCCATGCTATATCATACCATCTTGTACCAGTAAGCAATGATATATCATACCATTTTTACCAGTACGCTGTGCTAAATCATACCATCTTGTACAAGTACGCCATGCTATAAAATCTTGTTCCACAAAGTCATGCTACATAATAATATTTTATACCACTACGCCATGCTACATTATACTATCTTGTACCACTACGACATGCAACATGATACTATCTTGTACCACTATGCCATGCTACATTATATTATCTTGTACCACTACGCCATGCTACATTATAATATTTTATACCACTATGCCATGCTACATTATAATATTTTATACCACTATGCCATGCTACATTATAATATTTTATACCACTATGCCATGCTACATTATAATATTTTATACCACTACATCATGCTACATTATAATATTTTATACCACTACAGCATGCTACATTATAATATTTTATACCACTACGACATGCTACATTATAATATTTTATACCACTACAGCATGCTATATTATAATATTTTATACCACTACGATATGCTACATTATAATATTTATACCACTACGTCACGCTACATTATAATATTTTATACCACTACGTCATGCTACATTATACTATCTTGTACCACTACGCCATGCTACATTATAATATTTTATACCACTACGACATGCTACATTATAATATTTTATACCACTACGTCATGCTACATTATACTATCTTGTACCACTACGACATGCTACATTATAATGTTTTATAGCACTACGACATGCTACATTATACCATCTTGTACCACTACATCATGCTACATTATAATATTTTATACCACTATGCCATGCTACATTATAATATTTTATACCACTACGACATGCTATATTATAATATTTTATACCACTACGACATGCTACATTATAATATCTTATACCACTACGACATGCTACATTATAATATCTTATACCACTACGACATGCTACATTATAATATCTTATACCACTACGACATGCTACATTATAATATTTTATACCATTACATTATGCTACATTATAATATCTTATACCACTACATAATGCTACATTATAATATCTTATACCACTACGACATGCTACATTATAATATTTTATACCACTACGGCATGCTACATTGTAATATTTTATACCACTACGACATGCTACATTATACTATTTTATACCACTACGACATGCTACATTATAATATTTTATACCACTACGACATGCTACATTATACTATCTTATACCACTACGACATGCTACATTATACTATCTTGTACCACTACGACATGCTACATTATAATATTTTATACCACTACGACATGCTACATTATAATATTTTATACCACTACGACATGCTACATTATAATATCTTGTACCACTACGACATGGTATTTTATACCATCTTGTACCACTACGACATGCTACATTATATCATCTAGTACCACTACGACATGCCACATTATACTATCTTGTACCACTACGACATGCTACATTATACCATCTTGTACCACTACGACATGCTACATTATACCATCTTGTACCACTACGACATGCCACATTATACTATCTTGTACCACTACGACATGCTACATTATACCATCTTGTACCACTACGACATGCCACATTATACTATCTTGTACCACTACGACATGCTACATTATACCATCTTGTACCACTACGACATGCTACATTATACCATCTTGTACCACTACGACATGCTACATTATACCATCTTGTACCACTACGACATGCACATTATACATCTTGTACCACTACGACATGCACATTATAATCTTGTACCACTACGACATGCTACATTATACCATCTTGTACCACTACGACATGCACATTATACATCTTGTACCACTACGACATGCTACATTATACCATCATGTACCACTACGACATGCTACATTATACCATCTTGTACCACTACGTCATGCTACATTAAACCATCTTGTACCACTACGCCATGCTACATTATAATATTTTATACCACTATGACATGCTATATCATAATATCTACGTCATGCTATAAATCTTACCATTTTGTACCACTACGTCATGCTACATCATAACATCGTGTACGACTACGTCTTGCTATATCATAATATCTTGTAACACTAAGTCATGTATATATCATACCATCTTGTAACACTACACCATGCTTTATCATACCCTCTCGAACCACACTGCAATGCTATATCATAATATCGTGTAACATTACCCCATGCTGTATCATACCATTTGTAACACTACACCATGTGATATCATACCTTCTTGTACCACACTACCCCATGCTGTGTTAAACATTTTACACTTACCACATGATATCACACCATTACGCTATACTATATCATAGCATCATGTTAAATTACGCAACACTACATCACAACTTCTTGCACCACTACTCCATGATACATCATAATATGTTGTAACATACATCGGTATCCGAGTGGTTAGAGCGTCCGCTTCGGGAGCGGGAGGTCGAGGGTTCGATCCCCGGCTGCGACATACATTTAAAGTCGTAAAAAATAGTACTGTTAATGCTCCCTTGCTTGGTGCTCAGCATATAAAGGTAGTTACCCGGTGACCTGGTATAAAGATAATGTGACTGGGTGTGGTATCATGCCACATGTCTACGGCGTGATACTACAGTGTGTCAGCATTTTATCTGTCTCTAGTAGAAATCGTCTCCAGATGACTGAAATACTGTTGATGAGACGTTAAACCCAACAAACAAACATTATAACATCATGTAACACTACGCCATGCTATATCATCGTATCTTGTATCACTACCCCATGCTAAATTATACCATCTTGCAACACCACGCCATGTGATATCATCGTATCTTGTATCACTACCCCATGCTAAATTATACCGTCTACGCCATGTGCTATAATCGTATCTTGTATCACTACCCCATGCTAAATTAAACCATCTTGCATGATAATGCCATGTAATATCATTGTGTTGTTTAATACTACGCCATGCTATAGCATCTTGTAACATTAAGTCATGCGGAATCATACCATCTTGTACCACTCCAGCATGCTATGTCATACCATTTTGTACCACTATGCCATGCTATATCAAACCATTTTGTACCACTATGCCATGCTATATCATACCATTTTGTACCACTGTGCTAGCCATGTCATACAATTTTGTACCACTATGCCATGCTATATCATACCGTTTTGTACCACTATGCCATGCCATATTAAGCCATTTTGTACCACTATGTATTGCTATATCATACCATTTTGTACCACTATTGATTGCTATATCATACCATTTTGTACCACTATGGATTGCTATATCATACCATTTTGTACCACTATGTATTGCTATATCATACCGTTTTGTACCACTATGCCATGCTATATCATACCGTTTTGTACCACTATACCATGCTATATCATACCATTTTGTACCACTATGCCATGCTATATCATACCATTTTGTACCACTATGCTATGCTATATCATACCATTTTGTACCACTATGCCATACTATATCATACCATTTTGTACCACTATGCCATGCTATATCATACCATTTTGTACCACTACGTCATCTATATCATACCATCTTGTTACACTTCGCCATGCTACATCATTCTCAAAGAGCTTTGATTTCTGTTTCACAAAACATTACAACTTGAGAGCTTCATCAACTCAAAGTTAATAAACTCATTTTTCTCCCATATCTTTCGACTTAGATTGCAGAAACAAAGACATTTTAAACAAAGATTGGCAACTGGTGTAAATCTCACAAAAGCAAGTTACAAATTGTCCAATTCTCGAAAAGTCGCGTTTTCAAATATATCTTTTTCTATTGAAGGTATGTGAAAATAAATTGTATCTTAAAATAGATAATCACAATGATACCTTATGTAATAAAATATGTCACATATAAAAATGTCTTATGTAACAAAGGAAAGCATAGACCTGCATAATTATAACTATGTAAATAGTGTTCTTTTTCGACTACACTGGTTGAATTTAAATCCTAATTTAAAGGATTTTTTTTTTTTAATAATTCTAACTGAAAATAATTCCTTTTCCAATTTTTTTTAAAGTTTGAAATTAATGAATGCTGTGTCTTAAAAAATTTTATTTTTCGTGGAGTTTCTTATCTCTGTTTGGCAGAAATCTGTTCACTTTCCATGTCCTTATAGAACATGGTCGTGGCTATCTTTAACCCTTTCCCTCATAGAAGAAACCATGAAAAGACCTATGCGAACAGCATAAAACCAGATCAGCCTGCGAGTAACTTGCAGGCTGATCAGGTTTTATGCTGTTCGCTGCTCCTCAGTGGTCTGGAAATGAGGATTTTGTAATTAAATTTGGTAAGGTTTAACTGTGGTTTTCTGCAGATCAGGCTTTATGTGGTACCTATTGAGTGCGTCAAAATGAGTATATGAGGGAAAGGGTTAAAATGAGTCTATATGAGGGAAAGGGTTAAAATGAGTCTATATGAGGGAAAGGGTTAACAATTTTTAAAACCAAAGACTTTGATTCATTACATTTGATTTTAGATATTTCGTGGTCTTGTATGCTGAAACCTAATTAGGAGGCAACGCAAGTACTAGATAGTCGAACATTTGACCTCTCATATCTATGGTAAGATCGCACTTCTGTGTGGTTTTCAAAGTAGGACATGAAGTATGTTTGTGTATTAAGCACGTGTGTGTTAGGCCTGTGTCTCACAAAGCATCTCAAACTTAAATTTTGCTAAACTTCCGTATCACCAAAATTTTGAAATAGAACAGGACGACCATGTAAAAATATGCTCATAATGAAATTATGGAAAAGCTAAACATGTATTCTCCTTGTCATTAACCCTTTCCCTCACAGAGGAAACCATGAAAAGACCTATGCGAACAGCATAAAACCAGATCAGGCTGATCAGGTTTTATGCTGTTCGCTGCTCCTCAGTGGTCTGGAAATGAGGATTTGGTAATTAAATTTGGTAAGGTTTAACTGTGGTTTTCTGCAGATCAGGCTTTATGTGGTACCTACTGAGTGCGTCAAAATGAGTCTATATGAGGGAAAGGGTTAATATAGGGAATATCAGATTTGTTCGAGATAAGGAAAATCTCAAATACAGGTTTAGTGAAATACAAGTCTGAATCTCTCCTCATTTAAACTTGAGGCAATGCTTAATATATATATGTCATTGTGCACAATATAAAGATGTTAAACCTTTAGACACTGGCCCCTATATGGGGCTTTTACAGTGATTTAAACGTAAGTTGGCACTCGTTCACCGGCACTGAACTGACCAAAATTTGGTTGGGTAACGCAGAATATTGAGTCTTTATTGACAAATTGTCGTTTCCATGGTGATCTGATATAAACAAATCTACATGGACATCAATGTTCCAACGCCTCGAGGGCATCCCCCGTGCCGCAACAAGTCTAAAGTTCGCGTGGACATCGTCATAAATTACGCTTATGTATTAAAACAATTTAATGGCCATTAACTTAATAAGTCTATTCAGTTATACTAATCGATTACGGCAATCATCAAAATCAAACTGCATTACTTGATGAAAAAGTAAGACTCACGAATCATTAGAAACAATTTAAAACAGTAATTGGGATTTATTTATTTGAAAGCGTCTTCAAAGAATTGGGTTGTCTCGTGCCGTCGGTTGATGATGTTTGAAATCTTTCCGTCGTCATCGTCAAACGATATCAAATCTGATGTTAACAGCGCGCTGCCTTTTTCATAATAATTGAATTTCGATCAAATCCTTTGCTCATATCCCGATATTTTATTGAGCCTTGAGGCAAAAAGTTAATGAAAATTCCTCGTCTATGTTTCTGCAACCATAAAAAATGTCCACGAAACACAGGACTCGATTGCCGAGTTCATTTGATGGTCGAATCGGCTCTGAGATCTATAAACATTTTCGCTTAATGTTTTCTCAGGACAAGGTTTGGCATGTGTCAGGGAGCAATATTGGACTTGGCACATTGTCTTTACACTGTTACACTGTTGAGATAAAGCGTATAAAAGCATTAGCGAAACAAATGAATTGAACACCTAATCATGCTCAACGTAGTAAGATCAAAGAAATCAATTATCTCAGAGATGGTAAGAATACAATAGCTCGTGCATTTTGTAAGTAATAAGTATGTAACCCCCACTGGGCCTAGTTCTTAGAATAATCTGGAGAGTTCATCGAAGAAAACGTCCCCGGAATTGTCACTTCAATGATTTGTTCATGATTACAGATTTTAGATTATGCTTTGATCACGGTTATGCACTTTGTTTTAAATATAGATTAGATCTCAAATTAATTTCTAGATGTCACTTAAGATAATTGCATAACATTTTGAAAAGTGACATTTCATACATACATTGTACCGATATTATTCGTGTTCAAAATTGTACATACATACATACATCTTTATAAGGCATATCGAAATGTCTGTTTTTGAATATTTACAAATCAGAAACAGCCAACACTTGGCAAGGTATTTTGTTTTAAGACTCACAAACAATATGAAATATACATATAAAAAAAGGCCCTTATTTTGTTTAAACGATTAAGAATCTCAGACAAAACTTTTTTTCTAATTTCAAGTGCATTTTACAGAAATCTCGACATATCTAACATTTTTGTTTCATTTGCGTTTGTCATAATTGTACAACATTTATTAATGTTAGTTTTCAATATTTTTTTTTTTCTATTTATTTATTTTTCATGTTTAAACATTTGTATTGTGATTCCACATGCAAAATATATATGTTTTGAGTGTCCTGATTTAATTGCAATTCAAAATTTCAAAAAACATCAAATTCTCGTGTATAACGCAAGCTAAGATATAAGGGAGATATTTATACCAGAATAATGGCTGGGCAGGATAAACTCGTCAATTGAGCACACGTGTGGTCGATCAAAATGTATTACACGCAACAAACACTGAAACACAGATCTGTATACATAGAAAATGTACAGACAAAATAAGTTATTAGTGCATGTATTTCATTTCTGAGGGTCGATCATAAAATTCAAACAGTTTTATTGAAATGGGGATTGAAGCAAAATACAGGAGCGTGTCTGTGTGTGTTTGTGGACTCATAATACAGGGATTTGCAACGAGGCTATTACGTCAGATATGTATGCCTCGCTTTAACAACGCTTGACATTCACGAGACCGCATTCGTGCGTTTGGATTCCAACATTTGATTAGAGGAACAAACGAGGAAATGAATACGTAACAATGTATCGCTTTTATTGTTTCTCGATATTTTCGCTAATTTTTAGTTTTTATTTTGTGATAAAGATATCATTTTTAAAATAGATTTTCAAATAAAATGGCGACTTAAAGTTAAGAAAACGAAAAAAGACTTTACATTGACCAGGTAGCGTTCTCTATTGTTGCAATTTACACATTTAAAGGTAAAATCATAATTGTTGAAAGATTGGACTATGCCAGAAATAGTCTGATAAACCTGTAAGGTGCCGAGAAACACATTAGGTTTATGGGACAGAGAAAAATGGCGACCATCAGGTTAAAATGACGAATATAGGCTATACGGTGAACCAACTAGTGTTCTCTATTGTTGTATTGTACACATTTAAAGGTGATATTTTAAACATTGAATATAGGAAACCATGAAAAGATCTATGCGAACAACATAAAACCAGATCAGCCTGCGAGTAACTCGCAGGCTGATCAGGTTTTATGCTGTTCGCTGCTCCTCAGTGGTCTGGAAATGAGGATTTTGTAATTAAATTTGGTAAGGTTTAACTGTGGTTTTCTGCAGATCAGGCTTTATGTGGTACCTATTGAGTGCGTCAAAATGAGTCTATATGAGGGAAAGGGTTAAACATACACCTACGCTATTTTCTAAATATAAATTCATTATCATTCAGATATTGGCGTATATAGAGTGTCTGGTAAATGCGAATATTTAAGAAGAAAACTTAAAGGACAAAGACATGAAGATGGAAATATATTTTGATGATGAAGCAGAATAAGGGAAAGAAGAAAACATTTTTCAAATTATTGCATCAAGAGTGACCATTGATTCAATCTACATGTAGCTGAATTACGACATTTATAAAATCTGGTAGAACAGGACTGAAAATGCAAATTCAAAAATTTTAAACTATACGATTTCATATGTTTCATATAAAAAAAAAAGAAAAAGAAAAAAAAAGGTTATTATATATCCCAATCTTCCTGGTATTAAATTATTAGCGTTTTAGCGTAATATCCCATGTACTGTGGTTGTGGCTGGTATCAGCCTTACCCATGAGATAATCGAACAAATATGTATTTCATGCTCATTAGAAGGCTTTGTAGGCAACACATATATCAATTAAATTGACCCATACACAGATATTCCCCTTAAACTCGTTGTAATTTGTGTAACTGCAAATATTACTCAACGTCACTCCCTTCCATTATAAAAAATACATTAACAAGATTTTACATTTTGAACATCCCTTCTACTTCCGGTCTGGAATTCGTCTTCATGTTTACACCAGTATGTGCCACTCATATAAATATCCTTGAAGATGAAAGAACGACAAATGCGTGTTAAAATTCTCGGTATTGTTGCAAATAAACACATACGCCTGTCTCAACAGATAAATTTACAGATATATTGGCCAGAAACAAAAATCAAAACTTCATCTCCCAGACCATACTCAGTATAGTTTGTCTACCATTCAAGAGTTAACGAGAAGCAGACGTTCATTGTTTTGATTATAATTACTCCATTGAAAATGTCGTAAATATTTGAGACGCTGTTTTATACTTATATCTTGATGTATTTTGCATGTTATATCGTATATGATATTAAAATTTAAATATTATCGGGGAGACCTCAACTCGATTTTTTCTTTAATTTTCGTATCTCCTTTCGGCGCTTCGATATAGTGAATAATGTGTATTTATGCAGTAACAAAAAGATAAAGAACTAGAAAAAGCAACATTTTATTGTTCTATATTATGCATACAAGAGTTTCTTATATTACTACATTACAGATAACTTTAAAACGAACTAAATATTGTTTAAATGTAAATTCGTTGTAACAGGAGTAAAATTCACCGGACTGATAACATGGAGGAAGGAGAAAGAAAGACAAGAAAGGAAAAGTGCGACAGAAACCGAAGATATATGATTCATACTGAATAGACCGTGTTTTAATTAGCATAAAAACGAAATATTGTATACATGCGGGAGAATTCATATTCAATTAAAATTTAATACACAATTGCCCCTGCTAATTTTTTCTTTCTTTTTTCTTTTTTTTCTTTTCTTTTTCTTTTTTTTGTGTGTAATTTTACCCCGAATAGATGATTGATGATTTTCATGTTTGTTTCTCAATATGACGCCGCTGTATGTAGTGAATGACTTGGGCTAGAAACCCCTTGACCCCTTAAAGGAAACTAATCAAAGCAAAGACCTATGGGCATGTCAATTTTTGTACAAAAATTTAGTAACTTTATGAATATAACAGTTATGAGTATTCCTTCCCACAAATATAATTGTTTTAGGATTACCATTGTTATGCTTTAGGAAAGAAAGAAACGAAAGGGTACAAAAAATCACTGGAAAAAAAAAAAAGAAACAAAGCTTATCCTTATTTCATATTCATAATTTATTGGTTTGGTACACTGGGTTGTAACATCGAAGCCAGGCCTTTGTCAAACTCCTTTTCTTTACTTTTCCCGTCTTTTCTACGGTGTACAAAAAGTACGAGTAAATGTAATTAGTCCACCGTGGACAAAGCGGGCATAGCTGCATACTCCCAGGGCTCCGTTTATTGCCTAATTAATTTACTTCTCTCTTTCTTGTAAATGTTTTTTTTTTCTTTCCTCTCTCTCAAAAACCACAACGACTTCACCCTTTCAATAACTTTTACTTCCAAGTGACTTTAACCATTATATTGATATTTTGTCCCTGAAATATTTTATCAAATTTATTATCATTTTAATTAAATTATCGTCTATTATTGCATGTGAGGAAAAATATACGATTTTCTCGAATCTCTATCATTGTATCTCTGTCTTTTTTCACCCCATATTGTGGACATACATCTTGAATTATAAGTTAAACGGAGAATAAATCGAATGAGTTGAGAAATTTCACCAATATAACCAGTTTTCCTTTGGTTTAACAATAGAACCATCTAATGTTTCTATCTTATCAAGAAAATAGCGCTGATATATATAGAATATACTAAGATATATACATATGATAACCATGCTCGAATTTCACCAACAATACTTTTCGCTAAGTAATACTTAGTTTCTTAAAGTTGATAGTAACGCAGTTCACCATTCCTATTTCAAGCACACGACTAATCACCTTAAAAACTAATCATATTTATTTTAATAAAATGTAGTATTTTGGTATTTTCATTTGAGAACAAAGAATGGTGAAATTCGGCCCCAAAATATTAAAGTATTACTTAGAACTAATAATGGTTGGTGGATTCCGTGTCGATATGTGACGTCAGACAGGGTCTTAGTGCACGTGAACTTTCGGATAATCTCTGCCGGCCAGGGCACGAGATAATCGTGCACATATGTCTCCCCGAGGTTATCCTGGATATAGTATGCATCAAAATGAATGATGGGTATTATATCGGAGCTGGGTAGGATAGATCGCCGGTCGATTTTATATTACTTCTTTATGGATACAGTAGGTTTGACTATATGTATGACGTTCATCTGTTAAATATAATGGCTTTTGCTATATAGTGTTCCTTTACGAACTAAACTGGGCTCCGTAGATTTCACTTAGATTTACGTACATATACATGGCGCTAAGAGAACGTTTGAAGACTCGATCTTCCTAAGTATTAAATAAGTGATTAATTTGTGATTTTTATTTATTGAATTAAATGCGATTATTCAAGCATTAATTCATAAAAAAATACAGGAAAAAAAACAACTATTTATACATAACCGCATTTATAAACATATTTTACAGTAAATATACGGCAAACGTGAAGACAAACACGCACAATCATATGTTAAACTGCCATCTTATTTAATTATTACATTAATTAACAGTAATAAAACCTAAACTTAATGATGTTTAAATAAGATTTACAATAATAGTATGTGAGACAATATCACCACCATAATTCTCATCATCATCGTTGTTCTTATTATGAGATTTGTATCTTTCATTATTTGTGTATATTTATTACTTCTTCTGTATCCCTTTCCCTCATTTAGACTCATTTTGACGCACTCAATAGGTACCACATAAAGCCTGATCTGCAGAAAACCACAGTTAAACCTTACCAAATTTAATTACAAAATCCTCATTTCCAGACCACTGAGGAGCAGCGAACAGCATAAAACCTGATCAGCCTGCGAGTTACTCGCAGGCTGATCTGGTTTTATGCTGTTCGCATAGGTCTTTTCATGGTGTCCTCTATGAGGGAAAGGGGTGTATCGTATCATTCTGAACACCAGGACGTACAATCCGTGTTCAGTAAGCTATTAACAGTCCTTAAAATCTGTAAAATTCCCGACTCTGGCGACAGGCGACGCAATAACGGATGGTTCGGCGCGGCGTTTGTATACCTCACGATTAATTTAGCTGGTAGCTAAATCATAATTCACGTGTAAAACACATTGTAATGACAGACGCCCGAGGTTCGGATCGTATTTTATAGAATTAATTTACATTATTTAGAATTTACTCCATAAAATAGATGTAATTATATGTATATGGCTCTCTGTTTAATGGAGCAGTCGTATATTGTTTCATCTGATCGAAAGAGACAAGAGCAATAAAAAATTCTGCGAGAGTAATAGATCTATAGCAATTTTATCTTGTGTGGCATCATCAAATGAGATAGGCATATTTACACGTAACTTTATAATGCGTAGGCCTACCGATCCGTTTGGTACAGAGTGAGAGTGGATGGATGGATAGATAGATGGATGGGTGACAGAATAATGCACGGTGTTGTGTCCAGATGCTTTGTAATTAATCACTCAGGACCTAAAAGCCTTCGAGATTAGATTACTGCGAATCTGATTTTATTTATTAACCGCTGTCCTTTTTTTTAATTTATTATTTTTTTTTTATTACGATAACGATATAATCCCTCAAAACGAAAATATTTTCCAAACAATTATATACAGAGAATCCCTAAAAACATATTGATCGAGGTTGATAATTTCTAAAATATTTAAAACCACTTAAATATTTAGGCCTTATACGTGCGTGTGTTTGACCGGAAATTAACGAAGAGAATCGGTCCGTTCCGTGCTCGGATAGCGGTGTAGAATGAACTTTGCTCAGAAGAGAGCATAAATAATTCGTTTTATCCGTCAACATTGAGAATTTGTCATTAATATAAACCGTTCAAAATGATTTCTTTTCGCAAGGAAAATATTTTTCTATTCATGCTGTTTTCTGTCATTGTTGTGTCTACAAATGCCAAGAAGCTAGGTAAAAACTTTATTTGTTATGATATGTTGAAGCATTCCCGGATGGTATATAATATTCGGATAAATTTGTTGATTTAGCTAATTTTATTTTTTTTTAAATGGATACATTTGGTCTGATATAATTTGATTTTATCAATAAAAATTTGACTAAAAATCAAAATGAATATTTAGAAACGATACATTAGTCCAAAAATAATATGCCAACCATTGACACTGCGTAAGTTGTTTTTTTTTTTTTTTTAATAAAAAAAAAAAAATAAAGAAAGAAAATAATAGAAAGTTTAGTAGAAATATTTGAAAGTATGCTAACATATCCTTGTAACTTTGATACCGAAAACACCATTGTCTAGTGACAGTTGTATAAACACGTTAGTTACCAGACATTTTGGAAAATAACAAAGTCAATAAATTGAATGTAGTAAATGGTTCAGACAAGTCAGTAAATTGATTTATATAATAGTCTATATGGTAAATAGCTTGAACCATCTTAAAACCATATATTACAATTACTGTAAAAATCATTCAATTTGAATTTAATTAACACAAAAAATATTATATACAGATTGGTTGTTTGTTTTTCATTCCATAAAACCAGTGGTTGACACTAACAGTGTCCCTGGCTCCCAAAGACACTAAAAATTAGGAAGGGACTTCAGAATTGACATGCCATGTGTTCCGTTGGGACACTAAGTCTGGCACTAACCGGTACCTTTTAACCCTTTCCCTCATATAGACTCATTTTGACGCACTCAATAGGTATCACATAAAGCCTGATCTGCAGAAAACCACAGTTAAACCTTACCAAATTTAATCATAAAGTCCTCATTTCCAGACCACTGAGGAGCAGCGAACAACATAAAACCTGATCAGCCTGTGAGTTACTCGCAGGCTGATCTGGTTTTATGTTGTTCACATAGGTCCTTTCATGGTGTCCTCTATGAGGGAAAGGGTTAATTAAAAGTAAATTGAACAGCAACATTTGTTGTAAACCTGGATGTATTCATCTTCATAAAACATTAGTAGTAACCCTTTTTGATAAATTACAATTTTTCAAGCAAAAGCCATCCTATATCTGAGCCATGTGACAGGGACTCCTACCCCCTTAATTTCAAAAATGGGTATTCCATTGGGATTCCTGGCTAAAAAGTTAGTGTCAAACACTGAAAACCCCATAAAGTGGCTGTCAAACACTGGAAACCCCATAAAGTGGTCAAAATATAGAAAATGTGTACAATAAATTTTGTACATATATATAGTTATACAATGTATGGCTCTTATCACATAAAATTTAGTGGCAGTTATTAAGTTATCATTTTTCACTAATAAATAAAATGCATCCTTTGAAGATTTTCTTACTTATATTATCACTGATTAATTGATCCCAATGATCACATTTCACACTTACCCTGACGTTTCACATACTTAACGTATGTAACCACTATATATCTACCAATTTACTGACTTGTCTGAACCAATATAAATTCAATTTAACCACTTTGTCATTTATGGAATTGTCCGTAAATCATAATTATAAACTTTTTTTTAATGATTAGTACCAATGTCTCAAGGATATGTGTGTGTGTGGGGGGGGGGACCCTTGGGTATCTCGTATCATAATAAAAATTAACTCTTGGGAAAACTGCATGAATTTAAAGAAATGTGAAGAGGGGAAGAAATATGAAACCTCAGAATATACCATATGAATCTGTTGTAGGACTAAAACTTTATTGTAAATCTTTGTCTTTTGACCCAAGTTTTCAGAAACCCAATGAGAACTGGGTTGCCCCTGATAAAGAAGTAAAGCAGACTTAATTTTTAACATGATGGTTGAGAGACAATTCCAGGTGCATAGTGCTGGTCCCACCCAGGAACCATGGAGATTGACTTACTCGCTTGATAGTATGAGCCGTGATCTTGTTTCTTTATCAGCATAAAAAATAATGGGTTTAAAAAATTAAACAACATGTTTGAAGAGGGCATTAATGTCAAATATAAACAGACGAGAAAATACAGTAAAACTGTTGAAAATAGATGTCATCAACATAAATGAATGTCCATCATTATGGACTCCAGTTTAACATGATTACCATTCTTCTTTCATCTGTATTGTTTTGGCCATTTTTGTCATATTCTTATAAAGCTGATCAATATAATAGTCATACAGTTTTTAAGTTTAAATCCCAAACATATATTCATACTGGATCTGCACCATATAGATTCATGTGTCATTTGTTAATGCAAAAATGTTACACAGGCTAAGGACATACTATAATCTAGTAAACTCAGGTGAAGAAAATATGCATCCGCGCCAGGACTCATACCTAGGACCCCATACAGTTGTTGACTTTGAAACCTACAAGGTGCAAAATTGTTAAATAATTAAGAACTTTACAGGTACAAGGTACTGGTTCCACCCAGTAACCTAGGAGATGAAGGAGTGAAAGCTGTAAATTTTGTCAAGTGTAAAAATGATTTAATTAACCCTTTCCCTCATAGAGGACACCATGAAAAGACCTATGCGAACAGCATAAAACCAGATCAGCCTGCGAGTAACTCGCAGGCTGATCAGGTTTTATGCTGTTCGCTGCTCCTCAGTGGTCTGGAAATGAGGATTTTGTAATTAAATTTGGTAAGGTTTAACTGGTTTTCTGCATATCAGGCTTTATGTGGTACCTATTGAGTGCGTCAAAATGAGTCTACATGAGGGAAAGGGTTAAAATAATTTGGCTGTTTCAGGGTATTTTTGGCAAGTAACAGATTTCCACTATGATGCCAACTACAGCACTACAGGGGATCCCTCGGCTATGTGTCACCAGGGTAACTCCTCAGGGGAGCAGATTGGTAACTATGGCAACTACCTGTGCGATGCCCCTTGGCAGCTGATAAGTGCAGCAGTTCAAGCTATGCACAGCATCCACGCTGACCCAGATTTTATTCTTTGGACAGGGTAAGAAGGATTTTTTTCTATTTTTGTGTCACTTGCTGTTAGCAGAGGTGACACATCTTGATCACTTTTCCGTCGTCTGTCTGTCTGACTGTCACACTTATTCCGTCATGCTTCAGCAGGTGACACATGTGTTCCAGAGAACATTCTTGTTTTCCATATTCATGAATTTCCCAGGCATAGAGTCAGACTCGTAGAAATAATTAACTCTTTATTTCATATAGACTCGATTTGACGCATTGACAAACACAGCATTCTCATCAGACCTTAAGGGTCTTCTCTGTTTGCTTATAGTTATACAATATTGTAGCTCAAATTCTGCATAGTTCTCTATTAACCCTTTCCCTCATAGAGGAAACCATGAAAAGACCTATGCGAACAGCATAAAACCAGATCAGCCTGCGAGTAACTCGCAGGCTGATCAGGTTTTATGCTGTTCGCTGCTCCTCAGTGGTCTGGAAATGAGGATTTTATAATTAAATTTGGTATGGTTTAAGTGTGGCTTTCTGCAGATCAGGCTTTATGTGGTACCTCTTGAGGGCGTCAAAATGAGTATATATGAGGGAAAGGGTTAAAAGTATGCAGATATTTTATTTCTTAACAAATGTTGTCAGATATTATGGTAATAACTGATTTCTGGTTAGTCATGTACTTGAATATTTCATAAAATAGAAATGGTAGAATGTGCATCTACCTAGTTAGTAGTTAAAGAATTTTAGTATTACTTAGCACTAAGTATTGTTGGTGGAATCCAAGCCTCTTCATGTAACATTTGAAATTTAATGAATTGACATTCATCAAGTCATTAATTTGTATATGAATATTCATTCAGTAAACTACAAAATGGTTTAGTCATTTCATTCATTGAATGGGGTAAGATAATCAAAATACTTCAATCTTTTTGACAGATTTTCCTAGACAGTGTTTTCAAAGTATGGAAACAATATTGGCCATGGGGTTTATTATGGATCAGTGTAGTTATATTCCATCTTTCCACATTTTTTCCTGCATACATATGCAAAAAAGAATAGGATGATTTTGATAGTCCAACTTTTGACAAATGACTCTAACTCCTAGTCAAAGGTATTGCACAGTGCAACAGTATTGTAAAGATTTATTCATTTGATATCAAAGATTTGCACCAAGCTCTCATCCTAAATATAAAAAAATATGATAATAATGGAAAAAATATAATGAAACTAATACCAGTACCTTATTTACAGATTGTTTAATAGTCCATGAATTATTGATCAGATGTTGTATAGTATTGTGATGAAATGGTTTTTGTTAACACTTAACAAGCCAGGGCTCTACGGAATTATAGAAGTGAAATGTTCAAGAATGTCAGCGTGAATTTCCTTGTTTTAGATTAGCTACGTTTTTTTGCAAGGATTCAAAATCTCTTATTGAAAGCTGTCAGATGCCTACTCATTCGTCTTTTCAGAACTTGGCTTAAATCAAGAAAAACAAAAGATGAAAATCCTTGAGTGCGCTTGAAAATTAAATTTTCTGAATTTCTGTTAAAGATTGTCAAAAAATGATATTCATTATATGATTAAAATTAGTGACAGAACACAATATTCAGTCAATTTTCCTAAGAAAATGATTGGATAATTTCAAATTGAATATACAACAATAAATAAATTTGGCTCTGAGACTGAATTTCTTACAGCATTAGATAATTCCTTCTTAAACTGGACTCTGACATGGCTTTTTGCTCCCCCCCCCCAATCCCTTTAGATTATTATACCCCCCATATATCTGTCCGTCTGTAGTTTTTTTTGTCCACGCTATTTCTCAATAACTACTGGATGGATTTCAATCAAACTTCATAGGAAGCTTCAATATCAAGCACAGATGTGCATATTTTGAAATGGTTACGGTTGACTGATTTTCTTTTGAGTTATGGCCCTTTGCTGATTTTCTGGAGTTTTCTTTGTCCATGCTATTTCTCATTAACTACTGGATAGATTTCAAACAAACGTCATAGGAAGCTTCAATATCAAGCACAGATGTGCATATTATGAAATGGTTATGGTTGACTGATTTTCTTATGAGTTATGGCCCTTTGCTGATTTTCTGGAGTTTTCTTTGTCCACGCTATTTCTCAATAACTACTGGATGGATTTCAATCAAACTTCATAGGAAGCTTCAATATCAAGCACAGATGTGCATATTTTGAAATGGTTACGGTTGACTGATTATCTTTTGAGTTATGGCCCTTTGCTGATTTTCTTGAGTTTTCTTTGTCCACGCTATTTCTCAATAACTACTGGATGGATTTCAATCAAACTTCATAGGAAGCTTCAATATCAAGCACAGATGTGCATATTTTGAAATGGTTACGGTTGACTGATTATCTTTTGAGTTATGGCCCTTTGCTGATTTTCTTGAGTTTTCTTTGTCCACGCTATTTCTCAATAACTACTGGATGGATTTCAATCAAACTTCATAGGAAGCTTCAATATCAAGCACAGATGTGCATATTTTGAAATGGTTACGGTTGACTGATTATCTTTTGAGTTATGGCCCTTTGTTGATTTTCTTGAGTTTTCTTTGTCCACGCTATTTCTCAATAACTACTGGATGAATTTCAATCAAATTTCATAGGAAGCTTCACTTGTGAGCATAGATGTGCATATTATGAAATTGTTACGGTTGACTGACTTTTTTTGAGTTTTGGCCCTTTGCTAACTTTTTTCTGGAGTTTTCTGTGTCCACGCTATTTCTCAATAACTACTGGATAGATTTCAAACAAACGTCATAGGAAGCTTCAGTATCAAGCACAGATGTGCATATTATGAAATGGTTATGGTTGTTTTGAGTTATGGTTTTTTTTTCCTTTTTCAATAACTACTGGATGGATTTCAATCAAATTTCATAGGAAGCTTCACTAGCTCTTCACTTAGAAACAGCCTTTTGGTGACACACTTCTTTTTTGTTTAATTCAATTTTGCAGATTTGGTATGATTTGGGCTTCATTAAAATAAGAACAATTTTGAATTGGTATAAAAAGATTATTATTGTGAAATAGTTTTGTGTAATATGTCAATTGAAAACATCAATTCATTGTGACTTACCTCCTATAGCTGGGCACTTGATTGTAAACAAAGGCTGTGTGGGGGGTATTCATCACCTTTAGTGATAGCTCTAGTTATAATCTGAAGAAAAAGGTGTTTGAATTCTTTCTTTTAAAAATGATGCAAGTCCTGAAAATCTTCTCATTAGTGCTGCAGATAATGGGGTATGCTTCATCCTTAACAGTGAAGGGAATTGGAGTACCTTGAGAAAACCCACATGCACTATTATGTGAACTTTCACAAACAATATCATTCTGTGATATTTTTTTAAGATATGTTACTACCTGTGGCTTTCTGGGTTTGAGTAACAATTTATTACATATTTCAACTATTTTTTAGTCGAAACAATCATTTAAGATCTATGTTTGTTTACCAAATGCTATCATATTTTGTTCCTAAATGATAACAATAGCAAAACATGTTTCATAAAGAGGATATGACACAATATTTAGATTTTCCCTAAAACAGAGAGAAAAAAGTCCATAGAAAAATGTCCGTAAGTCCAAAACTGAACAGTAAATTTTGTTGAAGTTTAGCATACCAGTGTCTTGTTATATATACAACACAACTCTATTGTTCCTCTTTCAATTTGCCATAGTGTTCATTAGCGTCTGACACCTTAAGAATTATGTAGCACTAAGAAGTGTTGGTTGAATATGAGCCTGTTTGCGTAAAATAATGTTTCTCCTGGTGATTTGAATCTTTATTTAAAGTAATAAAATGTTCAAAATCACGTTTTTAGATGTCAACAAAACTTTTTTTTAATTTTACACCTAAAATGGCTATGATAGCTGTATGTTTTTACATATATATGTCAATATTTATTTTCTTTCCACTTTATTTTATTTTTTTTTTTTTCAGTTAAAAAAATTCCATCCTTTAGATTGATGTCTTGGCGGGCACCAGGTGTCCACTCTGAGGTTGACCTTTCTTTAAATCTGCTATAAGTTCTATGTCCTTCATTAGATTGCTTCAATATTTGGACAGTTGCTTAAGTGGATCAACCTTTACATTAATTATGCAGCTGACCTTGACCTTTGACCTACTTTTGATAAAAAAAAACCCAAAAAAAATGGCATCTGGAGAGATTTACTTTTTGGTTGATCTGCTATAAATTTTATGTGCTTCATTGGATTGGTTCAATATTTAGACAGTTGCTCAAGTGGATTGACCTCTTCATTTTGCAGTTGACCTTGACTACTTTTGATGAAAAAAGTTGAAAAAAACTTGTCCATAATACCATTAGGTCTTTTTACACATTAAAGTGAGATGACCGGTACAAATTTTAGCAAGGGTAGTCAAAAAAGACTTTTTGCCAAAGATCGTTTAAAAAAATAGCACATTCTGATTTTTTAACAGACACATCCGGTGTAGGCGGCATTTTTCTGGAATACATAAATGGCAGTTTGTATGTGTTGACATCTGCGATAAGTGAAGCTTAACAGTATTTTACTATCTGATCATGATTTCTTGTCATAAGTGTGATAAAAGCACCCACTGCAAAATAATTTACCAGAATATATCGAGGGGTAAGAGCAAAACTAGGATAAGTACTTATATATTTATATGCATTTAGCATAGTTTCGCTTTCACCCCTCGATATATTCTTTTCTGAACAGTATTGTAACTTTAACAAGTTAGATTTGGTGGTCATTATAAACAATCATTCTGCTGATATAAATCAAAGTGAGCTTTTTTTCCTGCTCTTAAGTTATTAAAAATAGATTTGTAGACATTATGAGTAATGGTTATGGATAATTTATATTTGACACAATGGATTTGTACTGATATATAGATGTACATATTTTCAGCCAGTTATGTGCATCGGCAAACATTTGCCTTTGAGGTTGACTTTGAGTAAATGGAATGTGAAAATTGTAACTTGATTATTTTTAACATGGAATTTTAGAGGGTATTTAAAACCCAGCTGAAGGTTTCTTTTGATGTCCCTAGGAAATCCACTGCAGCAAGATGCATTTTATGCCAAGTAACATAGATTAAAATTTAATGTGGTTTAATAATTTGAAGCTGCAACTTATTTACCCGCCTGAACATAGAGTGCTGGGGGTAAGCTTAAGGTTCATAAGATGTCTGTAAGCTTTTGTCTATCCTATATTTGTTTTCATTTTAGTATACACATTTCTTAGGCAATTTTAATCAAGAAGGTCTTGGTTTGAGCCACTGCAGGTAGCATCTTAATTTTAGAGTTATTGCCCTTGTGTGTGTATAAGTTTGTATATTCTTCACTCTTCAGAATCAAGATTTCAATATTTAGATTAACTCTTTACGTATGTAAATAATATTTTTGTGTAAGTTCTTTTTTGGATGATTCCTTATGACTGTACACCAAGAAATCCTGTCCATCACACCAGCTGTATTTAGGTACAGATATGCTATGTCCACAATAATGGTTGCCCGCCAAGACTATTAAAAATCCTATCAAATAATTATTTGCTAGGTTTAATTATTGGTCATATCAGATAATTATAAGTAGATAAAGATGGGCTTTGAGCTACCAGATGTAAACTTGGTATCAAATATCAAATTTTTATTTCTTTAATAATATCTTAGCATCTGTAGTTCTAATCTAATTGACTTAATCAAACCTGGACATTTGCCTGCACAGCATCATATAAGTTTAATAATTTGTCATGTTATTTCAGTAAATCATGAGTTTTTGCCCTTTTAAATTCATGCTCTAGCATCCACATTTGTCATGGTCAGAAATTATGGCCCTTGAATTTTCACAATTATTTTTATCCCCCCCACATTGATAGATCAGGGGCTTATTGTTTTAAGTCTGTTTGTCACAAAACTTTAACCTTGACCATAACATGGAAGTTTCCACCTACAGCTTCCAACCCTCACAGGTGCATGCACCTTGATGAGCTCTACCTGCCAGGTGACCTTGACTTCAAATGACCTTGACCCCCAAGGTCTAAGGCCCCATGCTGGGGCATGACATTCATTCAAATGTAGCTTGTTTAAACTCAAAATACTGTCCTCAAATCAAAAAACATTTTAAAGTTTGGCTATTTTTACATTTACGTATTTCTTATTTCATGATTTCTCACAACTTATACATGATAGGGTGGTTCTTGGGTTAGATCTGTTTTTCAGTTACTTTATGAAATTCTTGGGGTTTTGATACAAAACTATTGTGACTGTTTATTTATTTTAAGTTACAATATTTTTGCACCATGAAGCCTTTAGTTTATTTTCCATGTGTCAGATCATCAGATGACAAAGTTGGGAAAGATGTGCATTTGTTTCTAAAGAAAGATTTTCACTATCATTTTTTTTTTTTTTGATAAAAATATAAAGGGCTGCTGCTGATGCTCATTTACTTTTTGTCTGTAATATCTAATAACTATAAAATGGAAAGTTATTTCTTAATCATTTATTTAAATCATAAATGAAAGTGAAAGCTCATTTAATGTAAATAATTTTTATCATTAGACAAATTCTTTTTGTAATTGAAACTCAGAAGCTTTTAATCATTACTCCTTGCTTAAAATTTATTTTGTATTAATAATTCATTAAGAAAAAATGTTGCAACTGAGATTGGAATTCATAAAAAACTCATATTTGTCTTGAATGCCATTAAAGAGGAAATTATTATGGTATATGTATAGAAACAATTAAGGGCTGACCATGAAACTGTTCTTAATGCATAAAGAACCAGGATAGGTGGGAAAGTTTTGTTGTCAGCCCTTGTATTAATGTTACTTTTGTTTATATCTTGCATATAAATTTTATTCAATTGTTTTTGTTGTTTTTTTTTAGCTCACCTGCGAATAATTGATCGGCCTTTGTCCATCACCAACTTTGCTTTAAACGACATCTCCTCCTCAACCACTGAGCAGATTTTAATAAAAACTTTACAGGAATGATCCTTATGTGGTATTGAACAAAAACAGCTAAAATCATTCCGGTCCACTAACCAAGATGCAAAATTGCCGCCAGAGCTAAAAAATAGAAAAATCTTTGAACAACATCTCCTCTTAAACCGCTGAACAGATTTTGATGAACTCAGTAGAAATGATCATTTTGGTGATACTGCACAAAAATAGCTAAAATCATTCTGGTCATCAAAACAAGATGATCGAGCGCCAGAGCTTAAAATAGAACTTTCTTTACATGACATCCTTAACCACTGGTTAGAATCTCAATCAGTGTCAAGTCCAGTTGTTCATATCAGCACATTTAATGCAGAGTTTTGTCCCTTTACTCCTTGTTAACTAAAGAAATTTCTTCTCCAAGATGTAAAAAGGTATGTTGTTTTACTGCAGTACATTTAATTAGTTCGGTTATGTTTAAGGTTGATGACATATTTGGTAGATAAACTATTTATCAATTACCTTTAACCCTTTCCCTCATATAGACTCATTTTGACGCACTCAGTAGGCACCACATAAAGCCTGATCTGCAGAAAACCACACTTAAACCATACCAAATTTAATTACAAAATCCTCATTTCCAGACCACTGAGGAACAGCGAACAGCATAAAACCTGATCAGCCTGCGAGTTACTCGCAGGCTGATCTGGTTTTATGTTGTTCGCATAGGTCTTTTCATGGTTGCCTCTATGAGGGAAAGGGTTAATGTGAATTTTTTAATGCTCTGTAAATGTAGTGCAGCTCCATTATAATACTATAATTGGGATCCACATTATATTTGACTAAAAAGCACCTGAATAGTCAACAAACTAATTCACCCAATATAAATTTGGAGTACAATGTTCCATTGAGGATTCTGTGTTTTGTTTGGACCTGTTTAAATGTATCTACACTGTATGGCCCTACTCTACAATATAAAACCATATAGAATGCATATTTCTTAAACATTTCAAGGACCAAGCAGCAAAAAAAAAAATTACATAATAACCTTAGGAACATAATAATACACACACTTCCAAGAAAATGGGGCTGTATTTAGGAATCATGCTCTGTGTGTCCGTTCCAGTCTAATCATGTCATGCCCCATCACATTCTTTCTAGCCATGTCCTGTCCTACATTTACATTGCATGAAGACAACATGGAATGTGGGGACAGAAGTCACAATTAGTGATAGTTTTAGGTGTATCCGTGTACTAAGTTTCATGGAATGTCAGGACTTCATACACATTGTATTTGAAAATTTGTTGCATGGCCCATCTCAATAACATTCTTTCAATAACAGGGACAGTGTACCTCACGTGGCTGACAAGGATCTCGATCTACATAAGGTCTACGCGCTGATAGGTAATGTCACCACGGAATTGTTACGTGTCTTCCCCAACACTTCCATATTTCCGGTGCTAGGCAACCATGATCCTTATCCATCCAACCAGATGCCATATAACGTGGACAACACGGGATACTATCAAGGGATACTGGACGTCAGTATGTGGAACTTCCTACTGGGCTCAAATGAAAGCTCCCAGTTCTTGAAAGGTGGGCTGTTCCCCTTATATTGACACTTATTTCAGATAGCCATCACTGCCTACTATCCTGTGTTACATCTGTGATACTGGTATATAATCATACAGATTAACCCTTTCCCTCATAGAGGACACCATGAAATGAGTAACTCACAGGCTGATCAGGTTTTATGCTGTTCGCTGCTCCTCAGTGGTCTGGAAATGAGGATTTTGTAATTAAATTTGGTAAGGTTTAACTGTGGTTTTCTGCAGATCAGGCTTTATGTGATACCTATTGAGTGCGTCAAAATGAGTATATATGAGGGAAAGGGTTAATGGAATAAAAGGAAATGGAACCAAACTCAACTCAAATTAAAACTTATTGAGTACATCTACTGAATGTATGTACCACTGTATGTATTTAATAGAAACAGTAGGAACCAGGTTTTATTTTGATGTACTAAATCTACGCAATTACTTTTTAAACTGGAATTGTGAGTAATGGCCACAATTATTTGTTTACAGGCGGCTACTACAGCACCAAGGTGTCTGAGAAGTTAAGGATAGTGGGCCTGAACACCAACCTGTATTACGACCAGGACGAGAGAACGAAAGATGTCCCAGATCCCGCAAACCAACTACAGTGGCTTCAGCAAGAACTTGCCGAGGCTCGGCACCAGAGGGAGGTGGTAAGTTCATCAGTGTTACCTGTTATCCTATTAAAGCTATGTGGGAGAGAATAACTAGCAGGTTGACAAGATTTATTACTGTTTGCAATTTATCAGTTGAATTTAGAGGGAAAATTTTAAACAGAAATTTGTTTACTTGTTTATGTTAAGATTTTTTTATTCCAATCTACATGATATATAATACCATTCTGGCTTCATGTTAGTGTTAGATGTAATAAATTCAAGTATGATTTTCATGTTCAAACTTAAAAGTATGGCCATTAAGTTCATTAGGCATTGGAGTTTGAGTCTGAGACCATACTTAAGTATTTTTGAGACCATGGGCCCTGATCTGGAGATCTTCTATGAGTTATTATGATGGTTATGTTCGGGAAATCTTAATACTTATGGAATAGTCAAAGCAGCCACAGACAGGGTTTCTCTGGCTCCTCCAATTTAATTCTACATCAAGGTCTATAATCATACAATGCCACCAACTTTGTAAAAATGGTACTGGTATAGCTCCCTTGCTTGGCACTCAGCATATAAGGGTAATTCCAGGACTGGTTGGCCTGGTATCAGGATAATGTGACTGGGTGTGGTATCATGCCACATGTAAAAGGCATGATACTAAAGTTTGGCAGCACTACATGTATATCTGTATCAAGTAGACATCGTCTCCAAATGACTGATATACTGTCAGCCGGACATTAAACCCAATAAATAAACTAACGTTGCCACCATCTGTGCCAACAAGGAGATTTTCATAAGCAATATTACTTTCAGTCAAATTGTTGTATTACTTCACCAATATGAGTTTGGTTCCCCAGCAGGGTTACTCAGATTTTTATATGAGGAAGCCTTCCAGCTGGCTTGCGGTAGGTCAGTGGTTCTACCAGGGTACCTCTGTGTACTCAGGGTCTTCCTCCACCTGTAATTATC
>CM037782.1:57165827-57215827 GCA_021229015.1 Solen grandis
ATAACAGTAGTTCAAGTTTTAATTTAAAACATCATCGCCTTAAAAAAGATATTATATGAAGTTCTGTGAGACTTGAGTCAGGTCAATGTAATGTAAGTAGAACTACATTAATTAACCTAATTAGGTGCACATTTTCGGGCCCATTACTTATACCAGACATATGTCAGTGAAATTTGATTTCATATCAGTAATGATTTTTTCAGACGTACATATATAATTTATTTGGCCATTCTGACCATTATCCAGATGCTTATTTTATTATCATACTTGATATCACCTCTTTTTAACCAGGTTTTCAACAAAGTTGAAACCGGGTTATTAGAATGGGGTATGTTGTTGGGCGGCATCAAACATATGGTTTCAGTTGAAAATCTCCTGTTAGAATTAAGGTAAAGTAATCACACTTGGTAGGTAGATACCTTATAGGAAGAGGAAGGTTGGGATTGATTTTCAGGTCAATAGGATCATGGTCAAGGTCACTATTGCTTAAAAAATAGATTTTTCGTTTCAGTTAAATAACTTCTTTAGGAGTGAGGTATGATGATCATTTTTGGTAGATAGATACCTTATGAGGGAAAAGGTTAAGGTTACCGTTACTTTAATTAGTTTTGCATCAAACATGTTGTTTCTGTCAAATATCTCCTGGTAGAATAAAGGTAAAGTAATCATATTTGTTAGGTAGATGCCTAATAGGAAGAGGAAGGTTGGGATTGATTTTCAGGTCAATAGGGTCATGGTCACTATTGCGAAAAATAGATTTTTTGTTTCCTTCAAATAACTTCTTTTAGGAGTGAGGTATGATGATCATTTTTGGTTAATAGATACTTTATGGGAAGAGGAAGATTGGTATTATATTGCAGGTCAAGGTTTCTGTTACTAAAAATGGCTTTGCATCAAATATGTGGTTTCTGTCGAATATCTCCTGTTAGAATTGAGATAACAGTTTTCATACTGAGGTATGATGATCATATACAGTAGATAGGTACCTTATAGGAAGAGGAAAATTGGAATTTGAATTTCAGGTCAAGTCACTGTTATTAAAAAATAGCTTTGCATCAAATAGAATGTTTCCATTGAATATCTCCTGTTAGAATTGAGATACAGTTTTCATACTTAGCAGGTAGATACCTTATAGGAAGATGAAGGTCTAGACTGATTTTCAGGTCAATAGGATCAAAGTCAAGGTCACTGTTAGTAAAATTGTTTTTGCATTCTGTTTTGTCAAGAGACACTTTTCACGAATCTTCATAAAATTGCAGTTCCTGGCTGACTTAATTCCCATGTACTTTTGATGTCATCAAGCATATTATGTTGTCATCAATGAATTATGATGTTATCAACATGCTAGAAAAAATACATATTTGTCCTTTAAACATGCATGGCTCAAATAAAAAAATGAAAGACTTGTAAACATAAGTGTTTAAGTGACAAGGATGTCAATTTGTGTGATGTCATGTTTGCTTCTACGACAGGGGTGGAATTAAACAGTAGTCTGGTTGCCTTGGGCGACCTTTGAAAACCTGGTTTCGCGTCATCTGACATGTTTCTTGTTCTTGATTCATCCTATACAGTATTTAATGCTTTTACACATGAGGTAAATGAGCATTGCAGATACCACCATATTAATTATCATAATAACTCTACTGAGACATATTCATCATCATAGCTTATAGCATTGTGTTGTGTAATCTGTATATACAGTGGCTTGGGTTAATCTGGTATTGCAGTTGTGTCCTGTGAAAAGTTGATCCTTCAATTAGTGAATGAAATCATTGATCATGACTCCGACTTGAATAATGAAATGATTGATTGTACTTTGACCCGTTTGACATCAAAACATTCCCTAGGTACACAGAGACAACATTTTAAGCTAAATTTTTCCTACACCATTCATCATCAGATGCTAACTTTAGGATTGTAGGATTGGGTCAGCTTGAAGAGAAACAATTATGTCACTACAGGAGACAGTTGTATTGACATAATTATGTTCCTTTAATTGATTTCTAATTATTTCTATATATGGCCAAGATATATAGTTTGATCACCTTAATCTGTGGGGATATTTGTAATTTTGTCATAAACTTTGTCTTTTCATGTAGAAAATGTTGATTAAGTCAGTATATGAACTCACATTTCAATTCAGAACAGCAGTAACCATCAGATTAATGTTTGTTTAGCTATAGAATTAATCACAACGGGAATCAGAGTGAGGCTCAGTCTCCTGAAGCCAGGATTGAATTGCAGGTATCAATCCTAGAATCTCGGTAATTAGTTCCCAGTGGATTTCATCAGCATTATTAATCGTTTGTCTGTCTATCTGTCCACATCCATTGTCTGTGATGATACTTGATAGTAATATAATACACATAAATATAAAGTCCAGTATATAGAATTTTCTTTTTATCAAAAAGAAAATAAAATAAAGTTTACTGTTAAAGGTTTTAAGTATATAAAACTGAATTCCATTTAAAGATTTAGACTTATCATGTCTTCCAGGAGCTGTCTGATCAGGGTCTCCTATTTGCTCATGCAATATAGTAGATCAGATTCTACAAAGTGATTAGTCTACCTGAAAATCCATTGTTTAATAATCATTTACAGTTCAGAAAAATGAATATTTATCAAGTCATAAATATGTAAATTTGTGCATGAATATTCATGAGGTAAAGGGTTAATAACAGCTTTGATCAAAATTTGACTGTTATAAGATGCATTGCTTTGAGTTTTTTTTTTGTTTTTTTTTTTTTCTTAATTTAATACCCTTGTATCATACCATTTGCATTAAACAATAACAATGATATTGGAAAATATCAGAAAAATTAAATAAACTGTTTTTTTCAAAAACAGAAAAAGTGGCAATCAAAATTCTGGACAAGACGAAGCTAGACCAGAAGACTCAGCGGTTGTTGTCAAGGGAAATTTCGAGCATGGAGCGACTCCACCATCCAAACATCATCCGTCTGTATGAGGTAATAACACCATTACTTGTCACACCACCATCCAAACATCATCCGTCTGTATGAGGTAATAACACCATTACTTGTCACACCACCATCCAAACATCATCCGTCTGTATGAGGTAATAACACCATTACTTGTCACACCACCATCCAAACATCATCTGTCTGTATGAGGTAATAACACCATTACTTGTCACACCACCATCCAAACATCATCTGTCTGTTTGAGGTAATAACACCATTACTTGTCACACCACCATCCAAACATCATCTGTCTGTATGAGGTAATAACACACCACCATCCAAACATCATCTGTCTGTATGAGGTAATAACACCATTACTTGTCACACCACCATCCAAACATCATCCATCTGTATGAAGTAATAACACTATTACTTCTTATACTTGCTTCATGCTATCTGAGGTCTCTATACCTTCTCAAGTGCAAAATTTTGTGTCACAACAGTTTTGAAGTATTCTACTTATAATTGCTGTGTCAGTATATATATATAAGCAATTTTTATCTTACTCTGTGGTATTTGGGGAGTACACTGCAGATCTACTATAATGCTTTATTTGGGGTCCAAGTTAAGCTATTGGACTGCATTACTATTATATACAGTCAAACAAAACGCAAACTACAGATATGAACCATGTATTGCATTGTGTTTTATAATGAAATGTGATATAATAGATCTACTTTACTGTAATGGATCTACTTTTTTTTTCTAATGGATCTACTTTGCTTTAATTGATCTACTTTGTTAAAATGGATCTACTTAATTATTATGGATCTACTTTGCTATAAAGTATAATGGATCTACTTTGCTATTATGAAGCTACTGTGTTATGATGGATCTATTTTGTTATAATGGATCTACTTTGCCATTATGGATCTACTTTGTTGTTATGGTTCTACTTTGTTATAATGGATCTACTTTGCTATTATGGAGCTACTTTGTTATAATGGATCTACTTTGTTATTATGGATCAACTTTGCTATAATGGATCTACTTTGTTATAGATCTTCAGATAATAATACTTTTATAATGAAGTGTGCTATAATGAATCTACATTGTTATAACGAATCTATTTTGCTATTATGGGTATACTTTGTTATAATTGATCTATTTAGTTATTATGGATCTTCTTTGTTATAATGGATCTACTTTGTTATTATTGATCTACTTTGTAATAATGGATCTACTTTGTTACAGAGCTTCAGATCATAATACTTTGTGGTTGGGGCTATGGTTGGCATTAGGTAATTCCATCTGTGATCTCTGTCATTTCTAGAATTGATTCAAAAGATTTTCTTCCTTTTTTGTATATTCTGTTAGGGCTGACCTTTTTTTTTCTCTTAGAAACATGAAAGTGTACTCGGCTGAAATAAAGCAATGATCCCTGACTTTAATTCTTATCTCTTCTTTTTTCATAGAACTTCCATGACATTTGTTAACAATATGGGGGAATGAAATTGAAGCTTTATGAATAAAAGTCAATCTTGAGGAACATTCCCTTCAGGCCTCATACAACATTCTAAAAGTAATCTATGCATTATTTTTTTTATTTTCAGGAAATAAATTCTTCATTGAAGACATAATACCAATAATATATTGATTGACATTTCACTATGAGACATTTTTTAGATAGATTCTGTAGGCTTTAACATATTGCCTTAATTCATGTATTGATATGTTAAAGACCTCTACCTCATGGGAAATGATTTAATTATTTTTTGTGTTCTTGTTTGATATTAGGCTGCCTATTTCCCAATAATTTGCAGGGGATTTATGGTTTAATTACAGGTCTGTTGATTAGAGTATCAGAGAAGTATGTGCTCTATATTTTATCTCTGTAGTTGTGGTCTAAAACAAGATTCAGCATTTTATTGAAACACATTGTACCTTAGGTATGATAACAACGACTATACTAAATATTTGACACGGAGCAACATCATTAACAGTTTCACACAACCTACCATGATAAATGAAGTATATTAATACACTGTTTTCCAACTTGTCATGGTAACCATTCTAACAGTGTACAACAGATGATTAAGTTATACTTGTTAAACTAATAGGTGGCACATGCGATCAAAGGAGCTCGCTTTGGTGACAGTGCTGCTGGCAGAGGTGTGATAAATTTCAGCAAGACACTTTTATGTTGTATTGCACAGAAATTAAACATGTTATTGTAAGGCTGAACCTTACAATTACATATGTTGGAGGAAGTTTTATATAAAATTGTATTTTTATATTCACTAAAGTGGGGATTATTCAGAAGCAATGGTTGTCACATCCTGTCATATCAAGTTATGTTATATGTTCGCATTACATACAGATAAAAGATATCACATAATGTTGTATGTTCTCATTTCATATAGACAAAGAATATCACATAATGTTGTACGTTCACATTACATATAGATGAAGGACATCACGTAATGTTGTACGTTCACATTACATATAGATGAAGGACATTACATAATGTTGTACATTCACATTACATATAGATGAAGGACATCACGTAATGTTGTACGTTCACATTACATATAGATGAAGGACATCACATAATGTTGTACATTCACATTACATATAGATAAAGGACATCACGTAATGTTGTACGTTCACATTACATATAGATAAAGGACATCATATAATGTTGTACGTTCACATTACTTATAGACGAGGACATCACGTAATGTTGTACGTTCACATTACATATAGACGAAGGACATCACGTAATGTTGTATGTTCACATTACATATTACATATAGATAAAGGACATTACATAATGTTGTATGTTCACATTACATAATATAGATAAAGGACATTATGTAATGTTGTATGTTCACATTACATAATATAGATAAAGGACATTTTGGAATGTTGTATGTTCACATTACATATAGATAAAGGACATTGTGTAATGTTGTATGTTCACATAACATATAGATAAAGGACATTTTGTAATGTTGTACGTTCACATTACATATAGATAAAGGACATTGTGTAATGTTGTATGTTCACATTACATATAGATAAAGGACATTTTGTAATGTTTACGTTCACATTACATATAGATAAAGGACATTTTGTAATGTTTATGTTCACATTACATATAGATAAAGGACATTGTGTTATGTTGTATGTTCACATTACATATTGATAAAGGACATTTTGTAATGTTTACGTTCACATTACATATAGATAAAGGACATTTTGTAATGTTGTACGTTCACATTACATATAGATAAAGGACATTATGTAATGTTGCATGTTCACATTACATATAGATAAAGGACATTATGTAATGTTGTATGTTCACATTACATATAGATAAAGGACATTATGTAATGTTGCATGTTCACATTACATAATGTAGATAAATGACATTATGTAATGTTGATTTTCTAATAACATATAGGTTAAGGACATTACATAATGTTGTATGTTCACATTACATAATATAGATAAAGGACATCACATAATGTTGTATGTTCACATTACATATAGATAAAGGACATCAGGTAATGTTGTACATTTGCACAACATATAGACCATGGTGGGATGTGGGGGTATTTTAGTTCATTTAATTTAAAACCATACAAAGAACTGTCAGGATCGGTGACAACATTTGTTATATGCTATCATTTCCTCTGATAAAGATATATTCCCTGATGTCCAGACTATAATTAGCATGGGCAATGACAATCTAAAATTATTTTTTTTCTTTGCATTTTAGTTAGAACTGTATTTGTTTAAACCTCTTTATATCTTAACCAATTTAAGGTTGTGGAGACGCTAGCAAAGCTTCACATTGTGATGGAGTATGCAGGAGGAGGGGAGCTTTTTACCCGCATATCGAATGAAGGCAAATTCTCCGAGCCCGAAGCACGAAATATATACGCCCAGGTTGTAGCTGGCATGGAGCATCTGGTATGACTTATTTTTTCTATATCATTTTGGAAACAAATTTTAACAAATTACTCTGAGTCCTCCTCAATGATTAGTGGATTCATTTTCCCAAACAACTTCAGACTGAACCCATTTACAACATCAGCATGCATCTTCTAAATCTTGCAAAGTCCATTACATGAAAAGAATGATTAAGGTTATCCTGAAGTTTCTGTTTTGTCTAGATCTATTTTGATTATCTTATAAATAAATTGCTGTTACAGTATGAGAGTTATGTCCCCTGTTTTGTTGATTTTGCAATTTGCTGCAATAATACAGGACTTCTGTTCCTCTCCCCCTTTTTTCCACTATTTATCTCTATCAGATGAGGCATCCAGTTTCATGGATTCTTTGTAACATAGTGTTTTGATAGGTTTAAGGCAATCAGCGTGCTTATATAATTAGTCACCTACCGGTGTAAAAACACCGGAGGGGACAATATGTTTGCCCTCTGTCTGTCCGTCCGGATGCCCAGAAATCTGGATCCCGCGATAACTGAAAAAACGTTTAAGATAATATTAGGAACTTGGTATATGAATAGATGGCAGTATGGAGATACTACATGTCACTTTGTTTTTTTTCTTGGACCAAAATTCTGGTGGCTGTGGTTAGGGAAATATTATACACCTTACCGGTAGGGGACTCATGTGTTGCGTGCAACACCAGTTACTGGTTATATACCAAAATATTGTTACAGAAATTCCTTGATTTCAGCTTTCTACATCGGAATTGGTCAAGCTTTCAAAATACATGTAAGATGTTTTTATAATTGAAACCAGGCATCAAATTCCTGAATACTAAAGTACAATCTCAGGCTCAAACTCAGATGTTATTTTCAGAATTGTATAGAATTAATCATAATTATAGAATTATAGGGCCATGATTTGCTTTTAAGTATGAAAATCAAATTTAAATACAGTTTTATATCAAGAACAGAGGTTTACAGCTTAATTTCTGTATACATATGTATCTGAGAGTTTCCATATAGTCAGACTGGGTAAAAAATTACTACTTCTACATTACTTCACTGGCTCGGTTAAAATTTTATATATGCATTGATAATGATATGTAGATGTGTGTGACATAATTTATATGCATGATATCCAAAGAATGACAGAGTTATTGCCCCTGAATTGACTTAAAACATCTTGTGATGTTAACTACTTCTACATTTCTTCACAGATTCAACTCGAATTTTGCATATGCATTAATAATGATGTGTAAATGTGCATAACATAATTTTTATGAGCATCTTCTTAAGAATAAGCTATGGCCCCTGTCCCCTGATCAAACTTTAGAAATTTGAATATGAAAAAATCCATTGACAGGGTATTCATCACCTTCAGTGATAGTTCTAGTTTCAATTTAAAAAAAATGATCTTATTTCAATCATAATGTCATTTAAATCTTTATGAAAGTTTATTTCGTCATTATGTTACTTAATGAGATTTAAGTGTTAGAATTGCGTGTCCTGGTACAGAAACCCTGGGATGGTGCAAGGAGGATTAAGTATTTATTTGGTAATGATCTAGAAGGAGCTTTGAAGTTTAATCTCACCTTCACCATGATTATCTATTTAGTAGTATACTTCGATTTTCACCTGGTAAAGCATAACATAGGTTACCCTTTGATATATTTTTATTGCAAGGGATAGTAGCTTGAAATATGGATGAATGGTTGGATGGATGGAGGGTTTTATTTTCTTGTTCATAATACAAACAGTGAAGCATTTTCAGGCTGCTCATGTTTTGACCTGTTCACTACACATTGCTTACCCTTAATATGACAAAATGTGTGGTGACACTTGCTCTGACTGAACCTTGCCTTCACAATAGTCTTATTTGGATTTTATTGATAAATTGAACATTGCCTATTGTCCTATCTCGATTTAATTATTTGATTGAATATTGTCTTTAGTCTTAATTGGATTTAATTAAATATTGTCTTTAGTCTTAATTGGATTTAATTAAATATTGTCTTTAGTCTTAATTGGATTTACTTATTTAATTACGGTTTTCCACATACCTACTGAAAACATATAGGGTTTGTTATGTTTCTTCCTCTAATCATTATTATTCTTTTTTTTCCAACCTTTTTCAAGAGTCAATTTCAATATTTTGCCAATGTTCAAGCAACATTAAAATCAAATTGCAGTGACAAAAAAAATTAATTCTTTAATTCAATTATTTTCAATTTTACTTAAATATGTTACAAAGGCTCCTGATGAGTCAGAAGCATGAAAATTGGACAGTGTATGTACCTAGATGTCTGCTTTATATTTTCTCAAGGATTTTCTCTTAAGTCACATGGATATTACATCATTTAAAAGACAAAGAGCAGTTTTTGTGCTCTGGCATCATGAATTTTGAGAATTCATAGAGTTCAAGTTTAATTGATGCATACTGCAAAAAAAAAATGTTTGTTTAGTCACGTGGTTATGACATAATGTATATGATGAAGCAATTTAAAAAATTCATATAAAATCACCTTTTTGGCCAATGAATTTTAGATTTGCAAATGTGTTGAAACTTAAATTAAGATGATCCAAAAGTTTTGAAAAATTTAATTGATTACATCATCTATTATGGCAGATATTCATGTTCAATGGAATATCTGCTTGAAAATTTGAAAAGAAAATGTAGCGCTCTTGAAGCAATTTGAATCATTTTCTTTCCCAGATTAATAGAATGTTACCTGAATGTCTGCTTGCATCAAAGACATTTTTTTAAGTCATGTGATTATGACGTCATTAAATATAAAAATTTAAAATTAAAATAATTTAGAAAATTTTTCTTACATATTTATCATAAAAAAACTATACATTAACCCTTTCCCTCATAGAGGACACCATGAAAAGACCTATGCGAACAGCATAAAACCAGATCAGCCTGCGAGTAACTCGCAGGCTGATCAGGTTTTATGCTGTTCGCTGCTCCTCAATTTGGTACGGTTTAACTGTGGTTTTCTGCAGATCAGGTTTTGAGGGCGTCAAAATGAGTATATATGAGGGAAAGAGTTAATAGAACAGAACAAAATTTTATTAGCATAGCTTGTGGTATGAACCGGTGTAAGGACGAACCATACCAGGGCGCGAAATTAACACTAACGCACTCGCAAAATGCGAGTTGAATTTAGAAAATGCGAGTTGAAATTTGAGACACACGAACAAAATTGCGAGTGCAAATTTCCAAAGACTCAAGAACAAAATCCAACATTTATTCTTTAAAACATAAAGTGTTGTCTTATTTACGATGCACGATTTTGTTCTGTCTGATCTCATTCTCATTAATCGCTCGGGTATTCATTTCTACCATACATTTCCATGCCCTACTTTCGTTTTTCACTGCACATATCCCATTGTGTCCCCGCTTCGCACAGACAATTACCGAGAAACATAGAACCAGCACGTTTGCTCCCGGCTTCCAGTCTAGCATCCTATTTACGCCGCATACGAGAACCAGTCCATTACATAGCAACCTGTCGTCACGAGTAAAGCGTCTGACTTTATCCATGATTATTCAGCAATTTTCATTACAAAATGTCAAAGAAAATAACTGAATTTTTTAAGACGCCGTCAGGTGGTTTGAATAAACGAAAGGCGGACGATGCATTTGATGCAAGCTGTGAAAATGAGACAATTGCGTCTCATGAAGAATCTTCTACATCGGCAAAAAATTCGACGTCCAAATCTGATCAGATCTCAACAAAACCACAGTCAAAAAAACCTACGGCAACATTAAAAACTATTGCCAAATGGCAAAAAGAACTAAATATTACTCTTGGTCATCGAATGGAAAATGATACTGTGGTTGAGATTTGGTGTACAGTGTGCCGTGAATTCGCGACTGATCGCACATCAACAGTAAGTTTTGACAATTGATGTTCAGTCAATAAAAAAAAAAAGATTTCTTTCGTCGCATTTTAAAAATATATAGCCAGTGAAAAACTAATTTAGCCAGTGGAAAAAAAATGCACTGGCAAAAAAATGCCAGTGAAAAAAAAAGTTAAATTCATGCCCTGCATACCGATATATCGGTGGTTTCTGTATTATGGAAATGAACCAGTACAATTTTTCAATAAATTTGTTGTTACTGAAAATTTTATTGCTTAACAACATCAAAAACCTGCATAGATATGATATAAATGTATCAATTCCCATCCAAATCTTAGAAAATATTCACTCTTTACTAATAATGACCTTGAAAAGAAATAAAAAATGGCTGATGGCGATGACTTTTTCTTTGCAAAATTTTAAAATATGAATAATTTTCAACACAAGTCCTGGAATATTTTGTGCTTTGTATCATGGTACATACTGTGGTATTTACCTAAAAACCATAATCCACAGTATATTGTGGTACAGTTACAAACTGCAGTTCCTAGCTCTAATTAATATATATTGAACAGAACAGAATTTTAATTGGCATAAAATATTGAATACTGAATTAAGTTTTATTTGGATTTAATTAATAGAGTGTTAAATGGCAAATTAAGGTGTTAATGTGAATTGTTTTGGTATCATGCCATTTATCTGCAGAATGGTACTTCAGTGTAGAAGCAATATATTAAATTCAAATGAATGATTTTTCTTAATTTTTAGAAAATGAATTTCATTTTGGTAGCTATATAGCAGAATAATGTGCAGCAAATCCGCAGTGATCTAATCACAAAATCCATAGGTCTGAGTGATTACGTAAATACAGCACCATGCATTTTTCTGCAATATCGCACACAAAAAATGGCTAGTTGTAGCAAAGATCAAACAATTTAATTATAACCCAGTTTGAATGCATGCCAGAGATCATAAAATTTCAGGATGCTATCTAAATATACCAGATGTACAATCATGTTTGTTGAATGTATGAAAAATCAGTTAATTTATTGTAAAATATAATTGATTTACTGCTTCATTTTTTCCCCCTTGTTCCTGTTTCGACTGTCATTAAAACGTAACCTGATAATGTAAACAATACCATACAATACTATATTGGGTTCCCTCAATATAGTTTAACCCTTTACCTCGTATAGACTCATTTTGACACACTCAATAGGTACCACATAAAGCCTGATCTGCAGAAAACCACAGTTAAGCCTTATCAAATTTAATTATAAAGTCCTCATTTCCAGACCACTGAGGAGCAGCAAACAGCATAAAACCTGATCAGCCTGCGAGTTACTCGCAGGCTGATCTGGTTTTATGCTGTTCGCATAGGTCTTTTCATGGTTTCCTCTATGAGGGAAAGGGTTAACACTACTTGCAATTTATGTCATTGAGGTGTTACTAACCCTTGACTGTGTTAGAAATCAACAACAATAGGACTGAAATATATGTTATAAAATACACAGGATTGTCCTCCCATTTCAGAACTTCTCATACACCCATTTGTTGCAATGGAATATATTATACACTGTAGATGAATTTATGACATGCTGCAATATAAAGCCAATTTCACATGGTCTAACATTTAAGCCACAACTTGTTACCTGATCAACTTATGTTGCTTTCTTACATAGGTATGAATCATGGTTCTTTGTCACAGTGTATCCAAATGTGGTCACCAAGTGTTGTGTGATAATGGAGATGCAATGTGTAATGACAATACAATATTGGCTTTGAATTCTTGTTAAAGTTGAAATCCTCCTGTACATTCACAAGCCAAGGATACGTCTACCTTTGGACTGTGAGTGGATTTTCTGATTCTCATCATCAGCTATATGAAATAGCTGCTGTTCTCACTTGCTTTCCTGTCAGAGCCAAACAACTAGAGAAATTAGCCTACATGTGGTTTAATGGTCAATAATCATCAGGGTTGTTCCCTTGCATCCACCCACGTAACACCATTTGGTTCTATTGTAAACCCTGTTTAAATGGAGGTGTGGCTCGTAAACACAAACCCTCGTCTAATTAGGTTACTGTGTAACATTGCTAATGGGCATCTTTATCCCAGAGACATCTAGGTGAATATGCAAATTTGATAAAAATGTGAACAATGATTGCCATACTGGTTTATTATTGTTGTTTTTTTATGATGATATCTGTGGTCATTTAGCAGCTGTCATTTGTGTGTTAATTTAAACTCGATCTGTTTGGATACACTTAACCCTTTCCCTCATAGAGGAAACCATGAAAAGACCTATGCGAACAGCATAAAACCAGATCAGCCTGCGAGTAACTCGCAGGCTGATCAGGTTTTATGCTGTTTGCTGCTCCTCAGTGGTCTGGAAATGAGGACTTTGTAATTAAATTTGGTAAGGCTTAACTGTGTTTTTCTGCAGATCAGGCTTTATGTGGTACCTATTGAGTGCGTCAAAATGAGTCTATATGAGGGAAAGGGTTAAGTTATAGAAACAAATCATCTGTAAGGCAAAAGCCTGTTGATTGAAAAAGTGAGGATCCAATTCTCTTACATTGGCTCAATTTAACGCATGCCATTTCAATGCATTTTAAACACACTGTACACATTTTTTTTACCTGTGCTTGTAAGTGCTTATGACACTTATTCTTAATGAACCGGATCATCTTTGGTTTTCAGTTAGTGTTTGATTAATTCTCTTGACTTCAGAAAATCAAACCAAAAGAAACTTGTTTCAAAGAAAGGTTAATGTTCAGAGTCTTCAGCATGGTTCTTCAGCACTCAATGCCTGGTCTTGAAATTAAGCAGGTTGAAGTAGAAAGCCTTTACCACACTTGGCAGTGACAGGAAGATCTGTCCAAAAATAATGATGAGCTTAAAAAGGTCTCTATTAAACAACAGACTTCTGTTGAAGTGCCCAATTAGGCAAAGACTCTATAGACAGTGTTTCAATCATTGTTACAGATGGATGTCACACTTAAAAGTCAGTTTGCCATTCATTTATCACACATTAATGGCGATTTGTTGGACAAATCAGGTGATAAATGCAGTTTTCTTATCTCCAATAATACCATCCAGGTGTTAAGGAGATACTGAGTTTGGAGCTAAGCACTGTGTTATGGTCTTTCAGAAATCGATAGTGGCCACTGCAAATCTTTTGCATCTGATGATGTTACAAGCCCAATACTTAAACACTAATGGCCTAATTACTAGAGGAAATTGTGTCAAAACCTGTATTGATCTTTTAGCTCACCTGAGTACATGTGCTCAGGTTAAGCTAGTAGAATGAATTGTTGAAAATCCATAGTATTTATTCCATTAATACTTCTGTATATATCATGGGATTTTCAAGTGGCAAAACTTCATTTTCATGAATGTTAATCAGCAGCTTGCTGACCAATGAAATCATGCATAGTATTTTGAATACCCTTCATAGAAAGCTAGCTCATTTTTCGTCTAAGATAAATTGCTACGCTTAGACAATGAGCGTGATGTCCGTCTCCTCTACATTGTAGATGAAGCTTTCAATCTTTCAAAATCTCACACTGTTACATTGATCCCTGCTGTCGCCGTGCTGTCTCATTGCTGTTCCAATGAAATACCTAATTAATAATTCATGAGACGAAGTTTTGCTTATCAAATATTCCATGGTCTATCAAGAAGAAAAGGGCATTGACCCAACATAGGTTTTCTGACTATGGAAGGGTCGTTGAATGTTTGTCATCATATGTGCATCATTCACAATCAGTTTGTTAACACTAGCATCTTAATTTCTTAAGCATTCATCTTCTAAATTCATAACAGTGTTAATGGCCATAATCTCTCTAGATTATGGCAGATAGTGGCTTATTTTTCTGTCAAGAGTGATTGCCCTTAAATATAAAAACATGCTAGCTTTCACTTGTTTTCTCTGTAACATTTTCATTTTAAAGGAATCATTTCAATCAACTCTAGAATATTCCAAAGGATATTCCAAAGTTCAACAGATTATGACCCTTTGATTATAAATGTCTGATTTTACATTGTTTACTCTCTTGCATCTTCATTTCATAAGAATCGTCTTCAAACTTCATGACATTATGGCCTATCTGATATTGGTCAATAAAGTCAGGAATTATGGCCCTAAGATTATCAAAAATGCCAGATTTTACTTTGTTTACACTCTACCATCTGTAATCATTCATTTTATTAACAAAGTTAATGGCAAAAATGCCTCCGTGGAGTTTGATTATGGCTGATGTTGGACTAATGAATCCATAGTTTAAGCCCTTGAAATATCGGAACATCATACAGATTTGGTGTTTTTACACACTAACATCTTCATTTCTCAAGCAGTGCTGGCTCCCTTGCTTGGCACTCAGCATCTATAAAAGGGTAGTTGCTGGACTGGTTGGCCCGTTGTCAAGATAATGTGACTGGGTGTGGTATCATGCCACATGTCTACGATGTGATACTGCAGTATGGCAGCACTATATCTGTCTCAAGTAGACATCATCTCCAAATGACTGACATACTGTCGGTGAGTCGAACAGTGCTGGCAATGAAGGCTATATTTCTCAGGTGGGTGATTTCAGGCCCCATGTTTTTGAAAATAAAAATGGTACTTAAATATGATTTTCATACACAGACTCAAACTTAATCAGTTGGTTTCATTAAGGGTTTGAGTATGACAGTACATAAGTATTTTCGAGAACACAGAGCCAGGGCCATCATATCAGCAACTCTACCTAACTCTGTATAGAAACACATTCTACTTTTCTTGTTTCTCAAAGTATTTAATTAGATGAATAACTTATAAATAGTTATCCTACTGACAAACAATATTTGTTTAAAAACAATGAAATATTTCTTAGGGAAACAGTAATTGTGTGATGGTTTTCTGATGAATTATGAAAGTTTTGCTTTGCATAAGATAATATTTGTTGAACTTGGGTCAGAGCTAAAATCATGCCTAATCAATTGAACAAAATCAACGAAAGTTTGATTTTGTGAATTTTGAGAGGAAAATCTGAATTTTGAAGTATTATTAGGAAATTGAACAGTCATTGTGAACTGTCAGAAATTCTAGCTTAAACTTAATAAAACTGGGTAGACCAGGTCCTGGATATTCTGTCCTGGTTAATAACCTCTTTAGCTGTGGATTGTTCAATAGAATGTTTGAGGTTAGAAAGAGTTTATCCTTTGTGTACCACAGGGTTTCTTGTCAATATTTGGAATGCCATGGAGTTGAGCGATACATGTATACAGAGGTTTACTGTATTACACTTATAATAGTCATGTAATCTCTGTAAACAGTAAATTTAATTGACCGCATGGATACACTATTTGATATAGAGAAAAGCCAGTGAAAAGCACAATTAGACTATAAATAATTCCAACTCTGTTTAAGTTTTTAACTTTAGATTCATTTACGTCAATTGGGAAAAAAGTTGAACAGTTCATATTAATCCCTCTCGTTAGTTCCTTGGTTGGATCTGAGCTTCTCTTCTGGGAAAGTCTTGAACATTTCTTTTCCCCGACAGGGTTCAAATTTACCTAAATCCTGTAATAAATCAATCTCAATAAAACCATTTCCAAACTGACACTTGCTGGGTATGATCTGATGACATCCATCGTATTAAAGGTTGACTCAACCTTTGATTAGCTAATCAAATCGTTTGCTTAAAAATGCTTGGGTATGACTTTGTTAATATTTGTTTAAAAAAATGAAAGTTATAATTTTACGGATATCATCAAGATAGGTAAAATTTCATGTTCAAATTGTTCTGAAAAGCACATTCTGATTGGATTAATATCTTTTTCTGATTAATATTCATGATGTAAAGGTCAACTGGAAACAGCTTTTCATGGGATGTTGTCAGATATTCATAGCGTAGAGTATGATGGCTGTATCAAGTGAAAAGCAAGAGCTGATTTTAAGAGATTAATGAATACTAACACAGCTCCAGCGTGCTTTAGGTTTTACAGTTTTACCCTCTAATGAATCATTTATCTTCGTAGAATCTTTCAATATACCAAGGGCAGTACTTGATTTCATTTTGTATATAATGACCTTATGGCCCTTCTTGAATATAATCTACCATATAACAGAAACTTGAAAAACTCCTCTTCTCAGAAATAGATGGTCAGCATTCTATATGCATGTATATCTAGAAATGTTAAAATACATCTACTATGAAAGTAGATTTTTATGATTTGGCCAAAATAATCATATACTGTTTAAACAAAGAGGTGGGGCTGAATTCTTATAATCTATCTAGAAATGTTAGCATTCTTCTTTGATAGCATTGGTAGGATTTCAATGTAACTTGGTTTATATAATCCTATCATTGCTTATACGAAAAGTCAGGATGGCTTGGTGCTTAGCACTGGGCTGCTTATCCATGAGGGAACCAGGGTCCAATTCTGGTTGAACCTTGGAAATTCAGTGTCTTTTGCCCAAATGGGGCCCAGGGCTGGTTCATCCAGACAGTGGCAAAAGGGGCTTCACATGTATTGGTGTTATACACTGGGCACATTAAAGAACCAATGGGTCTGATGGTAAAGAATTAGAATATTGCACCCAGATCCCTTGTGTACTGTCAGGAAAGGTAACCTTGATAGAAAAATCCAAGAGAATGAAGTCAGAGGTGCTGGTAACCAAAGGTGCAGCACCATGCAATGTACGCCATGGAGTGATACAATAACTAAAATTGCTGAAATCGAAAAGAGGCTTCCTGACTTGTCATCAGTGGTCAACAACATCAGATTGTCATAATTTGTGTCAGTTTTTTTTTTCAGTGACACTGTCGTTTCAAGAGTGAGAGACATTTACACTTGTAATATTTAAATGTACAGGTGACTAAGAGTGAAAAAAGGGGTCATAATTTAGAATAGTCCCATTTCTTTTGGTGTCTCTGTATCAGTTAATGGTAGGGTCTTTTCTACATACTGGTATATGAGTGCTAGAGTGGGAATATTGTACAAATACATGATTTTCTTATTGTTATCAATATCCAGCCAAAGTCTGCATGATTTGATTCAGTATTTATTTTATATCTTGGAAGTTTTATGCTGGTGCTCATCTTAGTTTTTTTTGACTGAGATACATGTTTAACCCTTTCCCTCATATAGACTCATTTTGACGCACTCAATAGGTATCACATAAAGCCTGATCTGCAGAAAACCACAGTTAAACCTTACCAAATTTAATTATAAAGTCCTCATTTCCAGACCACTGAGGAGCAGCGAACAGCATAAAACCTGATCAGCCTGCGAGTTACTCGCAGGCTGATCTGGTTTTATGCTGTTTGCATAGGTCTTTTCATGGTTTCCTCTATGAGGGAAAGGGTTAAATTGTGATAATGTGTAAGAATGGTACAATTATTTTAGCATCTGGGAATGAATCATGAATAATTTTGAATTATTGTCCTCTTGAATAATAGCACTTAACATGATATTAAGTTGTTTTGACTTATCATTATTCTAAAAATAATGTGATTCATTCTTCATTTTAATACAGAACTCAAATGACAATTAAGTTCTAGATGTTCTAAGAGGTCCAGTTTATATGCATGAATGAACAAATGGTGGCAAGCATATTTGAGTTAGTGGAAAATCTCTGTGCAGGGTACCTGAGGGCTACATGAGAATAATGCCAGCAAAGTTTGTAATGTCAGTGGTATACATGATTGTGTTCATTGAACAAAACCATTTATGCAAGGTTATTATAGAGTTCTAACACAAGGACTCCTGGCACTTCCCCAGAAGATATGGCTACACTAGTCTTGTATTGGAGGGTCTACTTTGATCTTACAAAGCCAATTAGGTTACTTCATTGAGCCCACTATGGCCATGTTTACTTAGTTTGGTAGCAAGAATTAATTTGTATTAGTAAACCCTACCTAGGAAGACTGTATTATTCACAGAAGGTTGATAAAGATTAGTTTGCTTAGTCATATGGGAAATTAATGTTTAGAGAGAGGCTGCACAATAGCGCAGTGGTTTCACTGTGTTTAATAATTATTTTATGTACATGATTGAGATTGTCGACATATTAGGTGTATGTACACAATGTAATAAGGAGTCGGAGAGAGTCATACACACACTGCAAAGAGAGAGAGATGTAAATAATGAGAAAGAAAGATTGAAATGTAGAGGCAGATTTAGAGGTAGAAAGTATTTATAAGAGAGAATGAGAGATGGACTTATTGAGGGTCCTTCTGCAAGTTAGAGAGAGATGGATAGAGAGAAAGTATCAAACTAAAATTCATTTCATTCATCAACACTTAGATGAAATTACAGTAGAATTTCTGTGTCAAACTTTGATGAGTTGAATTTCTCGCTGTGTTAAAGGGAAATGGACATCCAAACATTTTCCCCTATATATGCATAAGGAAAACCCATTCATGACTTGACTTGACTATTTGAGTTTACCGTCACTTCGACAGTATTTCAGTCATAATTATAGCAACGTCCAGCTAATTACAGGTTGAGGAAGACCCCGAATGCACGGAGGCATCCAGGTAGAACCTACCACAAGCCAGCTGGAAGGCTTCCTCTCATGAAAATCCGAATGACCCTGCCGGGATTCGAACCCAAGCGGTGAGGGACTGAGTGAATGTTAAAGTCAGTGACTTTACCCTCTCGGCTCCCACCCATTCATGAGTCAAACTTTTTTGTGAATAAATTTTTCAATGTGTCAAAGTTTTTCTGCAGTCTGAACATAATAATTTTACCATAAATAAGTTAAAGCCCGTTGGCTGTTTTCACAACTTTGACTGCGGGCCACCTTTATATTTGCCTGCGACAGAATTTTACCAGTATGACAGGTGCTAAGTACCCGAAAGCTGCCTCTTTTAATGGTCTACTTAGGCTTTTCCCGTGTACAATATTTTAATTGTAATCTTTAGGTGCTGTATCATTCGAATTGAACAGTTCAACTTCCTGTGAAATCGTTTGAATTTATTTCAGTCATGGATACTTCCGATGATCATGACACACTGGTTAGCAAAGGACCCAGTACCCGATCCGGGTGTCGGGATATCAAACACTTCGATTAATTAATAACTACGTACTAGATATCCATCTTATATTTGAATTACTTCAGCAACATTTTGTTTTGTTTGCATATCTTGATTATGAATGAATTTGTTTTTATAGAAAAATATGTTCATGTTTAGTTTCGAACACACCTAAAAACAATGGAAAATCCGCTTCATATACTGTAACACAAGTACATTTGTAAAAAATTACGTTTACCACCAAACATTGATGCAACGTAGTCTTATGTAGAGTTCAAAGACTTGACAGTTTGATCGTTGATACAGCCCATACATAAGTTGAAGTCCCGATGTCTCAAACTTTTTATGTCAGTCCCTCCAACTTCAACTTATCAAAGTTCTACTATATAGAAAGATTTCTTAATTGCAAATTATGCTTTTACAGCTCTAGCAGTGGATTTTTAGATATGTTAGTTCACTTCCTCTTGGAGGAGGGAGATAAATGGTTTCTTATTGTTTAGTGGGTCTAGAAAAGATAGAGAACTTCCATAAATCATGATGCTGTGCATTCAGTTTGGAAGAATCTGAAAGACGGACCGTTTTATATAATTTGAATTATTTGTCTTATTAAATATGCATATAAATGTAAATTTGAATAACATAAAACCTAAAACATTATTTGTATTTACTGCAATAGCTTAATGGAAGAATTTTTTTGTTCATTTCAGCACAGCCGTAATATCATCCATAGGGACTTGAAATCAGAAAATGTGTTTTATGCATGTCCACGCATAGTAAAAATTGGAGACTTTGGTTTTAGCACAGTGAGCAATCCTGACAGCTTGTTGAACACATTCTGTGGGTCACCACCTTATGCGGCACCGGAACTTTTTAAGGATGAGAGTTACGTCGGGATATACGTAGACATTTGGGCAATGGGGATCCTTCTGTATTTTATAGTGACTGGAATCATGCCGTTCCGGGCAGACACAGTTGCAAAACTGAAGAAGCGTATTCTGGATGGAAGTTATATAATTCCTTCCTATGTGTCGGACAGTTGCCAGTTCCTCATTCGCAGTATTTTAAAGGCTGTTCCCCATGATCGGTTCACGATACAGGAGATCATGAACTCAGAGTGGCTGGAGGGCCAGGAGTTTCCCCCGGCCCTGGAACCCTACAGTGTCAACCCCAGTGTTACCCATGGTGCTATGAGTGAGGAGGAAAGAGATGCGCGCAAAGTATTATCAGATCTCGGAATTACGGACACTCATTTGACTCAAAACACTGGCAGGGACTCGAGGTCAAGTGTAACAGGGACATATCGTATAGTTCTGCATAAAATTCATAAACGCAAATTAGGGTTAGCAGAGAATAGCTTAGCAGACAATCTGCAAGAATTAAACAGACCTATGCGACAGGAGAATACCGCACCTGTAGTGTCAAAACAGTCCAAATTTTGCACAATATTATGAATCAATTCTACTGTGATAGCATTATCGTTCAAATAATGTAAGTTTATATTTATGCTAAAGTATTTTTATAAATCAAAATATCTGGTGATTTCTGTCAGCCTTTTCTTGGTTTGTGAATAGGAGCTAATAAGAGTCAGAAACTGTATATACCATTTTGAGTTGTACAAAATGCTCTTTGTTCATTATTTATTTTTTCACAGTTGTCACTGCAAAAGTTTTCAAGTTTTGGATGGATCAAAGCACAGATTGTACTGCAAGGATAAGAACATTGGATTTCTTTTATTGTGTGTGTTTGTGTTTCAGTTGTGATAATTGAGATAAATGAATAAATAAATAAATATTAATTATGAGGAACCATACTTATTTGATACTTTATTAATTTTCATTTAGGAAGAGTTATAAAAAATTAAACGAAATACTTGATAAAATCAAATGTATAAAAAAAACAACAATAAATAAGAAAGTTTATATGTTTTAATTTTCCATAATTAAATATTTGGCATAATAATCTAAAATTAATAGAACTTGTTACTTTATTTATTTTCTTATTGGCGTTATAATAATAGTCAATCATGATAGAAAATCAACATATTTTTCAATAATTGGAATGGCATTTTACTGATTAAATTTGATAGCATTTGGTAGTTTTGTTTTAATCCTCTGTTACAAGTTCCACGGCAGGGAATCATATGACTTTTGTGGGAACATGTACTGACAATATGGTGGATCAAAAGCTTCGATTCAGACCAATTTTTCAGGTAATTTTATATCGTATTGTTTATACTTAGTGTTAAACCTGCCACAGCCTACACGGAATAGAATATTGTTATTGGCTATACCCTATCCTATTTTTTATCTTCATGCTAACAGTTTCCTCAAGCACTCAAATATTTGAACAGCATTTTTCAGTTTTAACAATTAATTTGAGGGTAACTTCCACACAAAATTTGTTATGAAAATGGTGATACAAGGTTCAATAAGCCAAGAAAAAGAGTTATACTATTTCTTTATTTACATATGTAACCTTTCTGCGTTGAATTTTCACTGCCATTTTCTTTTCCGTAACAGAAATGTAAAATGAGTTTGGTAACGCACATCGATGCCGTTGGCATTACCCACATCACATTCCATTTTTAATTCATATAGAAAGTAGGTAATTAAATTCAACAAACGGAACAGTTGCCTTTTCAAATAAAGTAATATAATGACCCCATTTTCTGTATCATTTAACCCTTATATCACCATTTTCATAAAAAATTATAATTTTTGCATGGAAGTTACCTGCAAAATAATTGTCAAAATTGAAAATGCTGGTCAAATTTTTGAGTGTTTGAGCAAACTGTTCGCATAAAGATAAAAAATAACGTATTGTCAATAACAATATTCCATTCTGCATAGGCTGCTGCAGGTCTTATACATAAGTATGAATAATAAAATATATAACTACCTGAAAAATGGGTCTGAATGGAAGGTTACAGTCCTCCATATTGTCAGTATGCATTACCACAAAAGTCATGTGATTCCCTGCCGTGAGTAATCATTCAGTGACTGCTCTCAGAATTGGAAATATATGTGACAGTGTTATATTGTATGCAGTATAAAATGATAAGCTGTTATCATTTCATGATCAGGAAAGTGCCCCTCTATGCATTTGTTTTAAACTAATATCACATTAAGCAAGAAATGATTCAAAGAAACAGAAGAATTCCAATGAAAAAAAAACATGAAATAGATTGAACATGTCAAAGTATAAAAAAAATTAAATTATTGTAGTAGAAATATATTTACTTGTTTCTGCAGCACAAATTATCATGTTTTATGACCACTTATAAAATGATACATGATCAAACACTAAAATAAGTGAAATATTTTCTGTATCATTCACTACTGAATATTTAGCTGTTATACCCCTGAAATATTTTCTGTATCATTCACTACTGAATATTTAGCTGTGTTATACCCCTGAAATATTTTCTGTATCATTCACTAATGAATATTTAGCTGTGTTTACTTCTGAAAAGTTATACCTCTGAAATAAGTGAAATATTCCATCATTCACTGCTGCTAAAAAAGTGAAATATCCTTTATATCATTCACTACTGAATATTTAGTGTGGTATTATACCCCTGAAGTAAGTGAAATACAGTTTGTAACTCTGAAATGCTTCATACTTCACTATTGAATATTTAGAATATTGTTAAACCCCTGAAATAAGTGAAATATCCGTTATTCATTATAATTAGAGTACTAAGGTTGACTAAATACATAACCATGGAGATGTGTTCTTATTTTGCTTGTTTTGTTTCATTAAGGTGTTTTTCTGCTGTTGTTGTTTAACTTAAGCAGATCATGATATCTCTCATTATATGTATTTTTAAATCTGACATGAAGATGATGTAGATTTTTATGCACTGATTTGTGATGGTTGCACTTCTGCAAGCTTTTTGTCTTGATACAGTAAAAACATGATTTTGGCTGGAATTAAAGGAATTTCAATTTCATTAGAATTATACAATAAAACTATCTCCATAAGTAGATAAGCATATCAAATTTTAAACTCTGATGAATAGGTAGATCTCCCTTAAATAATTATACTGGTAGGTTTTTTGTTCACCTGAGCACATGTGTTCAGGATGAGTTATTGGGATCGCTGAATGTCTGTCGTCCATCCATCTGTTGTCCGTCCGTCGTCCACAATAAGTTTGTTTGCACTCTACTATCTTCATTTCTTAAGCAACCATCTTCAAACTTTATGACAATGTTTATTACCATAATTTCTTGGCCAAGTTCAATTATAGCAGATATCAGCCTATTAGGTCAGGAGATATGCCCCTTTTAATATTAAAAAAATCCAGATATCATTTTGTTTGCACTTTAGCATCTTCATTTCTTAAGCAATCATCTTCAAACTTAATGACAATTTTTATTACCATATTCTCACAGCCAAGTTCGATTAAGGCTGATATCAGCCTTTTAGGTTAGGAGTTATGCCCCTTTTAATATTTAAAGTCATATTTCACTTTATTTGCTCTCTAGCATCTTCATTTCTGAAGCAATCATCTTCAACCTTTAGAACAATGTTTATAGCCATATTCTCTTGGCCAAGTTAGATTATGGCTGATATTGGCCAATTAGGCTAGGAGTTATGCCCCTTTTAATGTTTAAATTTGTGTATAAAGCCATAATTTCTCAGTCAAGTTTGACTTCAGATTTCAACCACAAGCACTGGTTAGTTTGTGGAATTATAAATGATATCATGGATTATGTATTCAGTACAACTCTGCTATAATTTAGTAACTTGTACAGGCAATGAAGGCAGTTTTTCTCAGGTGAGCATCTTTAGGGCCATCTTGGCCCTCTTGTTTTGTTTATCCCTCTCAGTGCTTCCAGGGTTGAGCCAGTACTTGGTAACAGATTCTTGCTCCCCATTGGTGTTTGAACCCACCACCTTTTGGTGCAACATCAGTGTACACCATCACTGCACCATGGTACTTTTTTTAGGTAAATTATATACACAAATTTGTAAATAATTTTATCATTTTCTGCTGTCATTTTTCTTTTTTAAATCTGACGGACAGAGAAAAAAAATCTTTTTGTAAGATATTGGGATTATTCAGTTTTTGAGGACTTCAATATTTTCAGGACCAGTGATTTTAAGCTTCTTCCATTATCACTTTGAGAATTTGTGTTATAAGGAAATATACCATATTTTATAAGTATTAAACTACAGCATCGGTTTGTGTTCTTATGTGTGTAGGTTGATGTTACACATGGTTTCTCTTCCCTATATTTGATGTGTGTTTGCTGTGATATAAAGTGGAAAGTGACAAATTATAACTGGTTTCTGTCTGGAATTGAACTCTTCAACCTTTGTATGGAGCTGGCCATTTAACAAAGTGGTTAGAGTGTTAGTCTACTGACCCAAGGCTCCAATGTTTGATCCCAGATAGGGGCTAGGTATATTTCTCCCTGGAAATTTCTTATAATTGTCTCAAGATTATTGTGTATATATAAGATCCATTGCCTTTTTACTGCATTATAAAGATTTTGAATAATTTTTTAACATTTTAATCAACAAATTGATTTTATACCCAGACATATTTAAAATAACTAAATCTGTTGAAAAGCTTTTCTGTTTGTTTCTTTTTCTCTCAAGATATGGTAATCATGCACTTTATGTTTTTCTTGTGATATATCGTATACAAGTTGCAGTTTAAAAATCAAAGCGTTGCAGCACTGTTTTATTCAATGCATTGAGAAATCTTTCAAATTGTTGTGGGTTAACCCTTTCCCTCATAGAGGACACCATGAAAAGACCTATGCGAACAGCATAAAACCAGATCAGCCTGCGAGTAACTCGCAGGCTGATCAGGTTTTATGCTGTTCGCTGCTCCTCAGTGGTCTGGAAATGAGGACTTTATAATTAAATTTGGTAAGGTTTAACTGTGGTTTTCTGCAGATCAGGCTTTATGTGGTACCTATTGAGTGTGTCAAAATGAGTCTATATGAGGGAAAGGGTTAAGTCATGTGGTAAACATTTATGCCCTGAAAATTTCTGTTGTCGGTAGATATTGATGTAATCGTAATTAAAAATAATCATATCAAAAATAAAAGCTGACTACATGTGAGGACAAAACTGAACTACATTGCAAAACAATATCAGTTCAGTAACATTGATATATAGAAAATGGGACTGGTCAGTATTTTACATTATTGAACGAAAGTATGAAATCGTATGGTAGAAAGCCAAAAATGCAAACAGGTGACAAGGCTGTGAAATACAGTTACTCCTTATCCACTGCTATGGGATGAACACATGAATGTGGTTATCATTTTTTGAAAATTTTGTTCCTTTTACAAAACCTAATGTTACCCATAACAATATTTTAAACAATAATTTTGAGAAATAGTTCACTGAATAGATAGTGAACCACGAATGATGCTCAATATATTAATATAATGTGGGTGTATTAACCCTGTTTTTTCATATTTTTAGCTCACCTGAGCACAAGGTGCTCGAGATGAGCTATTGTGGTCAGTCAGTGTCTGTTATCCATTTGTTTTTCTAGTGTACACTCTAGCATCTACATTTCTTAAGCAGTCTTCTTCAAACTTTATGACAATGTTTGTAGCCATAAACTCATGGCCAAGTTCCATTTGTATTATATTATTCGACTTGACTATTTGAGTTTACCGTCTCTTCGACAGTATTTCAGTCATATAGCAACGTCCAGCTAATTACAGATGCAGGAAGACCCCGAATGAACCGTACGGGTAGAAACATATATTATTCTATATCTGCAAGTTAGGTCTGGAGTTTTGTGTATACTCTTATATTCATTTCTAAAGCAATCTTCTTCAAGCTTCACGACAATGTTTATGGCCATAATCTTTTGGCTAAAAAAGATTATGGATGATGTCAGCCAATTCAGTCAGGAGTTATGGCCATGTATAGACTTACACAGGAAAACACTTGATCAATATTCTAATCAGAAACCACATAACCTTCAGTTAAGACATTTGGTTTGTTACATGACCTAGTGGACCTCTATCAATTTGTTCAGGCTGTCCTTGACTATGACCCAGTAACCTACTTTTGTATCTTCAAGCTATGTCCTTCAATTGACCCAAAGGTATGGTTTGATGTGTGGAATTGAAATGATCTTGCTGGATTTCTGAATGGGTAATGTGTTTAGTAGGAGTATTCTACAATATAGTAACTAGTACAGGCAATCAAGGCAATTTTCTCAGGTGAACGAATTCATGATCATCATGTTTTAGTCAATATTTAGCACAGCATTGATATTCATGGCATTTGCTTTGGTTCCTGGCACTTTGTTAAAAGAAGTTGTTTAGTGGCTGATTACAGGGTCCAGATTTTAATTCCATTTCCATCCAGATGGCTTCATAGATAACTGAATTAAATGATATTTTGGAAGTTTTATTTGAAAATACTAAATATGGGAAAAAAAGGGAAATTTCTATGTAAAATACAAGATAGCAGAGAAGAGTCTAAGTGTGGATAAAATATAAAGTGATACTCATTTCTGTTTCATTCTTAAGAAATAAAATGCTTAAAGTCTTCTAATTCTACTTTAAATGAGATTTTCCTCTCAATGATATGCAACTGATTTGATCTGATAATCACTGGTTAGAATATTAAACTAAGGTTTTCACCTACCAAATAAATTTAACCCTTTTAGCACATTTTTATCATGTTTTAGAAGGCATTTGTTTTCCTAGATTGAACAGGTTGAATGACAGTTTTAGTGATTTTTTTTCAGGTCATTGTCATGAAATATACATAGATTTTTTTTTGAGCTTACAATAATTATGAATAGTTAAAATTTAAAGCAATTCATGTATTTTTATTCACTTTATTATACATATTTTTCATACATTTATTTTCTGTTGTCTTTGTTTTTATACCCTTTTACTTTTCTCCTATCAAAGTTGTAGTTGTATCTTGTACTGAAGAGCTCTAGTTTTTACAAAAGTTGACACTGTGTTTACACTGTATATTTATCATGTCTGTACAGGAAACAGGAGAAATTGTTTTGTATTTTTGTGATGTTTTTTAAAGTATTGAATGATAGAATATTATCAAAATTGTTACAATAAATGATTATTTGATGCAACTGTGTGTCTTGTTGCTATCCAATTACTTCCTCTCATTGCTAAGACTGGTCATTATTCTCCATCATAAAATTTTTGGGCTCTTGTATTTCACTTACAGTAATGACATTTTCCTCGAGAGGATTTCTAAAACTCCCAATTCTTAATGAATACAAAGTATTCAGTTACAAATGAATTATTGGCAGAGGTTATTTTCTACACGGTTGCTTTTTTTTTTTAAATCTCCTTTTCTAGAGAACTTGTAGTGGAAGATTTCTGAAAGAGAATGCACAGTGGAAAATAAAATATATAAAGGTTACACAGTCCAGTCTGAGATAAATTGCTGTTCTAGGTTGACACCTTTATATATCAAGTATGCCATCTTCCTACAGGGAATCATTGTCAAGCCATATCAGACTGAAAACAATGGAACAGGTTTTCACCATGTTATGACATCATTTCAAGATACTGTTGAGAAGCACACAGTATAATAATCTGCTTATTTACTCCAATACTTTGTAAAACAAGACAAAGACATGGGTTTATACCTTATTTAATAAAGATTCTAAGTATAACTAAGCACTAAACTCTTGAAGAGCCTCAAATGAGTCACTGATTTCAGTATGATCTCCATTCCAATTGACATCAATACTAAAATTCCAATTAAAAAATTGGAAAAAAAACCCTTTCCCTAAAAATACAAAGTACATAAAGCCTGATCTGCAGAAAATCACAGTTAAACCTTACCAAATTTAATTACAGAATCCTCATTTCCAGACCACCGAGGAGCAGCGAACAGCATAAAACCTGATCAGCCTGCGAGTTACTCGCAGGCTGATCTGGTTTTATGCTGTTCGCATAGGCCTTTTCATGGTGTCCTCTATGAGGGAAAGGGTTAATCTTGCCATATCACATTGAGATTTTCCTAAATGCCGTCATTTATATCAGCATGTTCATGCCTCAACATACGCTGGACTCATTTTCATAATCTTACAGCTGATAGGTTCAGGCACCTGTCTGTGCTATACCAAAGCTGTTCAAAATGGGACTGGTATACTTCTTGTGCTTTTGCTCTCAGCATCCAGGAATGTTTGGTCCAGTGTCAGGATAGTGTGACTGGGTGTGGGATCATGCCACTTGTCTGTGTGTGATATCACAGACTGCTAGGTTTCTCTCAGACAAAAGTCCCAACTTAACTGAAAATTAAAATTTAAATAATGAAATGTACTACATAATCGTTTACAGTTTCAATACAATCTAAATACATGTATTTGGTGCTTAGAAATGAGGCATACTGGACACCCTTATATGGAAAACAACATTCACTATCTCATTCATGATGTCATTTATATATCCAACATATAGTAATCAACGAATCAAAAAACACACACCTTCTATATAGATTACATCTTTGAAAGAACAAACATACTGTCCATCTTTCTCTATTTCGTCTAAGTATATACATGTATTGCACATAATGATAAGTTTGTGGAAAAAATTAACCAGTCTATCTAACAGACTGTGCTGGACTGTCAAATTGACCACCTGTGTTTAAAGACCCTGAATCAAGAGATACACCTATGCTACTGACCACTTTCAAAACGTGACCCTGATGAAACTGAAATTTTATTGTACACTAGTTTCAAAACAATTTCTGGCATTCATACAAGTCACTTTTAGTTCTGCAGCTAGCTATGTGTGTGGCTATTTTTATGGGAGGAAGCTGAAGACAAATCATAATTCTAATTGGGTGCCCACAATTACCTACCTCCATCAACAACACCTAGCATTAAGTAATACATAATATCTTAAATTAGGAAAACACTCCACCATTCTTTAACCCTTTCCCTCATATAGACTCATTTTGACGCACTCAATAGGTACCACATAAAGCCTGATCTGCAGAAAACCACAGTTAAACCTTACCAAATTTAATTATAAAGTCCTCATTTCCAGACCACTGAGGAGCAGCGAACAGCATAAAACCTGATCAGCCTGCGAGTTACTCGCAGGTTGATCTGGTCTTATGCTGTTCGCATAGGCCTTTTCATGGTTTCCTCTATGAGGGAAAGGGATAAGTAAAAGAATAAGATGAATTGAAAGCTTATATTGACTGACAATATTTGTTAAGGAATGAAATACTAGGGTTTCCCTAATTAGGGAAACCAGGAAGATGAAATATTCTCCCAAGTATGTAAGTATTACTACCTGCTATTACTCTGCCCAAAGTACAGTCCATGGAATTGGTTATCAAATCTTGGGTTCACTGGTGTGAAGCATACTGTATCATTACTAGGATGCCAAGGCATCCATAGTGACTTTTATCGGGTATACAATGTAAAAACTGAAACCAGTGCTATATAAGAACTATCAAAGGCTATTTCATTAATATTATATAAACGCAACCATCATGAGGTTTAAATTCATGAATAAATTACAGCTGAATGTCTAATCTCTACTAAATGGATGGCCATTAATCAGGGGATACAGGGAAATAAAGGTAGGCTGTGTGTGTATTTGTCTATTTCAATTTTGACATCTATTTCCTTAAAATTAGTTTTGAAACCCATCATTCCCATGCACATGAATTTCTCTAGACGTCATGTGTGGCATGCACAGTCATCAGTGGAGGATACCAGAGGAAAATCCAACTACCACTGTTACCACTATACAATACAGACACCTAAGTCTTCTTTGTTCATAACAATGCATATCTTAGATATATATGAAAAATAAAAGCAAAAAGAAACTCTCAAGTCTAAGGGCCATAAATCTGTACAGGCAACAGTAAGCAAAGTGCAAACCCTAAAATATAGTGCACCTGCAAACGAAAAATCAGTTCAGCTTCTCAAAGCATTTAAATAAGACCGGCCTTTTTCTGGCATATCCATGGGTCTGGTAAACGGACTCATTCCCCATGAAAAATCTTTTTTTTTTTTTTCTATTAAAAAAATCCCAATTCTGGTTTTAAAAAAAAATCCCACCCCAGCTTCTTTCATTGATTCAATTTGATGAACAGGCATTTTGCCAAGTCGTCTGCATTGATTACTATGATGATTGACCTACCATAGTTTTTAATAATTAAATATGCAATAATCACAACTAATCTGAGGTTAAATAACTTTGAAATTCAAAGGGACGTGACCATATTACAAAGAAAAATGTAAAAATATTAACCCTTTCCCTCATAGAGACTCATTTTGACGCCCTCAATAGGTACCACATAAAGCCTGATCTGCAGAAAACCACAGTTAAACTTTACCAAATTTAATTACAAAATCCTCATTTCCAGACCACTGAGGAGCAGCAAACAGCATAAAACCTGATCAGCCTGCGAGTAACTCGCAGGCTGATCAGGTTTTATGCTGTTCGCATAGGTCTTTTCATGGTGTCCTCTATGAGGGAAAGGGTTAACAAGTGACAGATTAGCAGTGCTGTCTCTCAATATATTTTCTGGCAACTAAAATCATTTTGGAAGCTAGTCTCACTATAGAGGTCTGCTTTCACACAGGTTAATTGCACTAGGTCTCTCACATCAGGTTCCACCTGGCACAGGTGGTCTGCATACAGGGACTACTCTACAATGTTTGGGTCACATTTTGGAATGAAAAGCTTCACTTAGAGGACTAATACTCTTGGTCTTTCATCACAGACACGTTGGTCTCTAAGCAGAGGAGTTGTTGTAGACAAACACCTGGGCTAGTTCATCATGCTCATAGGTTCGCTTCAAGAAATTGTCTGTCAACCTCAATCCTGATATAGTCTGAAAAAAGGGGGAAAACTACAAATACAGTAAAGCCTGTGTTTAGAAATCACCTGTACTTTGCAGGAAACCTGTTGTATACAGCCAAGTTTAAGATTTTATAAAACACTAAAGCTCCATATAGCAGCCACCTGTGTAAGGCATTTTTCCATTGACTGACTGCTTTAGACAGCCGTATATACCTCCTATCAAGTGAATACATATTTTATATTCAACAATTTTCCAATTTTAGTTATTTTTTTCATGATTAAACTAAAATACTGATGAAAAAGAAAGGGGGTAAAAAAGCTAATTCAGTATAGAAGAATATTGTCAATACTTTTCACAGGATTACAGGTACATGTAATGTCTTTCTAAGAAAGATTTTGCCTCTAACATGATCCAATTATCTATAATCATCTCCTAAAACTAAAATAGACATGCATTGTTTTGTCAGATTGGTTTTTATATCACTGTTATGATTCAGGGACAGAGACAAGATGACCTCATTCCTTCTAGGAACTTGTTAAGGAAAATTTACAATGTACAGTATTATAATGATATTCAATAGCAAGATATTTTATAATGATTCAGGGACAGAGACAAGATGACCTCATTCCTTCTAGGAACTTGTTAAGGAAAATTTACAATGTACAGTATTATAATGATATTCAATAGCAAGATATTTTATAATGATTCAAATATATATTCATCATCAACACTTACTGAAATGGCTTAAAGATCATCATCATCATCATCATCATCATCATCATCATCATCATCATCATCATCATCATCATCATCACTACTTTGGTAATCATCATCATCATCATCATCATCATCATCATCATCATCATCATCATCATCATCATCATCATCATCATCATCATCACTACTTTAGTAATCATCATCATCATCATCATCATCATCATCATCATCATCATCATCATCATCATCATCATCATCATCATTCTCATCATCATCATCATCATCATCATCATCATCATCATCATCATCATCATTAACAGCTCTTCCTCATCATTACCATCATGAACAAGTCATCATCATCATCATCATCATCAGTAGAAACAAAAATGTTTTCCTATTTCTAAGGAATTCCTATGATATATCTCACCTGACTTTTAACATTGCTTTACCAACACTGAATTGGCATGGTGGTTAAGCATTTAAACCCAATGTTTAACATTATCCAACCTGTTAGCCGCTTATTTTTCTGGATGTACCAGTACTGGATAGGAAGCTCTTGCAAGCCACTGACAGCTTTTACACTTATATCAGAGGTGAGAGCTTTCACATCATACCTGAGGTTGTAACCAGTCTTTAAACCCAGGACCTTCAGTCTATCAATCCTGAGTTTTAACCAGATGGTGAATTATCAAATTGTTAAAGTGGTAGTGTTGGCAGTTTGAGCCTCAGATGGGAAGCAAGTTTCTCTCTTGATGCAAAGTACTGGTCCAATGTAGGAATCATAAAAAAAGGATTTTTATTATAGTAAATCTTTACTATGCAGTTGGTATTAAAGAAACTAGAGCTATCCCTGAGGGCAATGAATACTTTGCTACACTGCCTTAACTTTATGAAAATATAGTGATTCTTTTTGTAAAAAGGGAAAAGGACAGGATGAGACAATGCACCTTATAATTCAACCTATCATGTCATCAAGCAGAGCACAAAGAGACAAGATGTCACTATACCTGTAGCCCGGGTATGGTGGTAATGAGGGAGAGAGGGATGTCCATGCTTTCGTTCTGAGGGAGGGTCCCCAGCTTCTTTCCAGAGAGCCCGCACCACAGGAGCCCGGAATTCATGTCATTGTGTAGCATCATTGTTAGCTCCATCTCACGCTCACTGTAACAGGAAACCAGCCAGGGTAAATATGGAACTTCCACAAAACAAGAGGGCCATGATGGCCCCTGGATACATGATGGCCCTGAAGACGCTAACCTGTGAAGAAATGCCTTCATTGCCTAGATTGTTTCAAATTATTAAAAGAATCACAGTATGAGAAAAGAAAGTTGATGCTCCAACACCCCCTGCCCATCCACCCACGAACCTTCACCAAAATAATAACAAGATTTATGAGTGTTGACATCAAATCATGGACATTACCAGCAGTTGGCTATCCGCAGGATGATGTTGAAGGTCGTCTCCAGGGGAACACTGTCTGGTACCTCCTCCACAGTGACACGGATATCCCCATACCCTGGGGCCTGTAATAATCCAGGGGAACGTTTGGTAGATACAAAACATATGTATCTGAAGAAATGATCTTATTAGAATAATAAATACTATAAACTAAAGACAATTTAGCTGGGATGAAATTGGCCTTTGTGCATGGTTTTACTATATTATTTTCCAATGTTTTTTTGGAAACAGATGTCACCCTCAACTACCAGTATATTTGTCAGTATATTAGAGAATATTAGCATCAATATCAAGTACAGTCTAGACTGTCATATGTGACCTTCATCGGGACTTTCAAGAAAAGGTCACATATGACAGGGAGTCTTTAACAAGAGGGCCATGATGGCCCTGAATCGCTCACCTGATTATAAATGAGCAACATATGTTGGATTTTTCATATTGACCTACTTTTTGACCCCACATGACCCACTTTTGAACTTGTCCAAGATTTTATGGAAACAGACATTCTGACCAAGTTTCATGAAGATATGGCCAAAAATGTGGCCTATGGAGTGTAAACAATGTTTTTCTAAGATTTGACCTCATGACCTACTTTTTGACCCCACATGGCCAAAATTCTAACTTGTCCAAGATTTTATGGAGACAAACATTCTGACCAAGTTTCATGAAGATTGGCCTAAAAATATGGCCTCTAGAGTGTTAACAAGCCAAATTGTTGACGACGCACGACAGACGCCGGGCCATCACAAAAGCTCACCCTTGAGCATGTTGTGCTCAGGTGAGCTAAAAACAGTCTCAAAAGTTTAAACAATTTTTTATTGAATTGAAGTCCTTTACATAGCTGAATGAGTTAAAAACAGAGATATACATATAGTTCTTTGTTTAATACATTGATATACAACAAAATCTATTACATGTATGGATGAAATTATACAAATTATTTTCTGTTTATTGCAAAATTTTTACTTATATTTTGTTCCCAAAGGAGGGGGTGCGCACAATACATAAGAATTTTTTCTCCGTATTTTCCCGAAATTTACCCAACCTACTAGAGAAGCCGTAAATTGGTAAAGTCTAAGGGTAGTGTACACAATATATATTTCATGCGTAAAATTGATATTAAAACTTGATCATACATACTAGGCTGTAAATAAATGTGTATTTGTGATTTCTATCATGGTTTTGTACAATAAATGCTTACAAACCCATTGTTCTCTTTTTCCAGGGATGTGTGTATACAATCCCTGCTTGTTCATATCGGTGTTTACCTTTTCTTACCATTCAACCGGAAATCCTGTACTGTGCTGTACATAAGTAATTGACTACATACAAACAAATGCGATGTTTTAATCGTCATTACTGTGCCTTCCCATAAATGAAGAGTTAGTTTATTGTTGTCAATGCATTTAGACAAAATTATGACGACTTAGTTTCATTTTGGACAGAGCTGTTTGGCACATGATAATTGTGTACTTCAAATACCTTTTGTTAAGAGACTTACAAAAAAACAACTAGGTGTCAGTAGTTTCAGATTATATCTCAAACTATAAGCTTTAATAAGGTAACAATGCAAATGCATGTGGATACTAAAGGTGTGAAAATAATTGCTGCATTGCACCTGACTTGCGGAAGCAATAGAACATTTCCACCTGTTGTGCAATCGAACAACTGCAAAACAACTGCAAATAAACAAGATGGCTGCCTCCCTGTCGCATTTTAAAAGGTGTGAAAGTCGCTAAATACCGACAAAACAGCGCATTGGGAACAGGTAATTAGGGTGGCTTGTCACGTAAGACAGTGAGTCATTTAATGCAGACCATTTATATAGGGAAATACGTTGAGCGGACTAAAACTAAGTTGGATAAGACAGAGAGTCGTTTAATTCAGAGGGTCCCTCAGACAGTCTCGACTGTATGTCCTATCCATATGACCTTCACCTTAATTTCACATGACTGAAACTTACAATCTGCACATCATCTCTCAGTGGGTATGGTTTGTGTGCAAAACCTAAAATTAACAAAGGGTTCAGACACAAATGTCATAATGGTGACCTTCTCAATGTGGCTATGACATATTAAACCTTTGCTTTGCACAACATTTTTGCACTTAATCTAAACAAGAGATCAAGATACATTTGTACAGAATATAAAATATTGAGAAGTACCACAAGGGTAAGTACACAAACATCATTTACAATCTTCTTGCTATGTACAACACCACAGGGAAATGTGCATGTATTTCTTACATAAACTGTTCCTGCAGAGCAGTTATTGTCCAAAGAGAGTGATTTAAATGGCAAAGCTTGCATAACTGTAACATAGACAAATAAATCTAAACAAGAGGGCCATGATGGCCCTGGATCGCTCACCTGAGTACCATTGCTACAACTGATTACAAGGTTTTTAAACAGACAAGAATTCTGATATAACTCAATCTTAAACATTTTAGCCCTGACAATACTACACACCAAATATATAAGCACTGGGCCTTATGGTTTCAGAGGAGAAGACTTAGTGCGGGGTCATTTATCTCCAAAGGGCCACCATTTTGAAAATCTTGATAATGAACCTTATGCTACATACCAAAAATCTAAGCTCTAGGCCTAATGGATTCATAGAAGAAGATTTTTAAAGATTTTCCTATATAACTCTATGTAAAACAAGTGACCCCTGGTGCGGGGTCATTTATCATCGTAGGGCTATGATTTGTACAATCTTGGTAATGGCCCATAAGATGATGCTACATACCAAATATCTAAGCTCTAGGCCTAATGGATTCATAGAAGAAGATTTTTAAAGTTTTTTCTATATAACTCTATGTAAAACAAGTGACCCATGTTGCGGGGTCATTTATCACCATAGGGTCATGATTTGTACAATCTTGGTAATGAACCATAAGATGATGCTTCATACCAAATATCTAAGCTCTAGGCCTTATGGATTTATAGAAGAAGATTTTTAAAGTTTTTTCTATATAACTCTATGTAAAACAAGTGACCCATGTTGCGGGGCATTTATCACCTGCATGATTTGACAATCTTGGTAATGAACCATTAGATGATGCTCATAAAATATCTAAGCTCTAGGCCTTATGGATTCATAGAAGAAGATTTTTAAAGTTTTTCCTATATAAATCTATGTTAAACAAGTGACCCCTGGTGCGGGGGCATTTATCACCATAGGGCTATGATTTGAACAATCTTGGTAATGAACCATAAGATGATGCTACATACCAAATATCTAAGCTCTAGGCCTAATGGATTCATAGAAGAAGATTTTTAAAGATTTTCCTATATAACTCTATGTAAAACAAGTGACCCATGGTGCGGGGTCATTTATCACCATAGGGTCATGATTTGTACAATCTTGGTAATGAACCATAAGATGATGCTTCATACCAAATATCTAATCTCTAGGCCTTATGGATTCATAGAAGAAGATTTTTAAACATTTTCCTATATAACTCTATGTAAAACAAGTGACCCATGGTGCGGGGTCATTTATCACCATAGGGTCATGATTTGTACAATCTTGGTAATGAACCATTAGATGATGCTACATACCAAATATCTAAGCTCTAGGCCTAATGGATTCATAGAAGAAGATTTTTTAAGATTTTCCTATATAACTCTATGTAAAACAAGTGACCCCTGGTGCGGGGTCATTTATCACCGTAGGGCTATGATTTGTACAATCTTGGTAATGGCCCATAAGATGATGCTACATACCAAATATCTAAGCTCTAGGCCTTGCAGTTTTGCAGAAGAAGATTTTCAAAGTTTGCATTTTTAAAATCTATTTTTAGCTCCTGTGACCTACTTTTTTAACCAATCTGAATAATTTGTACAACTTTGATAGAGGGCATCATAAGGATGATTCCTGTGAAGTTTGGTCAAAATCCCTTCAGCGGTTCATGAGGAGATGTTGTTTAAAGCAAATTGTTGACGACGGACGCACGCACGCACGCACGCACGCACGCACGCACGGACGACGGACGACGGACGACGGACAAAAGGCGATCACAATAGCTCACCATGAGCACGTTGTGCTCAGGTGAGCTAAAAAGTCAATATTATTAGGCATCTGTTGCTTTATTGGTTTTACAGAATATAAACTATCTGTAAAAGATGTACAGGTCTGTCAATATCACTTTTCTCTTGATATCTGGGAATGATAAAATGCATCCAGCTTCTTCCCTATCTATCACTCAGCACTCCCTTCTGATTGCTCACAAAAACTGAGACCAGAATGATTCAGTATGCCACCAACCTTCACTCTCCTTGAAACTCCACCCCACACCAAAACATCACTCTCCCAGACTCTCCCCCCCACCCAATAAAACCCCATTCTCCCTGACTCTTCCCCCACACCAAAACCCCACTCTCCTTGAAACTCCACCCACACCAGAACCCCACTATTTCTGACTCTCCCCAACACATAAATCCCACTCTCCCTGAAACTCCACCCCACCCAACCCCCCCGACCCCCCCCAAAAACCCCATTCTCTCCGACACTCCCTCCAAACCAACTCAACTGCCCCTGACCTCCACACCACACCAAGCCCATTCTCCCAGACCCTCCACCCCACCCCACACCAATTCCCACTCTCCCTGGCCCTTCACCCTACACCAACTCCCACTCTCTCTGACCCTCCACCCCACACCAACTCCCACTCTCCCTGACCCTCTGCCCCCTTACATACCACTCGCAGCAGCTGGCTGGTCTGCAGACGTCCCTTTTCCCCCAGGTTGGTTTTCCAGACAATGTCCAGCTTGCCAATGTTGGTCACTCCCTTTAGTACCTTGTTCTCCAGGTACAACTCGGGTTTGGGGGTTAGACAGTACAGGTACTGACGTGTGTCCATTGGGTTAAGGTAGTCCACCTTCCCAAACACCTGCCCACTCCTGAAATTGAGAGTCACAAGGGTTCCAATAGTCAGGGTTCCCCCTTTAAAATTATACTTTAATTTCATCTTTGAAAAAGTGATAAGCCCATTCAAAGATACGTGTGTTTTCTTAAGGCTTCTGAAAATTTATTGCAATGCAAGAGACAGGCAACCATAGCTGATCACATACAAGTCATAAGGGGGCAGTGCACAGGCTGCCCAAAGGTTGCAGAAAAGTTGCCTGTGTTGAAAAATCACAAATTTAACCCATAGGAAGTGTATACACAGCAAATTTTTCTTATCACAGAAATGTGACATTTAAGAGTGATCCCCTAATAGGCAGTCAATCATGAGTAAAGACAGCTGAAAACTTTCTCTGATCCTTCAGAAAATGAAATTTTCTTACACCCTTTGAATTGAGTTCAAATGCATAATATCCTTGTCTTTTATTAACTCTGTTTTTGAAATTAACACACATCTATTTTAACATTATTCTTGAAGCAATGCTATGGCCAGGATGGTTCCATGAACTGTAGTAAGAAACCAGATTTAAGATTAACCTTAACTGCCATTGTGGAAATTTTATCTGTGTGTACTTCATTCTTCCTGTACTAGCTTTCTTGATGCTATGGTACAGTAACAAATAAATAGCAAATCATCTAGGACCATGTTCATTTTTTAGATAAGCATTATCCCCGTGTGGGTCCCGTTTTTTTTGTGTTTTTTTTTCTTTCTTTCTTTTTTTTTTTCCTGAAGAGACAGCATCAGAAGAGATAGTGGGTGGATACAAGTGATTCCGGGTCCGATACCCTAGCTGATTCTGCAAATATACCCCTTGGTTCTTTTACGTTCCTGGTATATAGCACGATACACGGGAGACAAGTTCCTGGGTAGAACCAGTACTGAGTACTCCAAGTAAACATAGCAACTCCATTTTGCCGAGTGCCAGACAATGGTGCATTTGGTACAAATTTTATACGCCTTCAGTTTGACGCGGTCACAGGAGGATGTGCCCCGGCTGGGAATCGAACCCCAGACCTTCCGAACGCAGAGTGGAGCTATTGCGCCAGTATTAAACATAAATGCGTTTTCAAAGTCGTCAAGTAATGTACATTATAATGATGAAGCATGACAAACTGTTTTACGAGTATATAACCAAATCCATCAGTAAGAAATGTTCTCATACCAAGTATTGTTCAACTTAGATTTGTTCAAAGTAGCTGCCCAGCAGATATTTTAAGAAAAGATGGATTGATAAAAATGATATTTACTACACAGGTGTAACAGGAGCTTTATGAATACTGACCATGTGTTTTAAAAACCATCTCAAAACTAGATTTTCATTAAAAGTCTCCAATTCCGTGTTACCAGAACTTGAACTTTGGAAAGAACATAAGACCATTTACTGTATAAACATGCATATAATAACATAAATTGACACTTTCTATTCTCCAGATCATAAAATTAGGTATTCAAAACTTTAAGTTGGGGAAGACTTCATTTCCAGATGTTTAGCGAAAAAATTGATCAGTGGCAGATTGTCAACAAATTTCTTTAGGTTATGTACCCCTGTTTGACCTCCAGACTGTTAAGGTCACGTGCCAGGTAAAGGTTGGAAGGGTCAAGGCGCACATGTTCCATGTAGACTGGCCCCGGGGTGATGTTCTGGATTTGAACCTCCAGGTAGACATCATCTGACTGCACAGGAAAACATACATGCAAGAATGTAGACACATGGTAGAATAAAACCACACAGAAACATGGATGTTTTATTTCTATGATAATTGTAAAATAACAAATTTTCACATTTAAACATTAAATTTTGCTGGATCTCTATTTAAGGCATTTTTGAGGGTTAAAACAAGAAACATATCAAATAACACGAAACCATGTTTTCTAGTGATGCCCCAGGCAAGCAAAACTGTTTTAGTAACAGTGACCTTGACCCAAAAATCAATCCAAATCTCCCTCTTCCCATAAGGTATCTATCTACTAAATCTGATCAGCATAATTCATTCTTAAAAGTACTCATTTGATGGAAACAAAATATCAATCAAAATCATCCTATTCCCATAATGCATCACCTACCAAGTATGTAAACTGTATCTCTATTCTAGTAGGTGGTATTCGACAGAATGGAATGTATGACGCTCACCCACCTAAAAACGTACCCCATTCTTAAAATCAGGATTTTCTAAATCAACAATTACTTGTAGATAAAAGCATGCATGCCACTGATGATAGTTACTCCCAATGTTTTTTACTAACAAGATTCTATAACTCAGACAGAGTCTGTGGCTGTTTGTTGTACAAGTTGCTTCCCTTGATATATTACACTCCTCAAATTCAGGCCCTTCTTATTGTTAAGGAGTGATTTTCATTCCTAGTTCGGTCATCTGTTCATTAGAAGTTGTGAAAACTAGGTCAACAACTGATACAATGATATTAAATAACCTGATAATTTACTCCGGAATAAAGAATATTTGGATTTTCGCCGACTAATCCAGGGGTACAAACAACTTTTACAGTTACAACTTTGTGGTGTTTCACTTATTCTATTGTGAACGGTAGTGCACCGTGAAGCTATAACGGTAAAAGTTTGTTTGTATCCCTGGATTAGATGGGAAAAACCCACATTTGCCGAGTTTCGGAGAACATCTATTAGAATATAATAAAAATTGAAATTAACTAACTGTGCATATTGGTATCAATTCATAAAAATAAACTTTGCACTAGTTTATGAAAATATCAATCAATGTATTATTTCTATGCCAGTTTATTTTTCTACTTATTTTTTTTCAACAAAGAACAAACTTGGTACATGTCCTCTGTCACAACTATTTTCACAACTGCAGTTTTACCTCAGCATTGTAGAACTTTGTCTTCACATCTAACGGCTTTAAAACCTAAAAATAGCAAAAAATGTATGCAAAATATAAGACCCTGCAATATAGCTTAACTACAAAATGTATTATGTATTCCTATAATAATATATCCTTTTCAAATTCATGTTACATTCATAATCAGCTCTGATTAAAACATTTAAGAAACATTCATAGTCTTACTATCAACAGATATCCACCAGCATCTTAGGCCTTAGGCTCTAACGTTTATCAAGTACATGTATCTACTTCAATTAGTTAGAACTATCACTACAGGTGATTTATACCCCAACCCCATGTCTTCATGAAATGTGAGTGAAGGATGAGACGGGACTAGCAGGATTCCTATTCACAATTTACTTTCTATAGTCTTCTGAAACTTACCTGGAATTTGAAAAATTTCCTAAATGCCATCTTCTCCCCAGTTTCTGTGGTATAACTGACTGCACATACCAGTCTGAGAAGGAAAACATTTAAGATGTGGTAATTAACATGCTCTAATTGATCATACTCAAGGGTGTTAATAGGTCAACTTTTCAAGTCCAATATTAAAACTTGAAAAAAAAAAACATCATTAATCTCAATGTTTCATTATTTAAATAAGGCTCTCATTGGTCAAGCCTCCAATCAATATTATGGTTGACTTCTTAATCCCCCTATGTCCACTTAATACAAGGTAAATCCCTGTGTCCACTCAACATGGTGTGGGACTTCTTTTATATACAGTAAAGACAGTTTAAACTTGATTTATTTTACACTGATTACGAAACAAGTTCTTACAACTTAAATAATCACTCCTGATGGCTCTGGTGGCGGCGTCATTTTTGTGGGAGGAAACTGGAGAGCCCGGAGAAAACCCATGTGTCTGGATGGGTGACCATTGTACCCTCTAATGTACGTGACCAGTAATCGAACCTGGGACACATTGGTGAGAAGCCAAGCACGTTACCACTATGCTATCCAGGCAGCCAGTATTTAAACTTTAAGTAAAGACAGTGAACACAGACCCCTATATGGAAAATGAAACTGGCCTTTATCTGGAGGTTGCTGATATTAATTGGTTAAATATGAATAAATCTAGTCATGGGCCTTTGTTCACAGGTTGCTTTTTATTCTGAGGTGACTGCTAATACAGGTTTCACTGTATCTACTCACATGTGCGTGCCAAGTTCCTTAACCTCATGCTGTATGACATCATCAATGCTCTGCTCCGGTTTCAGTTCGGTCACCGGCTGGGTGTTGGTTCCAGTCAGCAGGAGGCGCTGGGAACTGGTCTGTAGGTCCGCCTGTCAAATGTTCAAATGTAACATACGTAAGTATCTTATATAACCTGTCCTAGGAGGCCAGTCAAGAAGAAAAGCAAGTGGCTCATTTGCTCTGATGGTTGTTTAACAGAAGTCAAACTACTGACATGACATTATATAGATACAGTAGAACCTCGTTTAACTGAAGTCCTTGGGACCAAGCTGAAAACTTCGAAATAACAATTATTTGGATTAAAAATCCAATGGAAATTATAGTTTCTGTGCGTGCATGTCTGCATTTTCATTACTGATGCAGATCGTTACATATATAGATCTAAATACTATTTGCATGTTATGAAAAGTACGGTAATAAAAATATTTCAAAATCTACTGCGGTGTTACTGATTAACATAATCGTTCAAACATGTCCACATAGTGATACATATTTTTACCGTCGATCTGCTGCTACATGTAGCGTCGCATGCTGGTGACGAACGCGATGATATGGAATGTATTCAAGATCTGACACCTTGGTTTATCTGCTGGTATGTGCATATTATGTAACCTATCAGACATTGATAAGCATTAATCAACATTTCCGGTCGGACACACATTGCCCAATCCAATCTCAAAAAGGTGTAAAAAATTTGTCTGAGCCATCACTCCAGGTGCAGCCGCAAAATAAACTAGGTTACTGACCTGATACGAATGATGAGAAGGACAATAATTGGTTCACGAAAATTTTTGAAAATTGACTTCGAAATAAAAATTAAAAAATATACATAAATTGCGACCTCGGGACTGGGATTTTACTTCAAAATCGAAAAAGCGAAATTCAGATTAAACATTTTATTTTTAGTTAAAATAAGAAGGGAAGAAATCGGGACCAAAAATAAACTTCAAAATGGCAAGGAATTCAGTTTCATGATGTTCGGTTTGGCGAGGTTCTACGGTACATGTATTCATATATTTTATCCAGTACAATCCATAGTGGCAGCCCCCTGTTAAATGGTCAACCTGTTATAAAGTGACAGTTTTTAGATTCAATAAAAGACATGACAGTAAACATTTAACCTCCATAAAGCAGCCACTGTAAAACAGCCCCTTTCTCCTGTTAACATGATAAGGCTGGTTTTACTTCATAACCTATTGCCACTTTAGATATCAGATCTCAGGCTACTGATATATCGTCCATTGAAAACCAGAAGGGGCTATCAGCTTATGTAAAACGAAGGCTGATAGCCCCTTCTGGCTTTCAATGGACGATATATAACAGTGGGGCTGCTTACACTGGTTTAATTGTACCACCTGTATTCTTTGGTCTTTGACAGATCAGATTGATGCCAGATAAGCCTGAAATGTTCTAATGTTCTCAGAATGATCAGTGTCATTAACCCTTTCCCTCATAGAGGAAACCATGAAAAGACCTATGCGAACAGCATGCGAGTAACTCACAGGCTGATCAGGTTTTATGCTGTTTGCTGCTCCTCAGTGGTCTGGAAATGAGGATTTTATAATTAAATTTGGTAAGGTTTAACTGTGGCTTTCTGCAGATCAGGCTTTATGTGATACCTATTGAGTGTGTCAAAATGAGTCTATATGAGGGAAAGGGTTAAACATGCAATGTACATGTATACATACAGCAAAAATTCTGCTTTTCCTCTATAACCCAAAAATAGAGCAAGACCAGTCAGCAAGACCAACCAAAATGGCCATCCATTCCCAAGGCCTGCAATCAAAAGAGGCCATCTGTGGTGGAACACACCTAATGAGTGCTTACATAATCTTGTCTCTACGCTGGCGTGAGCGCTTGTCTACGCTTAACTAATACCATTTATCATCACTTCCTGGATTTATTTCCAAGCATCCCCTGTAAAAGACATGTCTCGACAATCTCTCGCCTCAACCCAGTCATTTACAGACATATTTGTGTTTGAACAAGCTAGCCATGTCATAGCAGGCAATATTTCCCCTTCAGTAGATATAGGTAAACATTTATAGCAAGCTCTCTTAAATGGCTTTTCATGTCCGCCTTAATCTTACATAAAATCTAGAATTTCCTTCCGACAAAGTACATCCCTGATTTTTTCCTCTTACGCCCAGTTGAGGAGATTGTATTTAAACATGCAATGACGAAGTACTGCTGTTGAATTTTTAGTCAACTTTTACTGCAGACAGCATATTGATTCCATCTGCCTTACCAGTGATGTCTTGATAAACACAACATCAGACATGGCAAAAAGGAAGTAAGGAAATAAAATATTTTTTTTATGACATATACCCGAATTTATACAAATTTAATTCTACCTAACACTGTTATCTATTTATTTATAATGCAAATTCAGAAACATCATGGAAATTTGTGAAAACTTGAATTTCAAAAACTTTGATAAAATGCCTGTTAAAGTAATATCTATTAATAGTTAACAAATTATGTGAATGTTTGATAACATTATAAATAAATAGAGGCAGATATGGAAATAAATATAAAATTGATAATGTTTGAATGAACAAGACTCAATATTCTGTATGAAAATGATAGTTTGTCGGTTTGTTTGTTTCATCTCCTGAATTTTTTTCAGTAATTTGGAGATTCTGTCAACATAATACAGATCTAGTGTTGCAGTGGTATGGTACCCTGCCATACTCTCCTGCGCTTGTTTACAAGTACAGTAACAACTCTGATATACCATGGCTGAGGATTGAACTTTCAACCTCCTGGTAACAGGGAAGAAACTCTAATCAGTAACCAAAGACTGGTTCAAATGTCTATGGTCAATATATCAAAGGATAGGATAAATTACTGAATTAGTGAACAAATAAAGGCAGTAAGCAATTTAACTGATTTTCAAAAAAATCACCTTGGCCTGTTTTTTAAAGGTGCACAAAGGTAGGACCACCAACCTATCAAAAGCTATATGGAAGGTCTCCAGACATGTAAAATCCCTCGTGACCAGACCAGGTCTTGAACCCAGGAGGAGGAGATATTTGAAATTTATTGTTGATGTTGGACATTTTCCAGATACAATAGCTGACCTTTGGATACATTATGCTTAGGTGATGTCGATTTTACAAACCTCTTGATTATTAAAACATTTTCTTTCTTCCTGTCAGTCCTTAAAATGACTCGATTTCACTGGTCTGAACCAGTACCTCTGGGTACATCTTTGTAGACATTATAAACTTATCTTACTTACGACAAAAGCTTCATACTGAGAAACAATGGAATACTTCAATGAAATAATTGAGCTGGAACACATCCGATTCTATCATCTTCAATTAATCCCTTCCCACAATCCCTTGGTAGGACTGGTGCCCTGTAAAATCAGACTACAGGGTACCAGTATATATCAAAAGACTGGTATACAAGATACAAGATACAAGATACAAGAAGCTTTATTTAACGTCGGTCCATTTACCATCTCATCTCTATGAAAAGTCCCTCCCCAATACCCCTCTTGAGGACCATGAATGTCATGAAGGTTTATCAAATCTAAGGTATGAGGACCAAGAGTGTCATGAAGGTTTATCAAAACTATGGTATGAGGACCAAGAGTGTCATGAAGGTTTATCAAAACTATGGTATGAGGACCAAGAGTGTCATGAAGGTTTATCAAAACTATGGTATGAGGACCAAGAGTGTCATAACAAAACTACGGTATGAGGACCAAGAATTTCATGAAGGTTTACAAAACTATGGTAGAGGACAAGAGTGTCATATCAATCTACGGTACATATCAAAACCATGGTATGAGGACCAAGAATGTCATATCAAAACTATGGTATGAGGACCAAGAGTGTCATAACAAAACTACTGTATGAGGACCAAGAGTGTCATGAAGGTTTATCAAAACCATGGTATGAGGACCAAGAGTGTCATGTAGGTTTATTAAAACTATGGTATGAGGACCAAGAATGTCAAGATTGTCATATCAAAACTACTGTATGACGACCAAGATTGTCATATCAAAACTATGGTATGAGGACCAAGAGTGTCATAACAAAACTACTGTATGAGGACCAAGAATTTCATAAAGGTTTATCAAAACCATGGTATGAGGACCAAGAGTGTCATGTAGGTTTATCAAAACTATGGTATGAGGACCATAAAAACTTTGGCAGCAATGAAGAATGATAAAAGCCCTGGTTCTGATGGTTTCTCTACAAATTTCTTTAAATGCTTTTGGAAAAGAATTGGTTATTTTGTTGTCAGGTCTATAAATGATGGTTATAGAACTGGGAAAATGTCTATAACTCAACGACAGGGTGTAATAACATGTATACCTAAAGAAAATAAATCAAGATTATTTTTAAAAAACTGGCGTCCAATAACATTACTGAATGTGATATATAAAATAGCTTCAGGATCAATTGCAAATAGGTTAAAAACAGTTTTAGATTATTTAATAAGTTCAGAACAGACAGGATTTTTGAAGGGCGATATATTGGGAGAATACTAGATTGATAAAAATTCCTGGCTTTAAAAATTTTTTTTAATAAAACATTTAATTTTAAATTTATGACATTGAATTATGTTATTCAAAATGGTTTTTTATCTGAATTTTTCCACATAGGCCGTGGCTGCAGACAAGGGGATCCCCTATCACCATATATCTTTATCCTCTGTGCTGAGATTCTAACTCAGATTATAAAGAGTAATAAGATTATAAAAGGTATTAATATAAATAATACTGAACATTTAATATCACTGTTTGCTGATGATACTGCTTTAATTTTGGATGGTTCTAATGAGTCACTTCAAGAAACGTTAAGAGTACTAAATAAGTTTGCTTACATATCTGGTTTAAAAATTAATTATTCAAAAACAAAAGTTATATGGATTGGTTCTAAAAAATTTAGTTCAGAAGCAATAAAAACAAAATTCAAACTAGAGTGGGGCCAGACAGAATTTCAACTATTAGGAATAAAATTCCATGTTGACCTGCATAAGATGTGTAAAATTAATTAAATTTTAACCCCTATAGGAAAATTTTTAAAACAAACACTACCAGCTTTTAACCATTTATTTATTTCACTACCTGACCCAGATGAAAATGTTTTAAAAGATGTTAATAAAAAGCTATTTAATTTCATCTGGCATGGGCCAGCAAAGATTAAAAGTTGTATACTAGTGAAAAATTACTTTGAAGGTGGTCTCAAGATGGTCAATCTAAAGTGCTTTATTCAAAGCCTTAAAGTAATGTGGATACAGAGGCTACTTTTTACAGATAAGAAATGGCAACAAATTGTAAAATTAACCCTAGATGTAAACAAACTAATTAATTGTGGTAAACATTATGCAGTAAAGAATATTGAAGATCTTCAAAACATTTTTTGGAAGTCTGTGATCTCCTCGTACTCAAAGTACCTAGATTTATGTAAGACAAGAAATATTGAAGACTTCTTATCTAGTCCACTTTTCTATAATGAGAATATTCAAATTGGTAAGAAAAGTGTTTTCTTTAAAATTCTCTATGATAAAGGGATTAGATACATAAATGATCTTGTTGATAAAGATGGAAAACTCTTTGATCATCAACAATTTGAAAATTGTACTGGTATTAAAATAAACGTTCTCCACTTCTTAAGCCTGATAAAAGCTGTAAATACTTTTAAGAAACATATATTAAAAACAAATGATATTTTATATAAATTGCCTAATCCTATTATACTGCCTAACCTTAAGATTTTGTTTGAAAGGAAATCAGGTTGTCAAAGAATGTACAATTTCCTAAATGTCAATAATGAAGTACCCACAAGCCAAGCAAAATGGAATTCACAATATTTTTTTGAAGAGGATGAGTGGAGAAAGATTTATTATCTACCTTTTGGTTTGTTTAAAGATACCAGTATACAATGGATGCAGGTGAGAATATTGCACAGAATAATACCAGTAAATGATTATCTGTATAAGTTAAAAATTAAGGATACTAATCAGTGTTCCTTCTGTAAAAAAGAACCTGAAACAATTGAACATCTGTTTTGGTTTTGTAACAAGACAGCTTTTTTTATTGAGCAAATTAAACAGATTATGTTGAATTGTCACATAGAAACAGAATTTTGTTTAAAGTCTGTTTTGTTTGGATTCAATAACATTGAAATTGACATTTTAAACCTTCTTTTGAAACTTTTCATTTTTAAATCTAAATTATTAAATAGGCCTCTAAGTATTGTAAATTTTAAACTTCTGTTGTGTGATAAATATCAAATATATAAACATATACATGAATTCAATTCATCTGAACAAGGTGTACAGAAATTTGAAGCAAACTAAAAAAAAATAAAAATAAAAATCCTACATTCAGTTTCCTTTTTTTTTTTTTTTTCTTCCATAAATAGCATATGGGTATATATAATATATATTATTTGCAATGTAAAGACTGTCAGTTTTTTTTGTTTTTTGTTTTTTTCTTGTTTTTTACCTGTAAACTTTAAACCTTTATTACTTTTGTAATAGCAATAAGTTAAAAAAAATCCTTTTTAGAGACTGTTGCTTTTATATAGATATATTGTACTCTAATAATCAAACTTAAAAATCAAAATCTTTTATCCCGAAAATGTTAGTCCTGTGTAGTTGTGAATTATCATAAAAAATGTTACTTTGTTGCTCATATATGTGAAAATCATTGTTCTAATATCTTGAGGTATGTATTGATATATATGTCTGCATTTGTGAGGTGGTAAGTGGGATGGTTCCCCGACCTACTTCCACCAATTGACGGGGATAATAAAGGTTTAAAAAAAAAAAAAAAAAAAAAAAAGACCAAGAGTGTCATGTAGGTTTATCAAAACTATGGTATGAGGACCAAGAGTGTCATGAAGGTTTATCAAAACCATGGTATGAGGACCAAGAGTGTCATGAAGGTTTATCAAAACTATGGTATGAGGACCAAGAGTGTCATAAAGGTTTATCAAAACCATGGTATGAGGACCAAGAGTGTCATGAAGGTTTATCAAAACTATGGTATGAGGACCAAGAGTGTCATGAAGGTTTATCAAAACCATGGTATGAGGACCAAGAGTGTCATGAAGGTTTATCAAAACCATGGTATGAGGACCAAGAGTGTCATGAAGGTTTATCAAAACCATGGTATGAGGACCAAGAGTGTCATGAAGGTTTATCAAAACCATGGTATGAGGACCAAGAGTGTCATGAAGGTTTATCAAAACCATGGTATGAGGACCAAGAGTGTCATGAAGGTTTATCAAAACTATGGTATGAGGACCAAGAGTGTCATGT
>CM037782.1:57223517-57273517 GCA_021229015.1 Solen grandis
AGATAGGTTCATAGCTGACTGTAAGCATACGGTTGCATACGGTTCGGCATACTGAACACACACCAGGAGGTTGGGATAGATCCTTAGCTGCAACCTCCTTGTGTTTGAAGCTCAACACACATAGGTTGTAGCCCAGTGTTGGGCTATATTGATAGTACAATAAGACAGTGCTCTATCTGCATATATGCCTTATGTAGACAAAAAGTGCTGAATTACTAAAATAATGCCGGTAAGATACCAAAACCACAAAAGCAAGAGCATAATTATCAATTACCTTAAATTCATGTATGAATGCATTTCAATATCATATGGCTCCTCTAAATATGAAAACATGTGCGATATTATGCATTTTCAGAAAATTAAAGCAGCTCATTCAAAATGATCATTGACTAAGATTTTTTTTTAACTACAAATGTATTATGTGTGTAGGACATCTATCAATACCCATCTAGAGACGCAATGTCACAAAATGTAACCGCGGGGCCGCCGTGGCCGAGTGGTTACAGTCGTGGACTACAAATCTCTCAGCCCCTCACCACTGTGGGTTAGAATCCCGGTAGGGACTTCAGATTTTTCATATGAGGAAGCCTTCCAGCTGGCTTGCGGTAGGTCAGTGGTGCTACCCGGGTACCTCTGTGTACTCGGGGTCTTCCTCCACCTGTAATTCAAGCTGGACGTCGCTATATGATTGAAATACTATCGCAGCGACGGTAAACCTAAATACAACAATACAACTACAACCAAATGTAGCCATTTGTTATCTTTAATAACTGAGTGGTTTTCCAAACACAGGCAATACTGTCACAGACAGTATTGAAACTATATTTAGAATGATAAAACCTATATTTAGATTTTTGCACATGCGTTAACTTTATAAGCTGAACGTAAGAAATTGCTACCCTAAACTGGTGGAAACGCAATGTTGCTGAACATGTCATGATCAAGTGGTACCGCAAGCACCTGCTTCGGTGATAACATGCCCTATATTTAACCTATTTCATTGAAGTTGCATATACGAAAATAGTGTTTTCCTGTTCAATGTGACCTACACTTTTCCAGTTTATTTGTCAGGAAACAAAGACTCCACCAACATTAACGAGGAAGAGTTGAAAATCACTTCTTTGACTGCTTTAAGCTGTTATTCCCTCTGACAGTCATATAGCAGATAGATGAAAATATATCATAAACTAGTGCATGATTTGGGTTTCTTGGGCAATGTTTTCTTCTTTTTTTTTAAAAAGTATATAAATATACAACGCCAAAGACACGAAGTACGTGAGAGGACAGAAAACATATATTTTTTGTGTCACCTGCCGTAAGCAGAGGTGACACATTGGGATCACTTTTCTGTCTATCTGTCTGTCCATCACACTTTTTCTTTCCTGCTTCAGCAGATTACACACCTGTTCCAAAGAACACTCTTGTTTTCATGTTTGTAGAATGAATGACACTGAGCACTTGTGTTTTAATAATTATTCAAATAATCATAAAACTGCCATACAAAATCATGAGAAATCAATTCCACAGGAATGTCATGATTGTATAGATTGTCCGTCACATGTGTAGGCTTACATGATAAACAATTACAATATATTTAACAGTCAAACACAGCAGTGGGCCGCTGCCAAAAATTACAATTATATAACTATTCAACCACTATCTTGAATTTTAACAGCTGAAAGCATTTCTACCTTGGCAAATTCTTCTGGGGCTGGCTAATTGGTTTTTAATGATCTCCCTAACAATCTTGATAAATGGTTTGAGAGACAGTGAACCCAAGTGAAAGGCAGTTTACCAAAGCAAGGTTTATTTTTGGCAGTGTGAGTTCAGTGAATACTGTATACAAACATTGCCAGCCAAAAGGCCAGTGTTTTTAAACATTTTGTTTCACAAACCCTAAGGACCACTAAAAAAATCTAATTTTAAAAAGATAAGGAAAACCTAAATTTAAAAATCACATATATTAAAATTCCTTCTTCCCTTATTTTGAAAATTTAGCCTTAAAAAAGATTCAACAAAAAATTCAAAAATTTAGTTTAATGACTGGGTAAATCACTAAAAAAATTATAATGATTAAGACATTAATGCTATAACTAATTAAACTAGAACTATCAATTAATGTCTATTAACCCTTTCCCTTATACCAGACTCATTTTGACGCACTAAGTAGGTAACACATAAAGCCTGATCTGCAGAAAACCACAGTTAAACCTTACCAAATTTAATTACAAAATCCTCATTTCCAGACCACTGAGGAGCAGCGAACAGCATAAAACCTGATCAGCCTGCGAGTTACTCGCAGGCTGATCTGGTTTTATGCTGTTCGCATAGGTCTTTTCATGGTCTTTTCATGGCATCTTACCTTGTCTTCATGTTATGTGAGTGTTGGACGGGGCTGATGAAATAAGCATGATTCCTAAATCGTCAGTGAAGCAAAAATACTCCGATATTCCATTCACTGTATCAAATTTGCCTAAATGTTTTACTGTGTTTATGCTTTCCTCACGCTAACCCCTCTGCTTCTTCCTACATTTTTTTGCAAACTGAGTCAGATCATAAAAGAAAGAAAATGTACAGGGTATATTAAGTCTACTGATCTTCTACACCTTATAATTAACTGAAGGTTAAACCATTAACAGAGAAAGATTCTTGAAATGAAAAATAAAAATGCAACAATTAGAAATAAATGGGAATTCTTTTACCAATTTCTCTTTTGAAATAGTATTTGAAATTTTCCAAAGACAATCATTTAGTATGTCACCTGTTGTTTTGATATACTAACAAGTCTCTGTGTCTGACATTAAAATGTCCTTGTCTTGTAGGATACTCTTGTGATGAATTATAATAGTAATAAACAGTATTATCAAAACATTTACATTGTTTGCATTTCAAGCTACTGAGCATTATTGTTCACAGATTATCAATAGAAATTAAAAACAATGATTTTCTACTCTCCCTGGTTCATATTGGTGAAGTCTTTGTTTCCTGACAAATAAACTCAGAAAGTGAAGTTCACAATGCACAAGAAAATGCTATTTTCCTAAACACAACTTCGATGATATTGGTTAAATTTAGAAAGTAATATTCCCTATGGACAAGTTCTGGCGTGCGTTCAGGATGACAAACCATATGCAACTGTACACTTACAATCAATTATGGAGATATCTCGGTGTCATAAACCACGATGTTCACGTATACCTAAGTACATCATAAGGTGCACGTGAAGAGCATGGTATATAGTCCTAAGACAACTCTGTAGCTGACTGTAAGCGACCGGTTGCATACGGTTAATTTGTATACTGAATGCATGCCTGCATTATGAAATCTTCACCGATTCAGGGTAGTGATTTCTTAAGTTCATCCATGAAGTTAACACATGTGGGAAAAGTAAATGTTGAATCTAAATGTAGGTTTTATCAGTCTAAATATAGTTTCAATACTGTCTGTGATTATTGCCTGTGATGAGGAAACCACACTTCATATTTTTACAATTATGGATGGTTGCATCTGGTGACATTGCGGTATTGATAGACGTAATTAAAAATTTAATTTTAAAGTCATTCATATATAGGCACTTTCCGTTTGAATCTGTCTTAAATTTTTTGTTTCCTGGACAAATGTGATATTAACCATTGACAATTAGCACATGTTTGCTGATAATGTGACATTTCTTTTTTTTTTTTTTTTTTTTTTTTTTACAAATTTGGAATTTTAGGGCTTGGTTGAACCCACAAATCTCAAGGTTAGAGTTACTGGGATATGCTACTACTTGCTAGATATAAATCAAAAGAGGACTCATACAATTATTTTTAACTGCAACAATTGCATTGTTAAATTCCACTATTCTTTAGAATTAATATTACTCAGATTTTTAAGACATCAAAATCCCACTAAGTCATTGTGCGGGACCTCGGCAATCTCTAGAAATTTATAAGGATTTTTAAACATTTTCAAACAACACTATTTTAAAATATGCCTTAAGTGTTTTTTTCCTTGTTGATATTTACACAATACATACATTAATTCAATATTTACCTTTATCTGCCTAATTAGACTTACTAGCTATCTATGTCAATAGAAATATTCCATTCTGACATTAACCCTTTCCCTCATATATACTCATTTTGACGCACTCAATAGTTATCACATAAAGCCTGATCTGCAGAAAACCACAGTTAAACCTTACCAAATTTAATTACAAAATCCTCATTTCCAGACCACTGAGGAGCAGCGGACAGCATAAAACCTGATCAGCCTGCGAGTTACTCGCAGGCTGATCTAGTTTTATGCTGTTTGCATAGGTCTTTTCATGGTCTTTTCATGGCATCTTACCTTGTCTTCATGTTATGTGAGTGTTGGACGGGGCTGATGAAATAAGCATGATTCCTAAATCGTCAGTGAAGCAAAAATACTCCGATATTCCATTCACTGTATCAAATTTGCCTAAATGTTTTACTGTGTTTATGCTTTCCTCACGCTAACCCCTCTGCTTCTTCCTACATTTTTTTGCAAACTGAGTCAGATCATAAAAGAAAGAAAATGTACAGGGTATATTAAGTCTACTGATCTTCTACACCTTATAATTAACTGAAGGTTAAACCATTAACAGAGAAAGATTCTTGAAATGAAAAATAAAAATGCAACAATTAGAAATAAATGGGAATTCTTTTACCAATTTCTCTTTTGAAATAGTATTTGAAATTTTCCAAAGACAATCATTTAGTATGTCACCTGTTGTTTTGATATACTAACAAGTCTCTGTGTCTGACATTAAAATGTCCTTGTCTTGTAGGATACTCTTGTGATGAATTTATAATAGTAATAAACAGTATTATCAAAACATTTACATTGTTTGCATTTCAAGCTACTGAGCATTATTGTTCACAGATTATCAATAGAAATTAAAAACAATGATTTTCTACTCTCCCTGGTTCATATTGGTGAAGTCTTTGTTTCCTGACAAATAAACTCAGAAAGTGAAGTTCACAATGCACAAGAAAATGCTATTTTCCTAAACACAACTTCGATGATATTGGTTAAATTTAGAAAGTAATATTCCCTATGGACAAGTTCTGGCGTGCGTTCAGGATGACAAACCATATGCAACTGTACACTTACAATCAATTATGGAGATATCTCGGTGTCATAAACCACGATGTTCACGTATACCTAAGTACATCATAAGGTGCACGTGAAGAGCATGGTATATAGTCCTAAGACAACTCTGTAGCTGACTGTAAGCGACCGGTTGCATACGGTTAATTTGTATACTGAATGCATGCCTGCATTATGAAATCTTCACCGATTCAGGGTAGTGATTTCTTAAGTTCATCCATGAAGTTAACACATGTGGGAAAAGTAAATGTTGAATCTAAATGTAGGTTTTATCAGTCTAAATATAGTTTCAATACTGTCTGTGATTATTGCCTGTGATGAGGAAACCACACTTCATATTTTTACAATTATGGATGGTTGCATCTGGTGACATTGCGGTATTGATAGACGTAATACACACAAAAAGTTTAAAAAACCAAATTCTTAGTGAAACAAGCTGCTTTAATTTTAAGAGTCATTCATATATAGGCACTTTCCGTTTGAATCTGTCTTAAATTTTTATAGTTTCCTGGACAAATGTGATATTAACCATTGACAATTAGCACATGTTTGCTGATAATGTGACATTTTTTTTTTTTTTTTTTTTTTTTTTTTTTACAAATTTGGAATTTTAGGGCTTGGGGTTGAACCCACAATCTCAAGGTTAAGTACTGGGCATATGCTCCCTACTCTGCTAGATATAATACAAAAGGAACTCATACACATTATTATTAACTGCAACAATTGCATGTTAAATCCACTATTCTTAGAATTAACATTACTCAGATTTTAACAATCAAATCCCACTTAAGTCATCTGTGCTGACCTCGGCAATCTCTAGAAATTTATTAAGGATTTACCAAACATTTTCAAACCACTATTTCAATACTGCCTTAAGTGTTTTTTCCTTGTCTGATATTTACACAACTACATACATGTACTTCAATATTTACCTTTCATCTGCCTACTAGCCTACTAGCTATCTTGTCAATAGAAATATATTACCATTCTGACATTAACCCTTTCCCTCATATATACTCATTTTGACGCACTCAATAGTTATCACATAAAGCCTGATCTGCAGAAAACCACAGTTAAACCTTACCAAATTTAATTACAAAATCCTCATTTCCAGACCACTGAGGAGCAGCGGACAGCATAAAACCTGATCAGCCTGCGAGTTACTCGCAGGCTGATCTGTTTTATGCTGTTTGCATAGGTCTTTTCATGGTGTCCTCTATGAGGGAAAGGGTTAAGCTATCATGACAATAGAAATATATTACCATTCTGACTTAAAATGTCAGGGAAGTTTCTATCTGCTATTTTTAAGGGGGTTAGGGGTCCATGCTGATGATGTCATTTCCCTTTACCTCATACAAAAAGTATTTTGATGCCTTATGACAAACAGAACTGTCTGATCAGGGTTTGCTTTGTTAACTCATAATATACAGTAGCTTTGATTCTGCATGACAAAGAAAAATCCATTATCTCATAATTTTTAAGGTCAGTAAATGATATCTTTCATGAGGTGAGGTAAAGGGTTAACAAATTCATGGTATAGATGTACACTGATCTTGTTGAAAACACAATGAAATAACCACATGCAAACCCCTCTGAAAAAAATGATATATTAGAAATGATGCACTTGCTATTATTGTTAATTCATAGAAAACCAACAGACAGTATTTCAGTCATTTGGAGACAATGTCTACTTGAGACTGATTACTGTAATAAACAGCCCGTAGACAAGTGGGATGATACCACACCCAGTCACATTATCCTGACACCGGGCCAACCAGTCCTGGAACTACCCTTATATGCTGAGCACCAAGCAAAGGAGCTATACCAGTACCATTTTTACAACTTTTGTATGTCACAGCCAGGAATTGAACCCACAACCTTCCTGACTGGCCATTGAAGTTAAAAACACTGGCTTTTATTTCATGTTCACAGTTTTATGATTTATCTGTGATTCCAACACTGTTTTGACCATATTTCCTATCCTAACATAAATTTATCCTTGCTGCATTTCCTATTCTAACATAAATTTATCATTGGCCATATTTCCTATTCTAACATAGATTTATCATTGCCTATATTTCATATATTATAACATAAATTTATCATTGCCTATATTTCATATTATAACATAAATTTTCATTGCCTATATTTCATAACATAAATTTATCATTGCCTATATTTCATGTTATAACATAAATTTTCATTGCCTATATTTCATATCATAACATAAATTTATCATTGCCTATGTTTCATATCATAACATAAATTTATCATTGCCTATATTTCATATTATAACATAAATTTTCATTGCCTATATTTCATATCATAACATAAATTTATCATTGCCTATATTTCATATCATAACATAAATTTATCATTGACCATATTTCCTATTCTAACAAATTTATCATTGCCCATATTTCATATTCTAACAACTTTATCATTGACCATATTTCCTATTCTGTCATAAATTCATTGCTGCCTATATTTCCTTTTCTAACATTTATCCCTAAGTTTTGATGGTGATTTTTTTGTCCATGTACAACTTTATTTTCTTTAAAAGTAAAAAGTACAGTAATATTGATCAACTATAATGCAAATCTTGTGAGGAAGCCTTACAGCTGGTTTGCAGTATGTTGGTGGTCCTACCCGGACGCTTCAGTGCATTCGGGGTCTTCCTCAACCTGTAATTAGCTGGACATTGCTATATGACTGAAATACTGTCGGAGCGATGGTTAACCCTTTCCCTCATAGAGGAAACCATGAAAAGACCTATTCGAACAACATAAAACCAGATCAGCCTGCGAGTAACTCGCAGGCTGATCAGGTTTTATGCTGATCGCTGCTCCTCAGTGTTCTGGAAATGAGGACTTTATAATTAAATTTGGTAAGGTTTAACTGTGGTTTTCTGCAGGTCAGGCTTTATGTGGTACCTATTGAGTGCATCAAAATGAGTCTATATGAGGGAAAGGGTTAATTAACTAAAAAACCAATCAATTTAAGCCAAGCTACTCATATATTTAACATGTACACTGACAGCATCATAAGGTCTGGGTAGGTATACATGGCTGGCTATGAAGAAGAGGGATAATTTCTTCAATTTTTTAAAATAATGGTGATAGAAGATGAGATTTTTAAGTTGAGGATAATCTCAATTTGAGAAGTCTCAAGCCTGGAATTTAACTTTATTTACAAATCCAGTGGTGAGAGTGAAACTAGGCTAAGTGTATATAATAATCATATAAGCGCTTAGCCTAGTCGCTCTCACCCCTTGAAATGCAACTTAATTAGGATCTACCCATGCCATTCCAACAAATGATAGGTCAGACCTAAGATTTACAAAATACATGTATAACTAAATGACCTCTTGTCCCCTAGCAGAAGTCAATTAAGTTTTGCCTACCATTGCAAGTAAGGATTAAAGACAGTTGTTATACCTGAAATTATTAAATACAATCATTTATACCAGGTATATTACACTGTAACAATGACTGTTTGGTTTAGTTCTTTACTACTTGCAAGCTATAGTCTAAGGAAATGTCTTATTTGGCCAGTATGAAGCCACTGTGTAGAGACTTATGTTAGGTTGGTACAGATTAACCCTTTCCCTCATATAGACTCATTTTGACGCACTCAATAGGAATTACTCGCAGGCTGATCTGGTTTTATGCTGTTTGCATAGGTCTTTTCATGGTTTCCTCTATGAGGGAAAGGATTATACTGTAAGATCATTCATTCTTTATAAGCCCAGGCATAAAATTCTTCACACCCTCTTGCCATAACAAGAGAACATTCAGTGCAAGAAGAGTGATCTCCTTTAGTGATAGTTCTTTGTATTTTTCTTAATTTTACAATCTCAAATTTTGAAAGGACTTAATTGTGATATTACTTCAGGAATTATACACCCCTAAAGAGGAACTAATTTTCATTAATTTCTTAATGGTTTTACCATGAAAACAAACACCAAAAAAAGTGCTAGATAATTTATTAAGCCCCTTGATTTCTAGAACATATATAATTAATCCATAAAATTTATATACCTACAAAATAAATTAATAATAATTATATCTTATAAGATTCAAGAAAAAAAAAATATAAATAAAAATAATTATTTTACACAATTATTATCAGATCTTATACAGCTTAAGTATAAATATAATTATTTTAAATTAATTGGAAAACAAGTTCTTCTATCATATACTATTAACCTCCTCAGCAGCTCCTTGGCTGGATCATTACTTTTCACCTGAGCAGGCCATGAAAAATTCTTGCCACACACCAGTGTTTGAACCTACAACCTTCAATTCCACAGTCTTCTACAGGTAACAGTACATTTATTATCACAAGAAAGAATTGCACCCTTCTGGTCTTGTTTTGAATTTCATAAAATTACCCTAAACTGCAAAGCCATGTAGACAAATACCAGTAAAATGACCTCTGTGAACCTCTTTGACTTTTTTAATACCAATTCAGTTTGAGACATTAACACATGGGCTGACCTGACCAGTATTATAACTCTTTGCAGCTCATTTTGCTCTGCCTCTGTGTCTTGTAATGCATAATTTTAATCATGAATGAGTTCATACTGAAAGTTGCTGTCAGTCTGATCTGGGTTTCAGCAATCTAATTAGAAAATGGTGAAAAATATAAGATTATTAAGATAAGTATTTATATTTTAAAAGGTAGGAAATATAAATACTTCTCCTGTTTTGGAGATTATAAAACAATGCGTATTATTTCAGTCATATATAGCAACGTCCAGCTAATTACATGGGATGGAAGACCCCATGAGCACATACAGGTTCCTAGGTAGTACCAGCTACCAAACCAATCAAAGTAGAAGCCCTGATGCAAGATTGATAGAAATCTTGAACTGCTTGCAAGCAATACTGATCTGCTAAAAAATCAGTCTGCAGCAAAACTGAAACAGATTAAACGCTCACGATAGAATGCCCCTATCTAATGTCAATCTGTCTAAAAATTGCATTACAAGAAAAATAAATTAACTGACATTAATGGGAAATGGAATAAAATGTGTTTTGTATCAGAAAATTTGAAATTATTTCTGCTTTCAGGAGAATTAAGCTCTTTTAGATGATCAGAATGGGTTTTCCATGGAACGGTTCTACACGGGAAAATTTTCCCATGAAAATATCTGTTTTATACAGTATCTTGCATGCCATTTCCATTTATACTTAAGCATTAAGTTTAATTATTCATTTGTTTTGAGATGTTATCATAAGTATACATGCATGAAATGTACGTCAGTGTTTTGATCCCTTCAATTCACAGAAAGTATCTACACAAATCTAGTATGCATTATTTTTCATTCTGACTTACCAATATACTGACTGCCCCATTATGGAAGTTTGTTTGTTTGCTTGTTTATTGGGTTTGATGTCCCACCTACAGTATTTCAGTCATTTGGAGACAATATCTACTTGAGACAGATATAGTGCTGCCACACTGCAGTATCATGCCGTAGACATGTAGCATGATACCACACCCAGTCACATTATCCTGACACCAGGCCAACCAGTCCTGCAACTACCCTTATATGCTGAGCGCCAAGCAAGGGAGCTATAACAGTACCATTTTGTACAACTTTGGTATGTCGCGGCCGGGGATCAAACCCACAACATTATGGAAGTGGGGTGGCAGGCACACCCCCAAAGATTTAGACAAAATGTAAAATCTTTCTTCATAATCCAAACCCTGGAGCTATTATGATAGTAATATCTTGCCAAACTCAACTGCATTCCACTGTTGAATGAGGATAAACCATGGGCTAATATGGCACATTGCAATCAATCTAAAAACATCTTTTACAAGTTTTACTATATGACTCGTATATAGAATTATACGTTACTTATATCTGGAAAGGTTATTTTTACTTTTAACAGAATACTGAAGTGCAATACCCTAATTTCTCATAAGAAATTGTCCCCCCATCCAAGCTTTAGTGCAGGATTGGGGTCATTATTGGAATATAGCCCAAGGCTGAGCATGTACGCACCCTTCCCTTTATATGATTATGACCCCTCCCTTTTTTTGTGGGCGTTACGCTAACAAAACTTTCTTTAAAGGTATGAACTCAGCTGATTGTTGTTTCCGGTATAGGGATTGGCGCATGCGTACACTATATGAGTAGTCACGGGTTGCGCGGGTAATTCCATTTTTCGTTAAAATGCAGACGCCTTGAGATGTTCCTGAAAGGAATGCTCTGTATACATGCGAAAGCCAAAGGCTTTATGAAAAATAATATGTGTAGAGCCTTAGAGATGACATTGTTTAGAGCCCTTGATTTCCAGGACAGTACAGTGTTGAGCCACTGCATAAAATAAATGTTATGAAAAGTTTTAATCAACAGATCCATTATTTACTTCCTAGTTGGGGTCAAAACATTGTACTGGCCAAGTCTTTTTCCAGGGAGGCAGTCTAGCCAGGTTTACCAATATATTGCATGTCAGGAATTTCTGTTGTCTAAATGCCTGTACTCTCCCTACCCATATGGTGGATACAATAGTTATTCTGATAGATGGTTCCAGACTATTCAGCACAAACACTTGTTACTGTAGAATCATTAATTTTCGTGGGGAACTAATTTTTGTTGATTTCGTGGATGACTTTATCCACGAATATTTATGTCAACAAAAATAAATGCTTTTACAGTATATGTCCTGGCTGTTTAATTAATGATTTATATCATAATCTATACATCCATCAATCATTTTTAAAAGCAAGCATAAGTACAATGTAAAGACATAATAATGCTGTCTTCTGGGTCCAATCTATGATGCCACATTATATTGGATCATACATTGCAAAGCTATTAAAACAATGAACAAATAAAATAGTGTCATTCTAGTGTTGAAAATCATAAACTCAAAACATTATCAGATGATTAATGGTAATAAGTAAGTAAGTAAATACTTTATTATTGTGACATGTGCATGCAATACAATAAAATAATACAAAACACAAATTTTAAATACAGCACCCCGCCCAGTGGACCTATATATATATATCAATTTCAAATACTGTAAAATAATGATCTGATTTTCATTTAGTAGTTTTACTGCTACAGTAGTATTAAATTTTTAACTTAAAAGTATTGTAAAATTTACCCTGCCAATGAATTATTATTATTTGTCTACCAAATTACTAAAAAACGAAATATGTGAATTTTAATTAATGAAGTAACATCATACCAGTCATCAGTAAAACATTAATATTTGTATTTGCAAACTTAACCCTTAACCTGATGAGTTTTCATGTACAAATATATAACTTGATGAATATAAGTTTCCTGAACTTTACTTGATTAAATAAAACAACAAATCTTTCATTGCTGGTCAGTCACTGAGAATCCAGGAAAGATCCGTCTCAGATCTTGGTCTGCACTGTTTTGCCATCAGGCATCATGAGGTGTTAACAGTTAAACAGACTGAAAATATAGTAAGGAAATTTTGCAACTTACCATCGTTGGCTGTTTTATCCATTGAGGTCAATGAAGATACAGATGAACTATGGGGAAGATTACTGGTCATTCTTTCTCTGAAGAACTGGTCAAGAGCTTTTCTTCACAGCCCTGAATATTGACCTCTCTAGCCGTCTTTGCTTCAGGTCAACTCAAAGGACAAGTAATCCATAGCACAGAACACGGCACTACTTCTGAAAGTATAAATCATTTAACCATGAGTATGTGAGATGAACATTAAATCCATGACAAAGATGAATCCTTTGGTAAGAGAATGCAGGTCTATAATGCTTAGCTCCTGTCCATATAAAGCAGTGATAGAAATTCAAAACATCATAAATCTTCAATTTCACTAAATACGTTGAACTATTTCTTTAGTATTGTAATATACTTAAAATTTCCTTGATTGCAAGCTTATGGAAGTTGTGATGACATAGCACAAGCTATGTGGAACAAAGGGTGCCTGATATGAAATTTTATAGCACCCCTAATTAAAACTTTGGGAAAGTTATGTCCAATATACAAGAAAAGGACCAAAGAACGGTCAAATTTACCTCCCTTTATGCTGGTAAGCAACCAGATGGTAAATACATTCTCTTGCATTTCATATACTTTTTAGTTAGCATTTGGCTTTAATACACTCGTCTCTGCATAAGGTTTAAATAAATATAGAGCAAATTATCAGAAAATATTACCACAATTACAACTGATTGTTTTAACTAGTCATATATGATATTATAACTAATACATGAGCTGTCTTGTACATGTATTAACCCTTTCCCTCATAGAGGACACCATGAAAAGACCTATGCGAACAGCATAAAACCAGATCAGCCTGCGAGTAACTCGCAGGCTGATCAGGTTTTATGCTGTTTGCTGCTCCTCAGTGGTCTGGAAATAAGAATTTTATAATTAAATTTGGTAAGGTTTAACTGTGGTTTTCTGCAGATCAGGCTTTATATGATACCTATTGAGGGCGTCAAAATGAGTCTATATGAGGGAAAGGGTTAATTAAGTTACCCTGACCGATGATGTGTAAAGGGTAGCTCATATCTAATTAAAAAAACATACAGATGACAATAATATGAAATGTTAAAACAATAATGGTCTGCAGGAACAGGCTGATCAGGCTTCAAGCTGTAATTGTTACACTCTTCAGAACCTTTAAGATCAGGATTGTGCAATCCTCTGTTTTCTCCTATAATAATTTGTAGCTCAGATAGATTCTATACGTCTTGACTCAGCAATGGACTTGAATCCATTATTTCTTATACCATTTGATATTCTAAAAATGTTCTTCAAGGCAGGATAATTTGTACAAAATATTCGTTAATCAAGTAAAGGGATAAATGTTTTTCAGTAAAAAAAAAAAAAATTCTCATTACATACTGGCATATGTAATACTCAAACAATGTATACATACATAAAAACCTGATTCAACTGATATGAGTCACTCGTAAGATGACATTTACGCATTTTATATACCCAGGTTACAAATGAGTCAATGTTTTCTGGTGTTTGAGCTAAAAGCAGTAATGTACTCAGGTATGAATGATGAATTATTACTTAAAACCAGTATATTTAAATTAAAATTAAATAAAAATATTAATCTTCATTGAATTATTAATTATCCATTATTCAGGTTCAATTCAGCAGCTTGACAACATATTTTCTGTCATGTTAACTGCAATAGATTAAATTTCCAAAAAAAAATTAAAATTTTTTTTTAAAAAAAAAAAACTTCAAGTTAAAAAACATCAAAATGTCAAATTACCTGCACTATACGCCAATCAAGCCAACAGTCACATAGGCCCTACATTACATACGATATGGATCTGCCCAGTTTTACGCTTGATTATGCTCCTATACAATGCCTTCTCATCATAACTGCTGTCATAACAGCCTGGGACAATAATCCACCAATATAGTCTATTGATTAACATATCTCCACACCCCAGTATAAAGTCAGCTCAATGAATTCAAAAGATAAATCATTCTTGTGTATTTTACAAAAAGCACACACACTTTCCATGCAATGATTTCATCGGATTCATCATTGACTTCAAAGTAGCCTGTGACAAAATCTGCACTGAGTGAATCGACGATATTCATATAATCAGTTCACTGTATTAAAAAATTAAATTTCCAGGACTCATAATTGAAAGTCTTATTACATTTTAAAATGTGAATAAAACTCAGTGCAGTGAAGATTCAACCTTAAAACATCTAAGTAATAAATTAAGAATGAAAGAAACTCAAGAATAAAAAATTATCTGTTTTTGTTTAGGATTGGAAGTCAATGACAATTAATGAGAGCAAAATAACTATTATATAATTAATCTGAATATCTATATTACTAAAGGAATGAGCTGATTTTTGTGTCAGATTTGGCGCTGTTGAGAAACATCACTATGTATACAGAGTACCAGAGTTATTCAGAAACCATTCAGTAGTTGTACGTTTTATTTGTGTCTAAAAATAAATAAAATTCACAGATGGTGAGAACTTATGATAAATCCATCGAAATTGGATAAACCTAAAAACAGTAACAGTGGTTGGTTCTTCGTATTGTTAAAAAATATGTCAACTCTTCTGCGGGAACCTTGACTATATATAGCCTTAATTGCAGCCAAGTAACAAGAGTGTTACAAACGAAATTGGTATTTTGTTCCTATTTTAACTAAATGGGTCCTATCATTTATATTTGAGAGTTATCCAATTTATCCTCCAAGTTTATGTTATATGGTGTTTATACTAACACTGAGAAGGAAAACACTGTAGTCTGACATGCGTATATACCACGATGTTCACGTATTCATACAGCATAAGGTATACATGAAAAGCATGGTTTATGGCCCTTAGGCTATGACTGTGTGCTGTAAAAAGTGGGGCTCTTGATGTAATTTGTATCCAATTCAATGTTAATATTGCCACACCAATAACTAACGGGCAATGGATTATATACAGCCCAAGTTTACATTAACCTGTGCATTTTGTTAGCACCATATTTTTAAGTCTTATATTTGTGATCTGTAATGTAATTGTTTGTTTTTTTTCATTTTGTTTGTCATTCCTGTAGAATTTGTTTAATTCTGCTATGCAGTTCACAATAAAACTATTATTGTTCACAGCAATTGAAAGTTTCCATTAATTAGTCCATTCTGCAATATATTCCAATGCTGCAACTTCCTATTTGAAATTAAAATTTAAAACACAATTTAAACCTTTCAACATGTGACAGCAATGAGTCCTTTTTGATTTAATCATCTTCTTTTTGTGTTAAACATGGTTTATTTGATTTGATTTGAATTACTTACCATTTTATGCCATCAAAGGCTAACAGATGGCCAGTTCACCTAATAATTAACTCTTTCCCAGGATTCTGACAGTACTGAAACTTTCGCACACACCTCTGTATATAGTTATAACTAAGTACTGGGTTGAAAGACAAATTATCACTAGAAAGAAATTGTAATTATATCATTTATCATGGAGACCGTGTCCCATTGGGGATTGAACCAACAACCCTTGGCTTCACAGCCAAGCGCGCGCCATCAAGGCTGGTTTACTTATGTGAAACCCATGGTCCCTATCCTGTGTTTGCATGGGCACTGGGAAATAATATAAATCATATCTGTTCAGACGAATCCCAACAGAAAAAAACATTCCTGCGATTTTGCATGACTTTTTCTATGGTCATTATAGAAAATTACCAGATGCAATACACCAGGTCATATGTTATACTTCTTATAACACAAAATTGTGCTTCTTTTAACATGCAATATTTTTTTTATCCATAAGCTTATTTTCAGTCGCTATATATAGCTTTTATTTCAAAAAAGGAATTTAACAATGTTAAAATTAAAACAGGCTGGAAGCAATCTTCACTGTTAATAGGCTAAACAAGGTTTTCTTTAAATATATCTCTAAAGTACCAATATGTGGTGAACTGTCTTAATCCTCTGGATCTTCCCAACTCTTGCAGGATCATCTGGTTTTATACTGGTAGTTTCATTGAAAGTTCAAGTGGGAAAGAGCTAAATAAGCATCCAACAAAAAATTAAGTTTCTATGATTATCAATGTAATTATGACGTACATAAGTTTTAAATATATGTCTGTATTTTTATCTAAGATAAAACATGATCAAGTGAGAATCAATAACCATCATATAGTAAAAGCTATTTAAAGTAAAATTAAAAGAAAAAAATAAAAATTAATTTAATATTGCAATAAGCTAGCACATTGGAATTTCTTGGTGTACATAAGGTTCTTTAGAGTGATTCATTTTCAAGGAGGTTAACTTCTTCATTACATAATAGATCAGTAAAATTTGCCTATTAGGCTTTCCAAAAGACTATCATTCCACTTCTTGACATCTTCACTTATCAGCAGTATTTTTTATTTATCTTAACTTACGTGAATTAACCCTTTCCCTCATATAGACTCATTTTAACCCTTTCCCTCATATAGACTCATTTTGACGCACTCAGTAGGTACCACATAAAGCCTGATCGGCAGAAAACTACAGTTAAACCTTATTACCAAATTTGATTATAAAGTCCTCATTTCCAGACCACTGAGGAACAGCGAACAGCATAAAACCTGATCAGCCTGCGAGTTACTCGCAGGCTGACCTGGTTTTATGTTTTTCACATAGGTCTTTTCATGGTTTCCTCTATGAGGGAAAGGGTTAAAGAATACGATATTATCAGCAGGGGTGTTTTAATTTTGATGTCAAAGAAATATGATATTTGTAATTAGTCTCTTATAGCTCATATTACAAACTTCACGACCACATTCTTGCAAAAGTTGATTCCCCTAAATACCCTCAAAGTTAAACCTTAGATGGGATAAACACATAAATTAAATCACAAATAAAGCAAATTAATCACTTGAATTCCTAAGAAGAAATATGAAAATTAATTCTATCCCTGCTAAAGAATATTCATCAAATGTATGGGACCCCTATTCTAGAGGCTAAGTAGAACAGATTGAGAAAGTGCAGCGGTGGGCAGCAAGGTCAGAGTGTTACTGGCCACCATCATAATATACCCGCTCATTCATTCAGTTACAGATATGCTTTCTACTCTTAACTGGCCAAGTCTCCAAGTTCAAAGAACCATGCAGATCCCAACTTATAATGTTCTATAAAATTGTCATTACTTACATAGCCATCTATCCAGATCATTTACTTGTTTCTACTGACTCCAGAACCAGACAGAAAACTCATATGAATTTTCTTTTTGACCCAGAACTTTTACTCAAAGGAACTTGCTGGCTGCTGCTGTTCACCAAGCCAGTAAAGTTGATGTCTTTAAGGCCGTTGTCACTGTGCCCATCATTTATAATGTCCATCACACCTTAAGTTTTCAATTTCTGTAACATAACTTTAACATTTCACTCGAATATTATATTTGTGCCAACATATATACATGTATACACATATTGTTGTTTATATATTTTACCAGCACCTTCGCATGAACCTCATAGTGAAAGAGCAAAGTTTTAACGCAGAAGAAGAGGTCAAGTGCATGAACTCCGGTGTGTAACAGAATACTAAAATGATTGGAATGTCTCAATTAATAGGTCCCATTTTGATCACTGTGTAACATTTATCATTTGCATATGTGTAAATGATGGTTCAACTGCAATTTGTTATAATAAACTAAACACTAATCCGTTTTCAAAAACATAATTCCTTATCTATCAATAAGTCACACAAGTAATTAAAATCAGTTGCTTGAATTAAAAAGCTGAGACTTTTGTGCAATTAGTCATCCAATTTATGTCGGCTTACTGAACGAACATATGGAAACCCAACGTAAAAAAAGCATACTCACATGTCTGTTATTCTTTGTTTCAATGAAATTAAATCCAAATCAACAACAGATACACGTCGATTTTGTTAAATGACTAACTTAAATATCAAAAATGAAAACTAGCAGGTACTTGTCAAAGAAGATCGCACGTCCGCCATATTGTTTAGGTCACGTGATAAAACAATTGCATAGTTACATGGACGCTCATGGGTAACGACCGAAACCTATGACCTACATTTTTGACACAAAGTTGTTACTTAAGTTAATTAAGATTAATTAACTTTTTTTCACGTACATGAATTCCCCTGTATCACTGTGAACTATACACGGACATATGTGCATAAACTGTAATATATTGCAATGCAAATTTGTTATAGATATTATCAAAAACGTACTCTACTAAACTGTGCAAGTACACATGTACGCAGGGAATTGAGGCCTCCCTCTCGGTATATTAGTGACTTAGATAGTATGATACAATGACATTCATGATCAATCGATAAACCAGTGTTTGTTTTTTTATTTATTTTTTTATTTATAACGTTGTTTTTTTTTATTTCATTATTAATCTATTATTATCAACGTTATCATATTAAGTAAAGGGACAACTATATTGGGTACGTGTACATGCGCACGTGTAGTCAGTGGAATTATATTTCGAATTAAAAATAAATTTATCGGGGTCTAATTAATTATATCTATAAAATCTATATAGTACTCTTCGTTATGTTTATTTCAAGACTGTATACCAAATTTAAATTAAGGCCATAATCCTATGTATGTTGTTAGGCCTACATATTTGTACCTGAGAAACATAATAACAAAGAAAAATACATTAAAGGCATATACATCAGATAAGAGTAAATAGTTTAATTAATATCATATAACTGACGAATAAATGTAATAGTATTTGAAAACATTTAAATTTACAGAGTTATCTACTAACCGGTTTTCTCTTTCTAAACACTTTATCTTAACCAATTAACGATGTTTGCGGACAATTTTATAATGAAAACTGGAAAATGATCGCAATGATGATGATGATGAACTTGTAATGTTATTTACTTTATACAAAATAATACTGTATATGAGATACATCCACCCTCTTTGACATTATACCGATCAGGTTTCGACGATGGCAAATATATACTTTGCTGTATACAGTATATTCGGTCAAAAAAGAAAATCAAGAGGACCATAAAGATACTCACCTGAGAAATTTTGCCTACATTGCCTGCGCAAGTTATTTGATTATAACATACCAGTAGTAGTACTGAATACATATATACTCCCTGCAGAAATACAGAATATCACTTACATATACCAAACATTTAAATTCAAATATTGAAGACGTACGTAGCTTAAAAAAAATCATTAATTAAGTAGGTCACTGGGTCATGATCAATGTCATTCACGGTCAAGTTTCAATACGACATCCCAACTGTACTGTTTGTCCAAAATTAAAGGTTTTGCGAAAAAAAGATGTTTCTTTCCACTAACCAATTCTGAAAAAGATAGGGCCAGTAGGTCGGCAAACTTTCTTTTTAATCTTTAACTTTTTTTTTCCAGAGGATGTGACGAAAATCAGCGTTTTGCAACTGTGATAACTCAAACTTCCAATCAAATTGGATAACACACATAAAAACCCTCTTATTTGAAACAGGCAATATGAATACTTGGTATAATGAGGAATTATTAACACACATGTAACCAGTAAAACAATTTATTAGACAAACTCTTATTGACCAGTTTAATCAGCAATGGAGTAGTTCTTTACAAAAAAAAATCTTGAACAGTACTTGTTAAAATTAAAAAACCAAATTATTTACAACTTGTTAAATTTAGAACAAGCAACCATTATTTACCAGCAGAAGTTGGAAGATGGAGTAACACAGATTTGTCCGATCGAAAATGCATTATCTGCTCGAAAAATGACATTGGTGATGAAATGCACTATCTACTCATCTTTCCCTTTTTTAGTAACCCAAGAAGACTTTATATAAACAAATATTACTACATGCATCCAAACATCCTGAAATATAAGCAGCTTATGAATGAATCATCACTGACCACACTTACCAAACTCTGTAAGTTTGTGAAAATAATCATGGAGGCATTCAAGAGCAGCTCCAATTAATAACAGTGCAGTGCTTGTTAATCTCATGTACACATTTCGTGTAAACCGCAAGTAATGATAAAATACAGGCTGCCTATTAAGATAAAGATTATTAAAATAAATAAATAACTTAAACCACTCACCGAAGTTTTAATACTGAATTCATAGCAATTAATTAAATCAATTCAGTCAGTTTTTCGAATACTGTTTCACTAATTTGATATTCACGTTTCACAGACTTTACACATTAATGATTTAACCAATCACAACTCTTTTTTTTCAAATGCACAATAGTTATGAATGAATCCGCCTTGAATTTATAGTCTGTTTCAATCTCTGTAAAGACTACATGGTTTTGATACAATATACATATTATATTAATTATAGTAATATATTTCCCAATCAATACCAATATAGATGTACGTAACTATGTACAATGTAATTGAAAATGATCTAAACATTCTTTACACTGTATGAATTACATTTTGATACATTTACTTTGCTCTCAAATGTGTGTATAACGTTACGTACTGTTTAATCTTTCCTCTTGTAAATGACACTTCTTTATTTTCCTACTCTCTCTCTCTCTCCTTACATATCATCAAAATGTCAATGTTATAATCCAGAAAAAAAGAGCAGAGGGCTAAAGGGGAGAGGCTAGATTTCACTTTTTCTCTTTTCGATTTTTATGGCATAATTTGTTGACGCCAAATAACAAATATATCACTCAAAATATTTAATGTAAAAAGAGACATTTAAACCTTGCCATGTGATCTATGTTTGACTGTTTTCTATTACGACATCATATAACTGTATGCTCTTGTATCGTTTGTTTGTACGATTTGATCAATAAAGATTTGTTCTGTTCTGATCTGGAATAATATTTAGGGTCTGTACAAAACAAAGGATCGGTCCGGTAAGTGGAAACAAGTAGCATTTTTATCAAGCGTTATAGCTCCTTCATATAAGCCTGTGTAAAACAATTGATCATCGGGCTGACCAATTTTGACCGCAGGTCTATGATCTGAACAATCCTAGCAAAGCAGCACTGAGCAATGACACGCGACAAATATCTAAGCTCCGGGCCTTGTGGTTTCTGGCAAGAGAAATTTTAAACTAGAGTGTTTTTTAAATTTCAAGGGCCCAACTGAATATTGCATGTTCCCATTAACAGTTTGTATAAATTTATCAAGTTTAATGAAGATGGCTTCATAATTGCAGATGCTAAAATATGAATAAAGAAAACCTTGCATTTTTTAGAATTCATTGATCAAAACTCCTGACCGAATCGGCCGATATCAGCCATAATCGAATTGGCCAAGAGATCATGGACATTAATATACAATCATAAAGTTTGAAGATGATTTCTTAAGAAATGAAGATGCTAGAATGTATGCAGAATGAAATATGGCATTTCTTATATTTAAAGAACCATAGCTCTTGACCTAATCAGCCGATATCCACCATAATTGAACTTGGCCAAGAGATATTGGCTATAAACATCGTCATGAAGTTTGAAGATGATTGTTTAATAAATGCTAGAATATGAGCAAACTAATTGTGGACGACGGAGATTTAAATGATCCTTGGCGCATGTGCTAACACACTCAACAAACGGCATGGTACAATTATCAAAACAGTCTTAAGCTAACCTTTGGAAGGCTAAACTTTGTTATTATGCAAATACTTGTGAATTTAAATGCGGAACAGTACTTTTCTTTACTTCATGTATGTAAGTTGGGTTGATACTGTTTCATAGATGGCACGTGTATTTTAGACATGCGTAAAACGGACGTTTCCAGCGCCAGCAACAGGAAGAAAACAACACATTTGAACAAAATACAACACATTAAAGGACACGCGTAAAACGGACGTTTCCAGCGCCAGCAACAGGAAGAAAACAAACATTTGAACAAAATACAACACATTAAAGGACACGCGTAAAACGGACGTTTCCAGCGCAAAACGACGTTTCCAGCGCCACAACAGGAAGGGAACAAATACATTTGAACAAAATACAACTTAAAAACAACATTTGAACAAAATACAACACATTAAAGGACACGCGTAAAACGTGGGTTTCCTGCGCCAGCAACAGCAAGAGAACACATTTGAACAAAATACAACACATTAAAGGACACGCGTAAAACGGACGTTTCAATAGTCAACAATACCTAGAGAACAACACATTTGAACAAAATACAACACATTAAAGGACACGCGTAAAACGGACGTTTCCAGCGCCAGCAACAGCAAGAGAACAACACATTTAAAGAAAATGCAACACATTAAAGGACACGCGTAAAACGGACGTTTCCATCGCGAACAACAGCAAGAGAACAACACATTTGAACAAAATACAAGGCATGAAAGGACAAACGTAAAATGGACGTTTCCATCGCGAACAAAAGCAAGAGAACAACACATTTAAACAAAATACAACACATTAAAGGACACGCGTAAAACGCATTTGAACAAAATACAACACATTAAAGGACACGCGTAAAACGGACGTTTCCATCGCGAACAAAAGCAAGAGAGCAACACATTTAAACAAAATACAACACATTAAAGGACGGTCCCATCATTCTGTTGTGAAAATGCTGCTGTAAAATCATTTACATGTATGTTATATTCCCTCCGTATTCGTATGAGCACGGAGAGATTTAAAAAAAAAAAAAAAAAAAAAACGAAACCGCGTCGTATAAAATATAAATTTTGAGAACAGCAATAACAACAACCGTTTTCATGAAATCAATAAATCAAGATTCTTTGATCAAGCTTCTCTGTGATCAGGTTTGTGGGGACGTGTACAAAGGTTGTATTCTTGATCCCTTCCAGGGCGAGAATATTCCCTGACGCAAAGTACTACTCCAGCCCATCAAGAGGAACTAGTATTATAAGTCACGAGGGATTTTTTGGATTTTATCAATGTGAAAAACAAATGTTTAAAAACAGGAAGGGATGCTCATTCGGGAAGTAAACCCATTATCTCTCATTGTATCCTCCTACATGTATCTATATCTATATGACCTGGATGAGATAGTACTGACGATAAACACATGATACATTGCAGTGTCATTAAACTGTTCATTACATCAGTTGCAGTAAAGTCGAGGATGTGATCTATGTGTGATTAGTGACATTTTTGACTGGATAATTAAACTTTGTTTCATTCCTGGTATCATCGCGTATCACTATGGTAAGTTTTAACAGAAACCATACAATCCCTTGATATTTCAATTGCAAAAAAAAAAAAAAAAAAAAAAAAAAATTTTGGTAACAATTTCTACAACTAATACTCATTCTTTTCGGCGGTTCCTAGGTTGGACCAGTAATTTGCGCCAATAAATGATTCGTGCCCATAACAGGATTCAAACCAACACTGGATCTGCAGTCATGCACGTTACCCTGGTCCATGGCGCACTTCACAAATTTATTTAAACTTTCAGGTAAAGTCTCTGTATGGTTCCGCTACGTCTTAGACCACTTAACCTCTACCAAGATAACCAAGTACCCTAATGAAACAGGAAATCTTTTGTTATCTCCGTGAAAGGCCATAAGTCCGAAATGTAGCGGAACCATTACAGGAACCTTACCTTAAGTATGATTTAATGATATATACTTGGAATAATTAGATGATATTTACATATTTTATCAACAAAGATGTTAATGGTATGATACCCGAATGAGTACATGTATATGATATATGATGTCGTCTAAAGGATTTCATTCAAAAAAGTAATCAGCCAAACTTATCTTGAAAACGACCAATCTATGAAACATGATAAAATGACAGAATAATGAGGGCGGCAGCTAATGAATTAAAATGTATAATTAAATATATTTCCAGAATCTAAACGATTGCTGCGTAAAACAGTATGGCTGCTTAGTTCACTGTGCATGAATATATTTGGTATATTTTCGACTTTCTATTGTGAAACAACTATGCAATTTTTACATTTAACGTTATGGAAAAACAAATGAAATAAATGTTTTAAATCTCCTTTCATTAACTTTAAGTAACGACACACATTCAAATATATCTTACTATTTACCAACCATTTGAGGGGATGAGACAATTGGTCGCTTAACCAAGGTTGTTGCTAGGTGGCTCTGTATAAAATTTGATATACAATTAAATGTTGTTTTTTTCGGAAAAATAAAGCTGATTACTAAATGCAGGTGTTCTGATAAGTACAGTGACTGCGGTATAAAATGTGATATATAATTAAATGTATTTCCGGAAAAATAAAGATAAAAGCATAATAAAGCTAAAAGCATATCGGCTGATTTGTACTGATGACTGCTGAGCATACACAACCTCTTTTGTTGCTTTTGTCTATCTTGACTGTTTTCTACAATTTATCAGAGATTAAAATAATCATCAATCTAACAAAGTTACGAGGATCTCATCTGGGAAAGCGATGGGGTATTTAAAAGGCTATATTTGTTAGGAATGAAATCATTCAAAGCATATATACATGTACATCTTTGCCATCATTTAAAATCAAATATATTTCCATTTTAGAACACTACTACAGCAAACCTGATTTTCTTTACAGTTACTGAAATCATATCAAATAAATGGACCAATTTTACAATAGTGCAAATTATACATTATAATTTAATCTCGAATGTGCAAATGGATAGTTTTTAAATTATGATTTATTGTCTGGTATGAAAATAAAGGCCTTTTATTAATCATTTACATTATAATGCACTGTCTGACATGCAAATGAACCATTTTACATTATAATGCACTGTCTGACATGCAAATGAACCATTTTACATTATAATGCAATATCTGACATGCAAATAAACCATTTTACATTATAATGCACTGTCTGACATGCAAATGAACCATTTTACATTATAATGCACTATCTGACATGCAAATGAACCATTTTACATTATAATGCACTGTCTGACATGCAAATGAACCATTTTACATTATAATGTACTATCTGACATGCAAATGAACCATTTTACATTATAATGCACTGTCTGACATGCAAATGAACCATTTTACATTATAATGCACTGTCTGACATGCAAATGAACCATTTTACATTATAATGCACTGTCTGACATGCAAATGAACCATTTTACATTATAATGCACTGTCTGACATGCAAATAAACCATTTTACATTATAATGCAATATCTGACATGAACCATTTTACATTATAATGCACTGTCTGACATGCAGATGAACCATTTTACATTATGCACTTGGACTATTTTACATTTCAATTGCAACTAGTGTAAGATTCAACAAGAATTTGGAAACGCAGAGAGCATTTATGTCTCTTTTCTACAAGTCCACACATTGAAACCAAACAGCATGTCGTGCCGAGAGCGGTTCATTGATGGGACTGCTCTCCTACATTTATTGGTTCTGTCATTTAATTGTTTCCCAGGGGTCCTACCACACCCATGCCGAGTGGTACTGGGGTTTGACTGACAGAACCGTGGTGGAGACCTACCTCAGCACCGCTACAGATGGAACCTTCCTCGTGTTTACCACAGGCATTCCCGATACACTTGTACTAGCAGTAAGGTAAGGGTTGAATCATATCTCGTTACCAATATATTTGCATATCGTTTTGCTGGTTATGCATGTTTATCTTTGCATTTTTAATTTACACTTACAATATTTTACAAATTTATCGCGACTTAAGTTCATAAAACAAAGGGGTTAGGCACTAACAATAATTCGTTTTATTTATTTTTTTTATTATTTTTTTTTCCTAGGGGGGGGGGGTAAATGACCAGACCTGGAACTACCCTTACATATATATGCCGAGCGCCAGGCAATAGAACTATACCAGTAATATTTTTTCGACTTTGGTATGTCGCGGCCGAGGATGTCATATGGCGGCGCATATGGTCAGTATGTGGGTTTACCCATAGAAACTCGCATGCATACATGGTCGCTTTGAAAGAGGGAATCAAGAAACTGTATGCGGTATAAGTTTGCAATCATATCTACTCACCTATCACCGGTTTAAACCTCTAGATCTAATATATGTATACAGTTGGGCGAGGTGTTTGTCGATAGACGGCACTAAAGTCCCCGGGTATCGAACCCAACGAAGTGCGTTAATTATCGCTACGATTTCCAACAGACGTACACATTTTTCACTTTATGTACGAGTCTATCTTGTAAACACAGTCATAGTGTCATAATTTTTCGACCTTGGTTCGATTACCATCAGCATTACTTAACGCTAAATAATACTAAAATTTTAAATCAGGTAGAATCGCATTCCACTATTCCTGTTATGTAAACTGTTCAAGAACATGTTAAAACAAACATTATTCTAACTGATTCATAACCTTATTTACTTCAAAATTTGTAAAGAAATTAGATATTTGAGTATATTTATTACAGAAACACGATCCTTGATTAGGGATAAGTAATAATTAGGAACTTGGGGGAGAATTTCAAGATTTATGAACATACCCAAATATTTAATTTCTTTACAAATATTGTTAGTTATTAAAGTAATGATGTATGTCAACTTAGCCATGCATTTCAATATTTCGGAAAACATGATTTTTTTCACAAAATCTTAGAATTTAAATATTATTTACAGCGCTAAGTAGTGTTGGTGGAAACTGAGCCAGGCGAGGTATCTTGTCACATGTCTGCGGTACGCAGAGAGACAGTACTTTGCCTTTGAGAATTATGTTGGCAAAGTTTCCAAACGTGTGAGGCGCATTTGATTTTAACTAAGCAAACGAACTAATTAATTTTCTTATGCCTAATCCCCGGGCTGTGTAGGAGTCAAGGCGAGATCGAGTATACAGAGATATACTGTCGGGATAACGTGTACGGCCTGACTGAGCCCCTTGGATTCGAGTGCCTTGAAGATGTCCTTGAGGCACTGAACACGTCGGCAGCCCAGACTTGCGGGCCCATGATGTACCCAGGTATAAAACCCGAGGTGAGACGTCCGCCTTTTTGCAACGGAAACATTATCTACCAAAATTGCATGCCATATTCTGATACATAGCATCATAATTTATTAATATATTTCATATTTCATCATCTACAATAAGCAAAGACCTGCTTAATTCAAATAAATGACTTACAGGTGTATTACACACATATGTTATGTACTAATAACATGATGTTGGCATGAAATTTCTTGTGCTTTCTTATCAGTCCTGTGATTTTGTTTAAATAAAATTCCTGAAACCATCAGGCATTCGGTGAACAAGATCACGATCAGGAGTCTGTGGAGGAATTAGACTTAGTGACGTCATTAAGACGGGTTCTCGACATCCACAACCGGAAGCAGGACAAGGACCGGGAGTTGGAGGCTGCATACGAGGCTATGAAAGCGATAGATACGGTACGTCTCTCTCTGTATTTATGTATTTTTCGAAATAATGAAAATACAAATGAGGATTTTCTATTCAGCATTCACGAGTTTTACACTTTAAAACAAAATCTGAAGTCATGCTTGATATTTTAAAATTATGTAACGTTAGACAGATCAGAACTTGATATTTTATTTATTCCTTTTTATTAAACAAAGCATAAATATAAGCACAGTGTCGTATCTGAATGGTTCCTTTCCATGCCCAATACAAAGTCTCAGCAGTTATTATTTTCGGCTATTCTCCAATTCGCAAACGGGATATATTTTGTTTGTTTGTTTGTTTTTTAAACCGAAATTTGGTATAAAATCTAATATTTCCTTCCATGAACTTAGACACATTTGAATTTGATATAAATAGATAAAATGAATAAAATTTATTAATACTCTTAAAGCATTCTCTAACTTTTTTTTATCAAATATATATTTACCATTCTTTTAGAATAAACTATTGCCACGAACCTATAATCATGGGCTACTTTTTTCCCCAGAAATTAGAATCAGTCCGAAAGTCGTCAGAGGCACTGTCTAAACTGTTAACGATTCTGGAAGGGCAAATAAAGAAGCACCAGGAGTTGTATCAGAGGATGTCCCAAACTAACACTTCAAGAAATGAGAAAGCGTATGTATCCATGTAGAAAATAACATCGTCGTCGTTATTGCATGTACCATCAACTATATCATCGTCGTTATCAATTTCGTTAATATTATCATCGTTTTTACCGGTATCTTCATCGTTATCATCACCAATAGCATATTAAAGTCCAATAAATTTTGCATGCAACATATTTTATGATAGATTTTCAGAAAACTATACCAGATTGACAGATCGACAAAAAACTATACGGACGAAGAAAGAGCAGAGAGATAAAGAGGTACAGATGTTGCACGAAGACAGGAGCGCACAATCCCGGAAGTATGTTGGGGTCATGTCCGCTGTAGAGAGGTGCGAGAAAGAACTGGACGCTATCAAAAGGTTCACGTTTATAAAGTCACTCTTTTCATACCCATTTAATGTAGAGTTTTCGGTATTTTTTTTATGAATTCGGACTTACAGTCTGACTTTTATCAATATAGTATTCGAGACAGTATGTAATAGTTAACACAATATAGTTGCTACTATATATATATAATATATATATATATATATGTTTTCAATATGTTTCCTATATGTTTTCAATATGTTTCCTATATGTTTTCAATATGTTTCCTACAGCAAAAATACAGAAACTTGTATCAAGGTCCCAACGTTTTCCAAACCTGTATCACGTCTCTACCTTGTGTAAACATATTTCCATGTGCATAGAATGGAACTACTTTTATTTAACGTCACTGCACATTGTGTATGGAATAAGACCACAGTTGTCTGCCCTTGGTTACCCGGATGTGCCTACACAAAAAATAGTGACCCTATTTAATGCTGAATTATGGTGAATTTTTGACTGAAAGGCATGCAATAAAGGATGAAATCCTATAGAACACAGTTAAAATAGTCATCAAGTGCCTAATTTGGAGGCCTTATTGCACAACAAACTTAAAAGTAAATTGCTGAGAGGGGGATTTTTGAGAAAATTGATGTGAAATGGCCGACCCGTGCACTAAATTCATACGTATGTTATTTGGCCTTAAATAGTCAAAAAGTAGTCGGGTGACCCCATGTTTAAAATGTACAGAATTATTTCTCTTGAATAGATCTATCTAATGAGGGTAAGTTTGTATGTCAATTTCCTTTACAGAAATTGTCATTTGTATATATGCTTATATAGAACATACAGTAAAATTAATTGTGGTCTTAGTCCGTATGTCCCTGATTTGAAAACGAAAGCCATTACACACTGCATATTATTACGCGCTGTGTAGAACACGACCGGATTACTTAATGTACTTTGATAAAAATATTTCCTTTGTTCTTTGTTGTTTAAATTTAATGGTAAAAAAATGAAGATTTGTTTGAAAATAAATGCAAAGCTAAGAATTTATATGTTTATATTATTTGAAGTGAAAAGTAGGTTTATAATAAAAGATCATTAAAATCGTAGAGATATGCTTATCATGTTATAACAAATACATTATTGTAAATACAAACGGATTATTACTATCTTATTTTCGTATACAAGACTTACCAAAATCACCGAGCTAAATCTCTCGTGTTTTCCGAAATGCTATAACACTGTTCGGATTAATCTAAGATAGTAATAATCCGTTTGTATTTACAATAATGTATTTGTTATAACATGATAAGCATATATACAGAAACATTTACTTGCAATGTCAAGCGCCCTGTGACAAAGGACCAGTATTATTGCCGGTCCTCTTTTAAAGAATATAGTTCTTGTTTGATAATGTGAACATATACCTTCTATCTTCAAGACAATATCATTGAACTTCAATAGAGGTGAAAAAGGACAAAGTACTTGTAACAGAAACAGGGAATCCTGTTTACTAAAGTAATGGAAGCAAGAATGACGCATTCCATAAATGTCAATGAAATGAATAAATCATAAACATTGCTTCTACGCACAATTATCTTCTTTTTCGATGTAATATAACAACCACGAGTTATTTTGAATACGCACATTTGTTATGGACAAAAAAACATGTTTACTCGTTCCTGATTAAAACAAAATAAAAAAAAAAAACCCTTTTTTGTATTTCACTGCTAAATTGATAAATATTTACCTGTATTGAAATATGTTATCTATAAAGAAATATAATGTACATGTATTTACTGCACCAGTGGCCAGTTGGCTAGAAAACTAGACCCGTAACCGTGAGGGTCGCGGAGGTCATTAAAATACACTGAGATATCTCTCTTGCTTTGCACACGGCATGAGGGTAGTTCCATTATCGGTTTGCACAGTGTCGAAATAATGTGACGTGATGTGGTATCATGCCATATGTCTACGGCATCATGTCGCAGTGAGGCAGGACTATATATGTTGTTGTTGTATTGGGGTTTACCGTCGCTGCGATAGTATTTCAATCATATAGCGACGTCCAACTAATTACAGGTGGAGGAAGACCCCGAGTACACAGAGGTACCCGGGTAGAACCACCGACCTACCGCAAGCCAGCTGGAAGGCTTCCTCACATGAAAAACCCGAAGTCCCTACCGGGATTCGAACCCACAGCGGTGAGGGGCTGAGAGAAGGACTATATATGTCTCATGTAGATATGTCACAATACAACTGAAGTACTGTCGGTGGAACACAAGACCTAAACAAACAAACATGCACGGCTATTACACAGAATACCCAACAAATAAATTATTTCGGCATTATTTATATAAATTTTTGATTTTTTTTTTTTTTTAATTTGTTTAGCCACATTCTTGACCAGTATCCAAGTATGGACGAATTCATATCCGGTCTACTTTGGGAGAGCTCAAACGAAGAGACCGCCCCTCCTGATGTAAAGATACACGACATCCGGGTATCTGACTCAGACAAGCGTCTGAACGACACCGAAGAAGGAACTTTCTTGGTCCGCGTCAGTAAAACAGATCCCAGAATTCCTTACGTCGTCAGCGTCAGGTAACAAAGACTAGAAACGTGTTCAGGAATTGAATATAGTTGACAATTCATTTGGAAACAGTAAAATAATAATAAAAATGAAAAATACAATGCATGTGTCTATCAAATTTAAAATAACTATTTAGTCCTATGTTACTAGTATGCTGTGTCGCCGCGACAGTATTTCAGTCATATGTTGACGCGCACATAATTATAGGTGGAAGAAGTCACCACGTGCAAAGAGACGCGCAGATACGAAATTCAATTTAAATGTTTTAGCCATTGAGAAATGAACCTTTACTCAATGCAATTGAAACCGGAATTAGCCACTCCCGACAGTTGTCAACAACAAATACGTGTAGAGTCTTTTTTTTAATTCATCTGAAACGTACATGAACCACATTACAGGGAGAAATTGCATAAAAATGCTTAAATTAAAAAAGCCAAAAACAGTATCCTCCCTTCCTTTATAAATGGGATCATTAAATACGATATGATACGACCCATTCAATTTCGATCCCCTGTGAATTCAGCTGGAAGGACATGAAAAATCCGAGTGACATTGCCATAACTCGAACCAACAACGTTGAGGGTCTAAGTAATAGTAATTAAGGGACTACATCCACTCAGCCACGAAGGTTCAGATTATGATATGTATGTTCATTCACTAAGCTCTAGAATTCTAGAATAAGCTCACTAGAATTTTTTAGCCAATAGACGATTTCCTTTCCAAATATTAGAAAAAGAATGTTTTCCTGGATATCTTAGAACAATTGAACAGATCAAACAATAAACTTCCTGTTTCCTTTTCAAACATAAACACTTGTATATATATATATTTTTAATTTTACATACATTTATTATTTTAATACAAGTTCTGCGTAATTACTTTGGACAGGTGTTAAAAGCTTTCTTTTTTGCTGGATTTGCATTCAAACATTGTGTCACCCAGTCATGTAAAAAAGAAAAATATATAATACAAACAGATGAAAATAACATGAAAGTATGCACTAGAAATTAAATTTACGAGTTACCCATATATAGTTTTGATAATTCTGTTTCTCATAAGAAAGTTTACATGTATTTAAGTACTATTTGAGTGAATATATATCTTAGTAACATTTTACGACTGAAGAATGATATTCGCTGATGTTATCAGCGTGTATATCCAAAAATCTCATTCTTCACGCTTACCTTTTAAAAAAAAATCAGGAACAAAGTCGATTGTCATCGTTGTAAACAATTTTGTTGTTTCTCAAGTTTACTTATTGCACCTTAAATTCATATATGGTTTGTGTATTACATACAAGATGTATTACACAGATGTTTACGGGGATCAGCAAATAACACGACTGAAGAATGAACACTTTTATTTTTTTCAACAAACATTCGCCATATAACATTTACTGATTTCAAGAATATATAAAGTTGCCGCTATTTTCATTATATTGCTTGTTGTTTTCACATATGAAAAGTACATAAGAACATTTATTGAATTTTTACTGGAAACATTCAAAGAACAATTAAAAACCGTAAGATATACGCACATTGTATGTTATGTACATATTATTACTTCAATATCCAGGTTCGAGAACACCATACTTCGATTCCCTGTATTACTTAGCGACGATGGAATGTATGGGTTCGACTCTACAACGTGCATTTTCTCAAGCATCTCAGAATTAGTGCACATGTACTCCAGAATACCTTTTAGCCTACACAAAGAAGATTACAGCCATCTGACGCTGAGACATAGTGTTTAGAACATCACATGACCTAATTATCTTCTCATAGGTCAGAATCCATTTGAAACACTTCGCTCATTTTTTTCGCATATCCAACGGGTTAGGCCGGGGATTGCCGAGTTGAAACGATTGGTCAGAACAAAAAAAAATATATTTACAGAAAAGTCGCATATTTCGATCTTTTTTACAAATATTTTCTCTTTTTTTTTAACAAAGATTTTTTATAAAATCAGATACCACCATAATACACATTTAACAAAAAAAAAAAAAAAAAAAGATTACCAAAATATAACCAAAAGGAGTCCTAGTTAGTTTCAGAACTGGATGACCCGAAAGTCGGGATAATGTGGTTGGATGTGGTATCATGCCGCATGTCTACGCTGTGATGATATTGCCGTGTGTCAGCACCATGTCTGTTTAAAGAGAGCATGATCTTTGAATAACGGAGATGCTGTCGGTTGGACATAAAACCCATATACTTCCTGTAACATTACTGCCTGGTGTCCGAACACACGACAGTTTCATCTGTACAATTTATAAACTTCTATCCAGTCAGATCGTGTATATAATTTTGTCTGGTTCGTAGAAGACCACATTCCGATTTTTTATACTGAAAAATGACACTAATAGAAATTTTGCTGTCTAGACACCTTTAGGCACATTTCATGCTTGTTTCGGTCCTTTCATTCAGTTTCGCTTTATTCAAAAGGAAAGAACGTTGATTTTTTATTTTTTGGCTGTGTCGTCAGATTTTTCTCGAATTGATCATTATAAACGAAACGTATAGATAAAAATAAAACATTGTTCATGTTGATACCAAAGCACTTGAAAGCATGACTTTCGTGATATTGATATTGTAAGATAAATAGTTTTATTGTAAATCTCATTCGTCACAGTAATTCAGTATCTAACCTATCACGATGCTGTCTGACGTCATTGCTATTGCTATATCTATCTTAATTTATTATATAAAGACACATCAATTGTAACCCTTGGAAACAGGTATAGTTTAAACTTATTCAGTTAATGTTGATTTTGAAACAAGTTCTTACAACTTATATTAATCCGGTTTCTGGATTGGACCAGCACTTTGCGGCCTTTGCGACATGAAATATTCTTGTTATCAACAGGGTTCGAACCCATCACCTTTGATATGATCGTAGATAGGTAGGTATGTAGTATCTTTATTTGCATCTCATCACTGTACAAACATGAAATAATTACAAAATCAAAACAACGTTTTAATTAGTACAATGCCATTCCATATGGAATTATAAGAGATGAATATTTACATATTAAAATAACTTTATAATAACTGAGCACAACGCAACAATAGCATAAAAATATTACAAACTTACCGGTAACTAAAAATACGTAAAATGATATAAAAGCGATAAAGAGAAGGCTGTTTAAAACATAATAAACAGCAGTATCCCAGACACTTTTATAACGTCGTCTATCTAAAACATTCTTGCAGGTTTTGGCACACAATCTTAAAATCATTGAATGTGTATGTCGGCATATGTGGGCATTTCAGATCCCTTTTGCGGTAGGTCGGCGGATCTACCCGGATGTCTCCGTGCATTCGGGGTCTTCCTCCACCTGTTATTAGCTGGACGTCGCTATGACTGAAATACTGTCGAAGCGACGGTAAACTCCGATATTCAATAGTCTAGTTGAATCCCTTGTGGTGTAGAGGTTGTACAAGTGACTGATCTCTGTAGGCGGTGAAAATGTGTAACCCTCCCAGGCACAAAGTACTGGTCCAACCCAGGAACCATCGAGATAGATTAGTATAAATATTGATTTTTGTAAAATCTGTTTCTCAATCGATGTAAAATTTATAAGCTTAAACTAAAGTAAACTAGTAAACAAGGTGCTATTTACTTTAAAAAAAAAAAGGTTCAATACTCAACATGTCATGCTTTGATTTGACACCAATACGCAATTATATGCGTATGAAATTATAGAATATTTTGACGATTACATGAAATTTGCATGTATTCACAATTATCTTATACCAATGTATAACAATATACTGTGAGAATATAAAATATAAAGTTTTTTCTTTCATTGACACTTTTTATGATAATCCAATTATTCAGATATTACTTTTCCTGGCCGAATATTTTCTTAGGATGTGCGTGACATATGCAGCAATTGCACTTAACAAGATCGTGTAGTAAAACAATTTATAATATTTACCACTGCTCCTTTTTTATTTTTGCATAAAAAATGCAATTAGATTCTTATCTCAAATGAGTTTACCATCTGTGTTGCTCTTTTTTTTTCTTAAAATTATTCATAAAGTTTTGAAATAAGCCAAATGTGCTATCTAGTGTTTGACGTTGACTTTTTTGTTACATATGAAATATACATTTTAGACAAAAAGTTTTGTTGAGAAATTTTATATTGCAATACATCTTTTTCATTTCGTTATATAAAATATTACACATACAATTGATATTATTATTATTATTTTATATTCATGTTATTACGTTATGAAAGACGCTCAAACGTAGTATGATTTTATTGTAAACCTATTTACAATATGTCCTTTATCCTATTTCCTATTCCAAGGCCTCAAATGTGTAACGTGAATGGCACTGCAAAGCTAAAATGTCATTTGTACGTTTTGTATATAATATTTTCCAACATATTTATCCGATAGATGAATAATAAACCAATATATTTTATGATCCCTTTGTCTGTTTTGCTTTTGAAGATTCGAGTATCATTGTTGTACAGAACAATTCTGTGGATCCCCCTTTTCTCCAGTACCTAAATTCGAGAAGTAAATAATTCCAACACTAGAGTTATTTTCAATTTCGCTGAAATTTTCACAATACCCCAATGATAGTTTAATACAAATGAAATATCAGTTTTGTACAATAGAGAAAATTTAATGCCAACTTTCACGCTTGATACACAAGCAAGAATATAAAATACATTGTGTACTGGAAGTTCTTGCTAAAAACCCGAGATGTAAAGGCATTTGTATGCAGAGCATCCTCTCAGTTTTATCATGCATGAATAATTAAAAAATAAAACTACAAATTATTTCCAGGAGCCCTCGCTGGACGCAGATTTATTGGCATAGCTATCCTTCTCTATTCATTACCACAGCTGAAGACAAATTTCCTATTCAGAATGAATATCATTTCCAGGCGAGCTCTCACCGCTTCATTCTCCGTAACTGTGTAAAATGTGTTGCCAACTCCAGCGATTATTTTTCACGCATCATTTGGCCTATCGTGCTCCTCGCTGCTCAGTCCATGTTACATGCCACGCTTCAGTGAGCACCGGCAATCAGTTTGATTCATGTTGTCCGCTTGGCAGGACTGCGAGAGGCAACCGCCAAGACACGAGAAATAATATAGCCCTCAACAGCCTTTCACTTGTCACATTCTCTATACAGTTTCTGAGGAGAACAATTGATTAACCGATCTTAATTGTGAAGGAAATGTCACCGGGATTTCGGAAGATTCAAAACCATCTTGTTCTGACGATGGTCTGATTACATTTTCCATCTGAAGATGGGGGAGATATTGGGAGCTATGGGCCGTAAGGGCGATGGCTTTTAAATGCGTCCCCGAGTATTTTCTACCAGTGATGACCAAATAAAAAGCAATACAAGAATGCTTGTAATTATCCGATTGGAATTTCTTTTTTTTCTGTAGGTTAAAACAAATAATCATCAACGGCGTTATTTGTAATACCATGATCGGTTTCATCGACACATAATGTGAATTTAAAAAAAATGTTTGTTTAGCAGATACAAACGTATGCATATCTTGTAAGTAAGTATCAACATTTATTTTCCAGGACTGCAATGCATGATATTAAGAACCACAAATACAGTATTATTCACCAACAATTTAATGTTTTAGACAAACGATGGTAAAGTTCCAATGACTTACTATCATCTTCTCGTACATGTATATTTTAGTTATGATTTTTTTTACTTTGAACCGCTACGTCCAGCTTGACGCTGGAAAACGCTATCATTATGGTATGTGTAACTGACAGTATTTACCAAAACTTGGCAAAACAATTCTATATTATATAGAAACAGGACTGAGAAGAAGAAACACATTTGATATATCTTTAAAAAAATATTTCATTTTTACATGCTTATAGCTAAATATTTATCTGTGTATGTGTTTCCGTTTAACAACATTTACATACATCCTGAGTCTTTAAAATCTTTAAAAGCGTCTGTAAGTGTAACATATTGTAAGTAAAATTATGTGACTTGCTTCAAAATTTGCAGCATTTTATTGGAGAATAAATATGCAATTATGATTTTTAATAGGCCTTAGAATTTGACAGTCAGTAAGTAAATCCAATGTCTAAAATTAAACTTCTAAAATTAAACTTCATCTTTCCATAGTCAATTAACAATACAATACAATACAAATTCCTTTATTCAGCAAATTAAGGCCTCCGGCCCATAATACATTTCATTATCAGATATGAATATAACAATGTAGAGAGTTGTGTTTTCTAATACCAGTCTTTTATAACATTTGAGCATAAATTCCTGAGTTTATTGCATTCAGTAAATGATATATGTGTAACAAGATACATTATTGATAATTGAATCATCATTGCTACTGAATAAATGATAAAAATAGTGGAGTGTGTATCCTGAGGTGTACCATGCGTACAAAAAGTGTTCTCTGATATTTTCATATTTTTACAATGAAAAAAAAAGGCATGGAATTCACAGTCAATGATAGGTACATTATTTGATGAACAATATTTACAAATCCTATGTTTCTCCTAACATAATGATAAGTTTGTGATTTGAACATTAAATACAGTACTTAAATATTTATACAATTTGTAAAAAGAATCCTTCCAAATACGATCTTAGTGATACAGTAATAATGTTCCTAAAAAAAAAAAAAAAAAAGACAAATTGGGATTTGAACCTACAACCTCAGTCTAAAAGCAATTGACAGAAATTCAGCTTGTTTATGAATGCTCCTAAATTGGAGGTAATGCATTAGAGTTTCGTGCTTTCGGCACTGTACTTTGACTACTAAAGGGTGTGTCAACCAAATTGAAAGAAGTCGTTTGACTGGTTTTTAAATATATTCCTTTACAGTCGACTAGGAAGAAGGTATTAGACAACTGTTTCCAGTATGACGGTCGTTACCCAGTAGCCTTATCCTTGGATGGTCATGATTTTTTTTTCAGGGCGGGTTTCGAACTTAGAACCAAGCTAATACGCTATTCGACTGGACGATGGTTTCCAATAATGTAGAAATATTTGGAACTCGGGGTTATTCTATCTTTCATTTGTTACAAATTCACGAATGAATTTTTATGTGGACCAGAATAAATGGCCATCAGTGTCATTGTGAAAGACTAATCACTTGGTTTGAGGAGGACTGACCACAAACAGTTGAAAATTATGTAAACAGTTCATGTTACATTCTTTATTTATCATTGTTTATATAGACTATCAAGCAATACGGTAAGGCATACATTACATTTTAATTTAGATGGTTTAATCTACATAAAAATACCAGCATGTCTATACTTTCTAAACATAAACGAAATAGAAACCAAGTTTTTGAAATAGAATGAATTTAATTGTTCATTATAGGAAAACCAGTGATTCGTTTAAGTTGCTGCTAAATTATAACCCGTTTTACATATGAAGTTTAGCTTGCAAAAAAAGGGTAATTTAAAAACCGTTGTTTTTTTTATTCTTTTTCCTCAAAGCGCCTACCGTGTATTAAAATATCTGATTTTAACATTTGTAATTTTCCACCTTTACAATTGTCCGTTATATGACTACCTTTTAAGATCCGTCAGTTTAGAAGTAAGTTCTTTATTGGACCGAAAATAACAAGAGATAATTTTTACTCATATTACAACAATAAGAGAGAGAGAGAGAGAGAGAGAGATGAGATTGGGGGAGGGGGGAGAGGGAGGGGAGCGGTATGCCAAAAGAGAGTTGTACATTTGAAACATTTTATATGATAATTATTAGGCTATATCTTATGGTATTACATTGTAACTGACAACCTTATATCAGTTACATGTATCTTTAAAGGGTTGAACAAAGAGAGAGAGAGAGAGAGAGAGAGAGAAAGAAAGAGAGAGATCCGTGAATGGGAATATCATTCCTTTTTTTTTAACTGAAATATTAAAAATAATTATTTATAAACAGGGCAAATTTAAATCATTATTCAATTTTATCAATCTTTAAAGCTACAACCATACTTAAACTTTGTATTTATCATCGATATGTCGATACAACCAGTGTACAATTAATAAATCGTGGTAGCATGGATTTCTGTCTTTTGGCCATTACCAGTGTACAATTAATAAATCGTCGTAACATGGATTTCTGTCTTTTGGCCATTCACAAAATTTATATAATCGCACCTAAATTGTAAAATTCTTGTATATTCTCAAAATAACATTATTTAATTTTCATACAATAATCATATGCATGCAGTTATATAAACACGTTAAATATATAAAGTCTAGTCATAAAATCTAGTATATCGCACACACTTCAACTCTTACAATGTTTCATTTGCATTTTCAAAGTTCTTATTGTACTTTACATTATTGTTGTATACATTTATTTGAATTTACAAATTATACATATATATAAAACAATAAGCTGATAGTAAAATTATGTTTGACATTCTTTATAGCACAACTACATTTTATAATTGTATAATTTTTTTAGGGAAAATAAAAATAAAATGTTTTTAAACGTTAATCTTTTACATATATATTTAAAACCCCCCCCCAAAAAAAACCCAAAAAACAACAACAACAAAAACAGTACGCCTCTCTCTCTCTCTCTCTCTCTCTCTCTGAAGAACTGCATAACGTATGAGAAAGAGACACGTGACAGTTAAACCAGTAATGTCCAAATGTATTGGAAGGAAGTTAGATGTAAAAACATTATAAACGTACGTGTTATTTTTCACAAATATAAACAATAAAAATAAACAACAATGATATTAGAATACTTATAGGACATACAAATAAATGATTGATTGATTGATTGATTGATTGATTGATTGATTGATTGATTGATTGATAGATAGATAGATAGATAGATAGATAGATAGATAGATAGATAAAAATCAATCAATCAATCAATCAATCAATCAATCAATCAATCATTCAAAATGAAAGTAAATAGATAAAAGAGTATTAGATAAATTAGGGATGTACGTTTGTTTTCGTCATAGAGCAACTCCTTATAAACAGCTAAACACGAATTTACCACACAGTTATTGTATTTTCATGACTGTCAGTTGTCTTAGTTAATTACTAAATCAAGTGATGTAGAGATTATGTTGTGTTATAACAAACAACTGGAGAAACAGAATAAAAAGAAACAAAAAAGGCCTACCGTATGTTTGTAAGAAACTGATACTGAATCTTCGCTTGTATGTTACCTGAGTTAAATAAAGACTATAAGACGAAAACAACTTGTTTTTCTTTTCTTCTTCAGACTGATGTCGTCATTTGTATATATATATATATATATATATATATATATATATATACTTAAGAACTTTTGACATTGACCTATTACAGGTTTAATTAGCATATGGTTTGCCAAAAAATAACGTCCAATGACAAAACATGTATACTTTTGTCGCACAATTCTACTTTGTTGCAAGAAAACAAAGCGAAAATCGAGTGTTTACCGCACAAAATGCCAAAATTATTCAACTGCGTGAACATTTGATTTCATTTTGGGGAGAGGTTATGTCGAGCATTCACAATTAAGATAACTTGTATTCCTTTAAAGACATTAATCTCTTTTATTTCCATCAAATGTGCTAGCGTATTGCCTGGCAAACAGAATTGAAGCATGCGAGCTCAGCGGGCGGAGCTTCCAGAAATACAGGCCGTCTATTGGGCGCGTGCCATCAATGACGTTCTCTGGGAGTGCCTATTAATAATGATCTTCATATAAGGGAAAATGCGATAATTTTTTATTTTAACCTCATCCACGACTTGAAAAGCAAGCTTACAATAATTCTTCTTAAATGTCTTTCATTAGTGATATGCAAATATCTTAATTTAGTGACAGATCAATGTTTTGAATTAGTGACAGCAAAAAGGCAAATTTTCGCAATTACAGTCTTTAGAATTATGTATAAGTAACATATATATATGACGTTATTCATTCACCGATTCATGTAGAAAAGTATAGCTTAAGATGTCGAAATCATTTAATGTTGAGGATTTTCTACCGGACTCAGAAACAAGTGAGACAGCACAGTATAATTCGAGGAAGCCAGCTAAACAGTCCATGTCCGATCCACGGACTCAGGAGCGGTACCCACGCACCCCTAAATGTGCCCGCTGCAGAAACCACGGGGTCGTCTCTGCCCTCAAGGTAATGTGCCTGATATATTTATTTGTACAAATTTCATGTTTTATGTCTTTTGATTTAATTTATTGTTAATGAAATGAAAAACTTGCTAAATCCCGTTTTTTTCCATTGAAAAGGACTTAAGTTTATAACCAACATGTATTTATATGATTTTGTTATTAATTTTTTTGTTAATATTACTATTAAAAACAACAACAACAACAACACACAAAAAAAAATGCGTATAAAAAATTAAGATCAATTCATATTGTATATTATCGGTTATCGGCACGCATAATTATACTCTATATTGTGACAAGTTTTGTGTGCAAGCTTGAAATTAAATTTTGTTTAAGTTTTATTTTATTAAATCTGATGTAATTTCGAAATTACTTTTTTTTTAAATTTTACTTGTCCTTATCAATGGTTGAACAGTTCCTTGGTTGTACGGGTACTTTGCGCTTAAAAAAAATGCTCACCTCCGGGTCCGTTAATAGTAAAGGAACAATATGGAGTGTATACATTTTCGTTATGTAAATCACGAGAAAAAAATTGTACAAATAATTTATAATGTTTCATTAACGAAAAAAAAATGTTATGTAATTTCTTTAAAAAGTTTTAACTAAGTTATTCAACAATATATATAATGACGTTTGTTATGTATTATGGTATTATACAGAAATATAATATATATATATATATACAAATATATGATTTGGTTTAGGGTGTAAACATCATCTTCACATCTATGATCAAATTACAGCATTCGATAATCATTTCAATAAGCACAGTAATTGTTAAAAATGTAAGTTAAACCACCAGCGTGTCCTTTTATGTATGGTTATTTTTTCGTCATTTACTGATATAAATTAATTAAGGGAATGATCAACTGAAAGATTAAAGCATAAGAAATCGATATTGTCTTAGAGTTAATAGAACTGTTTCTGCAGGTGGATGTTAACAATGTATAGTGCTTGTTAGATGAGAAGGTGAAAGTGGGGGTCAAAATCAGAATACTCTCAGTCAGTCGTGGAAACAGAATAAATACCATTTAATGTTCGATACGTGGAAACAGAATAAACACCATTTAATGTTCGATACGTGGAAACAGAATAAACACCATTTAATGTTCGATAAATGTTGTGTGTGTGTAGAAATTTGGCATGATATGGTATCCAATCACACTATCCTGACCTGGCATGATACCACATCCAGTAAAATACACTGACCTGGTATGATACCACACCAAAACCAGCACTATCCTGACCTGGCATGATACCACGTCCAGTCACTCTATCCTGGCCTGGCATGATACCACATCCAGTCACACTATCCTGACCTGATATGATACCAAATACAGTCACATTATCCTGACTACAGACCCACCTTTCCTGAAACTACTCTTGTACCCAGAGCAACAAGCAATGATGCTTTATAGTTGTAGCCTTGGTAACGATTTTCGTTAATTTTAAAAGGAAAAAATGAAAACTAGTAATTTATAATTAACTAATAATCTTGAATTTCTAATCAGGGTCACAAAAGGTACTGTCGCTGGCGAGACTGCATGTGCGCGAAGTGCACGTTGATCGCAGAACGTCAGCGTGTAATGGCAGCCCAGGTGGCGTTACGGCGACAACAAGCGCAGGAGGAGAAGGAGGCAGAGGAGATGGGGTTATTGTACGGCAAAAATGGCCTTCTCAAGTTGAACGAAGAGGAACACCATGCAGACGACATGGCGCCGTCAAGGAAACGGCACGCGCTGGATGATGTTTCTGGTAGGTATAATTGTTTCTTTTACTTTTTACTATAAATAATAACATACTTCTGAAATGCCAGATCAGACTGAAATCATTCCTAAGTTTTAAGCAGGATTTACATCATGTGAAAAGGCACGAGATTAAAGGCAATTTTGACAGAACAAGAATGTATATACAGATGTTGGATACCGAGTTCTTCTCCCCACTGCTTTTAAATATATTGAGTTGAGGAAATTCTCAGTTGAGAAGTAAGTCAGGGCGTTTCGAAGAAGGAACCTACTATAGGAGAGAACTAGGCTCGATCTGCTGCCCGAGGAACACATTTTCCTTTCCATACCTGAAATATTTTTTTCTTCTTCTAGGAAAATCTAATTCGTTCCAAATGTTTACATAATTTAGTTTTGATAGAAATGATCCCTAATGAAAATGAATATTTAAAACCACTTGTAACGTTATAAAGTAGCGTAGGAATTAATTATGAGTTTCTTTGATTGAATAAGAAAGTTATGATGTCATAGCACAAATAAATTATATTGTCATGAACCGGGGGTTCTATATCAGACAGTTTTTTCTAGCACTATAAATTCACCGGAAAACATTGCTCTGTTCTTGCAAGAAAATTTATATCCATCAGAAATTAATAATATCGTTAATGCATACCAATCATTTTTTTTGTGTTTTGTTTCTATTCGCTGTGTTTAAGGCTGTGGGGCAAGGTAAAATTCATATTCAGGTTTTTGCTATATATATGAATCAATCTTCTTTAATCTTAGGGGAATGTCACTTTTGTTCACCAGATCGTCCATATTTAGTACTCTAAATACCAAAATTTACTTTACAAAATGCAGGGTCAGCCGGGTCCGGATTACTACTGAATACTGATTAGACATATACTCAGTTGCAAAAGAAAATCTGCACTCAAGACTTCGTGACTTTAAATGTATTGTTTTTCTCTGAAATATAGTGAGTAATTAATGACAAATATGAGCATTTTTCGACAACGTTTGATATTTTTTGCAGCTCGAACATGATATATTTTTTTCTGATAGACCTAATACATTTGTCGGTATATTAACTCTTTTTTCCCCTGAGTAAAATCAATTTTATGCAAAGTCCATCACAGTATATTAATATACAACGACTTTGATACTGGATACTGTTATTGGTCAATAATGGCGGGCATCTTGTCTTAGACCAAAATAATTTGTAATCAAAGAAATGCCCAAACAAAATAGCATTGTCGGAAATCTTAATACATGTACACGTGTTCAAGTACAATCTTATATATGTACTCTTTTCCAAGTATAATCTTAATGAATGTACTCTTTTTTCAGGTACTCAAGTACAATCTTAATACATGTACTCATTTTCTAGTACAACCGCTTTAAACAGGAATTTTTGAAAATTAGGTTAATCTAAAATATGAGAAAATATTGTAAATTCAGATTTTAAAAAAAATCGTTCACGACATATATCTTTCTTTAGCTTGAACACCAAGGTTTCAGTCAAGACTATGATAATTCTCTGAATTTGGCTGCTTTCATTTATGTTCGAAACCACGTTGTCTACGAGGATACGATTTGTATGGAAATCAGAGAGAGAGAGAGAGAGAGAGAGAAAGAGAGAGAGTTTTATGCGTGACGTTACAATTATTCTACAACAACAATTGCGGCAAAATAATCAAAATAAAGCTCTAAGGTTACACAATTTCATTAAATAGATAAATCTGCTTTAAAATGAAAAATCCTACATCTTTTATAATATGTTGAGTTTCATCTCATCTGTTAGACCCGCGTATTTTATTTCCTTATCATATTTCCATAAATATATCTTAATTTGAATAAAATATTTTCATTTTTAATCTTTTTATCCATGTCTTGATCATACTCACATTCCTTTATCATATTCTCATTCTTTTAAGTTATATTTTTATTACTGATCATATTAAAATGTCTTCTTTTTTTTAATCATATTTTCATTTGTTTATCATATTAATTTATCAGAATTCAATGAATGTAATCGATCGAATGTAATTTTCAATCGAAAATGAATTGACATTTTAACCCTTTCCCTCATATAGACTCATTTTGACGCACTCGGCCCATAAACCTATTCATTCTCATAAAACTTAATTCCTGTATTACTCGCAACAGTTAAACCTTACCAAATTTAATTACAAAATCCTCATTTCCAGACCACTGAGGAGCAGCGAACAGCATAAAACCTGATCAGCCTGCGAGTTACTCGCAGGCTGATCTGGTTTTATGCTGTTCGCATAGGTCTTTTCATGGTGTCCCTCTATGAGGGAAAGGGTTAAAGTATTATTTGGGTGATAATTGACAATTAAATTTCCGGGGGAAAACTCTAGTCGAATATGATCAAATACGGTAAATATTACATGATTTACTACCTAGTTTAACGTATGTCGAAACCAGCACAAAAATGCAGTTTTGATTTATATTTTAATTCCATTTTAAGTGATTTCATACCATTCGCGTTCTATCATCAGTCTATTCGTGTTATCAGCAAATTTAATGTTAATCAACACAAATGATTCCTCTCTACATATGTTCACCCTTGCAACAGAAATAGTTATCCCCTTTAAATTGTACGTTTATTTCAAACTATGCAAAACAATTAAATGATACATTTCCTACTTGAATTCCTTAAACATACACATGATGTTAGTTTTGGTCTGTTCGTCATAGGCTCATCCCAGGCCAAGCAGGACCACACAGAGTACAAACCAGTACTGTCAGACGACACGGAGTCCACCGCCAGCTCGGATGAACAAAATCTGCCCAAATACCACACCAAGTCCGAACTTCAACCGTGTTCAGTCCACCTGACTGCGCCAAAAATTGGGAACCCCAGTTATCTCGTCGCACCGATGTATTTAAACCACTCATCAGCAGCGGATAAAGAGAGCATGCAGATCAACCCGAAACACAGCGATCAAAACATCGATATCCTGTGTAAACTATTCCCCAAAATCAAACGAGAAACAATCCAAAATATTTTGACGAGTTGTGGCAAAGACATATCTAAGTCTATAGATTATATACTGTCCAAAAATCTCAACGACATAGATTCGAACCGGACCGCTCTATCTGAGGGTTTGATGTTTCCGCCTGGTCTGTACCAGACGGCGTACCAGGGACTCCGTTCGGCGTTTCAGCCCATGGCACCGTTCGCCGGGTTCCGGTCACCGTGGAGTATATTCAGCCGATGGCAGAGTCTACCGATGCCAATCGCAAACTTCTCTAACTTCAACACAATAAATGCAGCTAATGAAGACCAAAGAGATGATACGCCTGTAATCTCTACCGTGTGTTGTAAGTCGGAAATATCCGAATGAAGGTTATTTTTTCCCGATCTTTTCCCATACCTACTAATGGAAATGCCAGCACGATCTTTTAACTTAAAAATGAATATGCCTCTATGGTACTTTACAGTGTCCGATTTTATCGATCAATGAAATGCTTGCTCTTCGTTCAAAATTTGAAAAATATATTGCACAGTGTGGCCATACCACGTGGTATATGACGTCATTTTGAGCTAACGCGTAAAGTATATCTTGCATCGATTCAAAAAAGAAAACTGCTGTAATCCTTCACCAATTTGAATGAGATGTAGCGCATGAGAAGTGGAAAATTGTGCACTGCATAAGAGTCCTAATGATTCTTTTGTCAGATGTTTTATATTTCCAATCATTCGGGAAAACATTATTAGCGATGTGCTTTACGTGTTAGCAAACAAAATTTCACGAACACGGAAGGTTTTTCCGAATGTTAATAAAACTGTACATCTGACAAAAGAATCACTGAAACCTATGTGTAGGGCACGCTTTTCCGCTTCGCATGAGCTATTTACTATTAAAATTAATAAAGAAATAAAATACTTACAACAGTTTTTCCTTCTGAATCGATGCAAAAATATGCTTTACGCTTTAGCTTAAAATGACGTCATATACCACGTGGTATGGCCACACTGTTGCATAAAATGATCCGTGAGGTCTTGATATGTATGCTGCCTTCATGACCTTAGCGCTAAATGGGCGGAGCTTGTAGCGACGGCGGATGATTACGTCATGTTTTAAATGTGTCCTTATGAAATGTACCCACTGATACCCTGAACAATCACGTGTACTGTCAGTCAAAGGCGAATTAATTCCATAATGCGAGGTCAAAGGCAAACATGTATGGCGAACATGCTCAAATCTGACAAACTGTAAATATGTTATCGTTTATGTTTTAAATTTTATGGACTTATCGCAGCGCTCCGCTTCGCGTCGCTTGCGATAAATTCCATAGAAATTAAAATATAAACGATAACTAATACGTGGCACAAAGAGGAAATGGGAGACATTATACATCGCGTTTGTTCGCAGTAGCTATTATGTACGCACGTAAAGGTTATCGCGTGCGTCTCGATATTAAACAAAATATCCCATGCCCTTTTTATGTACCGTACTTTAATGCGCTTTATTTGGAAATGCTGGTATTATTCACGTCTGTGTCCAACTTTCATAAATTAAGTATTTGGACACTATTAATCAAATCATGGAATCCTCAAATAAATTATTTATTGAAACTATCAAGCTAATAAAAATAAACAACAACAAAATCTTTTTTTTCATGATGACTGTATAATGTTAAGCCACAAATAAAAAATGTTTGGTACATTACATTCCATCTATGAAAAACACAGACAAGGAATTGTATACCTCATATGGCTTCGTTTGTTTTTGATGTAGAAGACTTTTCTGAATTTGTCCTGTTCGTAATCCGGTGAGCCGAATAACAAGATTTGAATTCGTGCGTCATTTACATATTCAATGTTGAAAATGAAATTGTGTACTTTAAGCGGTAATATAACAGTTATAAAATTTGTATAATAAAACATATGCGAGTGTATTTCAAGTGAATCAAGCATCGATTTCTGTTGGTTGCTACTACTGCATGTTTTTGTGCGTCATTTAGAAATGGTGGTAAACATTTCTTTTTCCATTAGGCCTTGAAGAATTTACTTTATTGAATTATTTCGTCAACTATGGACCGATTAATGTTTTACATCTTGAACGATTATAGATACTTTTCATATGTAACAAATCAATATGAATTATAAACACAAAGTAACATTTTATTAGTGATAATAAATATTATGAATGAAACGAGTTTCATTAATGATTCAAAGACCAAATGCAATGGACGCCACTAACAACAGATGTGGAAGCTTGTTCCTGCTTTGGAAACTATAGACCTTTCGAGAATTTTGCAAAATCACTGATTGGTCAATTTAAATCAGCGAATTATACCGGGTATTGCCGATCCTCTGGTGAAATGGTCTATACCAGTCACTGATTGGTCAATTTAAATCAGCGAATTATACCGGGTATTGCCGATCCTCTGGTGAAATGGTCTATTTTTTTTTCTGATGTACTCTCTGCATATACATTAAGAAATATGTATTAAAAGCGCACCTAGACTTCAGCGACATCACGGGAACAAAATCTAGAGTCGTAAACAAGATACATCAAAAGACTGGCATAACATTTGTTTCATATAAAGTACTAGTATTTGACTCTCTAACTAAACAACTAATGTTTCCAAATTAAAGAAACACTTTACCCATTAAAGTCAGTTATATCGAAACAATAACCAATTCACCAAACAGGAACATATTAAACTGTTTAAAATTTCGTTTAATTTTTTTTCTGCATAACACTATGTAAAAATAATAAAAAGAAGTACAGCAACAACATCAAAATAAAACACTTTAATATACTCAAATCGAGGGGTGAGAGCGAAACTATGCTAAGTGCTAATATATTCATATGCACTTAGCATAGTTTCACTTTCACCCCTCAATTAATGAATACGTCTACTTCTTTACTTATTACGCATATCACACGTAATGTTTCATTGATTCATTAAAAGGCATATGTCATGGGTGCAAATAATTCTTTAGTGAAATCGATCATGTATTCATGATTGGATATCCCTTATATATTTTGAATAAGCTCAATCGTAACTACTCGGCCATATCCGTCGGATAGAATCTATTTCATAGAAATGGGCGAGGTGTTCCGAATGTGTTTCTAAATGTTTATTTCCCGTACCAAAAATGAAACGATTTTAAATAAAGTGTTATCGTCGCTTTCTAATATCTTTTGGTAGACATTTGGGAACCAGAAATATTTATGAAAAGTTTGATTCACATTAAATAGGCAATAACTTCATTATTACCTCAATAAAAAGTAAATCATTCGATGGAATTATCCAGAAATGTTTCTGTTGCGGTTTAATGTCAGTGCGGCTTTCATCGAAGCATATTCAGTTCCATTGAATCGTGTTCGAAATGTGTCTGAACATGGTCACATGACATTTATGGAACACACCGTTGCCATAGCTTCAATGATAAAGAATATGTGTAGCGTAATAATAAATGGACAGTTGGAACACAAACGGGGGAGCACCGCTTAGAGGATGCAGTGTATTTATTGAAAATTAAAATACCCTAACCATTTTTTATACTCTCTGTCGTCCTCCAGGAAGAAAAAAAAGGTATTATGATTCGAAAAGATTTTATTCAGACATAATTACATATTTATTTTTAGGAAAAACAGTTTTAGTTTACAAACTGTTGGAAATATTTGGGGGAAAACGTGTAGGCGTGAAAATGAAAGTTGTG
>CM037782.1:57273617-57323617 GCA_021229015.1 Solen grandis
TCAAGGTCCACTTGTGTAAGAAAATACCGGTTTTTTGTCCAACTATTTTTTCAACTTTAAACATACACGTAGTTCCAAAATGTATAGGGCAATTGCTTAAAACTGAATACTAATATATGAGGAAAGTAAGTTTGCTTGTTTGCTGGGTATAATGTCCAGCCGACAAAATTTCACAAAGTTGGAGACTTTGTCTACTTGAGACAAATAAAATGTAGCCACACTGCAGTATCACGCCGTAGACATGTGGCATGATACCAAACCCAGTCACATTATCCTGACACCGGGCCAACCAGTCCTGGGGCTACCTTTTATATGCTGAGCGCCAAGCAGGCAGCTATCAGTACCATCTAAAGCGACGTTTGTATGTAGCGGTCGGGTATCGAACCCACGACTTCTCGCTCCCGAGACGGGCGGAAAGTAACTAATAAAAGGCTTAGGGTAAGTACAAACTATCACGATATAGTTAAAGATGTCCTCGATACTCAAATGTCTGGCCACTATAACCTTCATACAGTAACACCGACATTAGGCATTTCGTTATTAACTTTATTGATACTGTATCTAATTTAATTTTAAAGAGCATCATTTCTATAGAAAAAGTAAATGATTTCATAAATGAATGAATGGATCACTGATAATGAGACAGACAGAAACTTTGAATCAATCTTTAAATATGTTTAGAGATAGAAGTTCTGTGTATTTAGCATTGATCGAAATGGAATTTGTTGTTTCAAAATTAAACACTTTCAAGCATGTCGTTCACAGATGGTCATTGACTAAGAATTTGATTTAAATCTATATGTGTGTATTACGTCTATCAATACCAATCTACAGACGCGTGGTTAACTAATGCAACCATCCGAGATCGTGAAAAAATGGGTGGATTGCCCATCACAGGCAATACCGTGACAGACAATATTGAAACTATATTTAGAATTATGAAAATACATTTAGAATTTCTATTTTCATTTGCCATCACTTGGCAGATCATATTCATTTTTAGCACATGCGCTAACTTCATAGGTTGAACTTCGCTACTCTAATCGCTACCCTAAATTGGTGAGGAGGCCACGTTGCGGAACGTGTCACGAGGAACCGCAATCGCCTGCTTCGGGGATACCATATTCTAAATTTAACCGATTTCGTGGAAGTTACATGTACGGAGAGACCTCCTGTGCACCAACAAAAGCGTAAGTAGGAGGTTATGAAGAAATTAATAAAAATTCATCATTATCTTTTTGAAGAATATATATAAAAGAATACGTACGATGTTCATATTATGAGTGTAACCAAAGCAATAACTCGCTTAAGCCTGTAGAAAGTGCCGAGGTGTGATTCATGTTGGTACATCACTAAACTGTTCGTCCGAGTTTTGGAGCGCAGTCACTGATAATTGAAAAGTGAACACCATATACACAACAAAGATACTATAATGTTACTTTATTTTGATCAACTTACCTGTTAAAGTGACCACTTTTTTTTTCTTGGTCTTCCGTCTATCGCGCATGTTGTTTACGGCAGAGATTGACCGTTGCTAACGCAGAGAGGCTGCCGATATAGAGATTTCTACAAAGAGACCGTCGATATGGTTATGAACCGTGAATTTATTTTCGTCTATTTATACGTACTGGGTTCAATCAGCCATTGATCAGACGGTGAAATAGTTGACAAGGGAGATGAGTAGGGAAAGACAACATGAAGTTGTCTCTCTTATGTTGCTTCCCTTATAAGGCACCCGATAAAATCAGAAAATAAAGCTCTCACTTAAGCTTTTTAAATTATCACAAACATAATTACAAATAAACAAAACCTTTTTTATTATAACAGGCTATGAAATACATTTATGATACTAAAAAATTCGCTGACAGTATGGCTTGAAACATGGTAACAGAAAAGAAGAATTTGACCATGTTGGACCTAATATCACTGAGGCTGGCACAAGAGTATTGAACCTGATACCTAAAACTGAAAAAAAGAAAAAAGAAATAAATAAATAAAAAAATACACAAAACACTGTCACAAAACAACAACAAAAAAAACATTTTCTGTCGGACCCAGTATGTTCTGTGCTATACTGTACAAACGTATTCACATGCACAGGTATTGAACGTTTTCGGCAGTTCGGGCACCATGTGAATATAGGTAGTATAGTATTATGTTATATATTCAGGGTCTGACAGAAAATGATTTTTAACAGTGTTTGGTGTATTTATGTTCTTTTTGTAAATTTGAGGTATCAGGTTCAGTACTGTGGTGTAAGTGCCTCAGAAAAACATCAAACTTGCGGTAAGCCGAAGACTAACTGGGGAAAAGGAATTGCTCGTAAAAAGTTCGGAAAAAACAAAAAACGAACGAGAGTATTTTTTCTTGATCTTTTCCCCTAATTCTTCAATCCCCTGAGTCTGTAGTTCAGACTTAGTTTCAAGAGGTAAACATATTCAAAATAATCTTTTGCTAAATCTGTAAATATTCCATGACTACAATACTTACCCGACATAACTGGATATTGTAAAATGCAGACATTATGAATGAAGGTAATGACCATATTAAATGCCAATTTACGGCTAAGTTCTATATCATAACGACTTTGGTGTGTCGCTATGGGGGGTCTGTTTACTGTCACAATACCATGAAATGACACATTGAAACTATATCGTAGCCGTGAATCAGGAGAGATTTTTTTCTGATCGTTTTTGTCGTAGAAAACAATGCGTATTTTGTAAGACGAACCTTTTTTTATTGAGCTTTCCAAAGCTTTTTTGTATTTATCTGTTTTTGGTCAAATCACATAATGTCCCCTGCGAGGATAATCGCATTCCTGCAGAAGGTTTGGTTTTCTCCTGCGTGTATTTGCCAGTCTTTTCACCAAAATAAAATCATCCTCATCCGGTGATAATTTAATTTTTTGTAAAGATTGATAAAATCTTAAATTTCCATAGATATATCTTTCTATCTCATTTAAGTTTGAATGATCTTAAACCACATTTCCACCCGACTGAGCAAGGATTATTCGGCGTAGCTGTCTAACTTCCCTTTTGACCTACTTAGGAATGATGACTTAAGGAAGTGCCGAATTAATATTTCGACAATTTTCCTATATTTACGAAAACAAAGTTACGCACCATTGTATGTTGAGATGAAAACTAGCTGAAACATATACTTTGTAATCACGAAATATAAACTAAAGTTTTCCGACTGAATAACGGTTTCTTTCATATATGCATATATATTGTTATTAAACCACTTCTCTTTGATGCATATTTAGACTTGTTTCGGGCCGAACGTTATAAGTTCTTGCATTATATTATAGTCTGTTTGATTGCGGTGGAGATTCTTTTTTTCATCTATGCTTATTTTGACTTCCTGTGATGAAATGCTTCATATATAATGATTCATATAACCGTTTTACATTCTCCATTATTCGATCCTCCATCTACTCTGCATATCTGTTTTAAAAAGACACTTCTTGTTTAAATTTCACACGATGGTTCCGTCATAAATATATTCTCAATGTATGTATATTGTATTAAATGTACCTTTCTGAACACTTGCGACACAGCAGGGATCGGATATAAAAAAAACGTATTATATTGGATTGAATTTTAAACGACTGGAACTAAAGATAGATTAAGTCCATCATTTTTGTGAAGAATCATGGGCAGTTGAGTTTCAATACACAGTTTTTATATATTCAACTAAAAAGTATCGCGAAATCGCGGGAATGTTATTGACTTTTAGGATTCGTCTGAATAGATCTGAGTTATATCATGTCCCAGTGACCAAACACAGGATAGGGGCTATGGGTTTCACATAAATAAACCGGCATTGGTGGCGCTTGGCTGTGAAGCCGAGGGTTGTGGGTTTGAGCCCCATGCACTGGGATCGGGCACGGTCTTCGTGATAAATTTCTTTCTGGTGGTAATTCGTATTGTTTGTTGGGTTTAACGTCCCACCGACAGTATTTCAGTGATTTGGAGGCGATGTCTACTTGAGACAGTTATAGTGCTGTCACACTGCAGTATCACGCCGTAGACATGTGACATGATACCACACCCAGTCACATTATCCTGACACTGAGCCAACCAGTCCTGCAACTACCCTTATATTCTGAGCGCCAAGCAAGGGTGCTATAACAGTAGCATTTTTTACGACTTTAGTATGTCGCGGCCGGAAACCGCTCCCGAGGCGGACGCTCTAACCACTTGGCCACCGGGGACGGTGTAATTCGTATTCAAACATTTTATTTAGTTAACTACAGAGGTGCGTGCTTAAGTTTCAGTACTGTCAAAATCTCGGATAAGAGTTATTAGGTGAACTGGCCATCTGTTAGCCTTTCATGGCATAAAATGACGTTAGAGAATTCAAATACAATCAAGTAAATCAAAATTTAACACACAAACTACAGAACATAAAATTAACAAAAACTGTTAAAGGACAGCACGCTCGACTATTCAAAATGCTTTTTGGTAAATCAAATGAAACCTATTTCAATTCTTTCCCTTTTTATACCCAGTAATAATAGTAAAAAATGTAAAACTTGATAGTCTAATACCCCTAAATAGGTTTATGAAATCTAAAATCAATCCCATGCCTAGTTACTGAGACATAAGAATAATAACACTTTAACCAAGCAAATCTTTAACCAAGTATCCAAGTTAGAAAAGGGCCATAATGTATATGAAAATCAATCCAAGAGTTATCCTACTTGGTTTTCTGATGCCCCTGAACACACTCTTATTTTCTCTAGTCAATACCATAAACAATTTCTGAGATATAAGCTGGATTGTAGCTTGCATGCAAAACTTTAACCAAAAAGTCTAAGTCAAAAAGTGGCCCTAATCTGAATTATATTCAGTCAAAAACTATCTGCCACTATAGTATGATACCATTGAACACATTAAAGAAGTTTCAAATCAAACCCATGCCTGGTTACTGAAATATAAGCTTGAAATTCCTTGCATGCAAAACTTTAACCAAAATGAATAAGTTAAAAAGGGACCATAATTTGTAATATATTCCATCAAGTGTTATCTTCCTTGATAGTATATCCCTAAATATATTAAAGATGTTTCATATCAATTCCATGCCTGGACTCTGAGATATTAGCATGAAATGGTTAAAGCTGCAACGCCGACGCAAGGGCGACTATAATAGCTCTCATATTCTTCGAATAGTCGAGCTAAAAGGACTTATTGCTGTCACATGTTTAAAGGTGTGTTAATTTCACAGGGGGTGATAATAGTCGCAGCATTGGAATATAGTGAATTACAATTACAGCATAAGGTGCACGTGAGCAGAATGGTATATAGTCCTAAGACAACTCCATAGCTAGCTGTAAGCGACCGGTTGCATACGCACGGTGCATAGCCATATCGGCGGCCATTTGCAGAAATCGCTATATCGACAGGCTTTCTGCGTTCACACCGGTCATTCTCTGTCATAAACACTAACTCACGATGGACAGAGGGCAAAAAAAGAGATCAATAGTCACTTTTAACAGGTGAGTTGTTAAAAATTAAGTAGTGCACGGAATATTAGAGTATATTTACTCAATCTCCAAGCAGAGTTATCGTTCGTTCCTCACATAACATCTCTGCAATGGGCTCAATGACAAGAATCTGGTCAAAACAGAGAACACTTATTAAACGTGGATTTAAGTGTATTTTAAGGTTCAAAAGTATAGAAAGATTGAATAAATGCTTTTTGAATCATCATAAAACGTGTGTAAAATATTAACATTGATTGTTATTATGGGAACTATTTCATGCCTTATTTCGCCGATGGGAAAATGCCGCAAACGCTCGTCTGCAAATGTAAATATTTACAGGTTCAGCTGGATGTCGTAATTTATGACCAGCTTTTTTTTTTCATAATTTGTAATTTTGATGACCATTCCGATAAAGTTCAGTGGTACTATTTATATACATTTCACAGTTTATGGAGCCCATCTAGTCGTTCTTCAAATTAAATATTTGAACAACGGTCTGGATGACGTCATTTATATGGCACTACTTTCTGAGCCCATCACAGAGGTGAATGTAATGTAAGCCGATGTGTAAGAAAGTGATATGGACTAAGACCACAATTACCTGCCCTTGGTTACCCTGTATCCGGATGTGCCTACACAGAAAATAGTGACCCTATTTAATGCTGAATTAAGGTGAGTTTTTGACTTAAAGACACGCAAGAAAGGATTAAATTCTATAGAACACAGTTAAAATAGTCATAAAATGCCCAATTTGGAGGCCTTATTGTACAACAACCTTAAAAGTTCAGCATTACTGAGAGGGGAATTTTTGAGAAAATTGGTGTGAAATGGCCGACCGGTGCACTAAATTCATACGTATGTTATTTAACCTTAAATAGGTCAAAAGGTAGTCGGGTGACCCCATGTTTAAAGTGTACAGAATTATTTCTCTTGAATAGATCTATCTAATGAGGGTAAGTTTGGATGTCAATTTCCCTTACAGAAATAGTCATTTGCATATATGCTTATATAGAACATATAGTAAAATTAATTGTGGTCTAAGTCCATATTTACAATGTATGTGCACCACATTTCGGACCCATGGTCTTTCACGAAGAAAACCAAGGTTTCCTAATGTTTCATTAGGGTACCTTGGTTATCTTGGTAGAGGTTAAGTAGTCCATAACGTAGCGGTGTATGTCGACTTAACAGGACATAAATCTTAACTCGGCTTACAAGACATTAGTCCCCTCAATGAGCCGTTCTCGGCTCGACATGTTATTTTTGGTACGTGTGTCACCCTCGAACTATTTGTCAGAGATAAAAAAAAAAAACATGAAAATTATGGGGCCTCCGTGCATTCGGGATCTTCCTCCACCTGTAATTAGCTGGACGTCGCTATATGACTGAAATACTGTCGAAGCGACGGTAAACCCAAATAGTCAAGTCAAGTCAAGTCAAGAAAATTATATTTCCAGTTCTGTGTATCTTTTACATCAACATATATACATTATCGGTCGTCTCTACAATCTACAGTAAACGTGTAGTCACGCAAGCATTCGATTTTAACTTCTGACGAAGAGTCTGTTCCTTCCCAATGGGCGTGTATGTGTGCAATGGTGTGAAACTCATTCAAAATAGCTTATAAAGTATGTAAACCCACAAATTTCACAGTACGACATCCACAGGGAAGGGTCGTTGGCGACACCCGTGTTAACCAAATTTAACTCTTAGTTGTTTATGATATATGCGTATATAAATAAAGGTACAGGTATAATTGTACGTGGAAAGACTTTGTGCAGTTAACATTGACGAATTTTTTTAATGACCTGAATGCAGGAGCTGCAGTGAGTCCACGTGAAGACGATGAAACTAATATCACGTCGGAATAAGTTTATTCACCGTAGATGGTGCTTCCGGAGAGCATCTGATTTACACACAGGTATTTTAATATGTTTCTGTAAAATCATTAATTTTCTTTGACATTAAATTTCGTTGATTATGTACCTAACGGAATTTCGTCGGTACATTTATTCGTGAATCTATGGTCTAGAAAACGTGAGGTCTATAAAAGAAACAAGTTTTCTTGGGGATGAATTTTCGTTGATAAAACCCTCCATGAAATCGATGAAAATTAGTGTCCCACGATAATTATTTGATTTGGAACACATTCTAACATAATATGTTGTTTCCCTTACTATACCAAATTGTTCATATTACGTCGATTCGGTACACATTTTGACATTAGTTGAAACTATTATCATCCCAAAATTTTGCCATCATCATCATTATATGGCAAGGCAATTTGAGAAGCATATTAATTTTCAATCTAGTGCTAATTGATTTGTGGAACGAAGATAAAGATCCAGTACAGATTTAGTTCATCAACTAATTAAAGAAAATCTTATTAAATCAAGATCGAATCGACACTTCAAACTGTTATTTATTCAAAACCAGTATATAAGTCAATAGTAAGTATTCATTAATGTATAAGGCACTGATGTTTTGTTCATAACATCCTTGAATCAACTTTAATACTCGAAGGAAATTCTAAATGAAGCCTGATACATGAACTAGACGGGAATGCTTTTGTATTCTTATTATAACCGCATGTACTAAAATAAGCCAAATATTGTCATAAAATGTTTTCATTCAAATAACATAATACTACTGAAAAATAGACTTATACAAATGCATTCATACTCACACAAATGTACACCTAATTATGTATATTAGAGAGATATTCTTTTGGGTACAGATGTACGGTTAAACCTGTGTAAGCGATCACCTGTATTACGCAATCAACCTGCATAAAGCGGACATTTTTGATACTACTAAATTAGCATTTTTGGTATATGTTAAACCTTTATTTAGTGAACACCTCTGTTTAACGATCACTTTCTTTTGTTCCCTAGACTGGCGGCTTAAGACAGGTTTGTCTGTATTTATACAAATGTACATAATAATATAAATAAGATAGAGATATATTGATGTGTATGTAGTCATATTTCCTGGAGTATCCATTTCTCGCCAGCGTAAGAAGTTGCAGTCTGCAGAACGAACAAAACAATCACTCATCTTGGTTTCAAATATGTTTCTGGATGCATCAATGTATATCCTCCAAATGCCATGAATTGTTATTTGTATAATTGATAACAATTGGGAAACAATATCGGTCCAAAACTAACAACAGTTAAAAATGTAATTTCCCAAATGGCGTCTTGAGTTCTCGCTAGTGAACTCAAAACGAGTCTGTCACGGGTATGGTGTCGTTAAAATGGTAATGGTATGGTTTCCTTGCTTGGCGTTTAGAATATAAGGTTAGTTCAAGGACTGGGTTGGCCTGGTGCCCGTATAATGTGACTAGGTGTGGTATCATGCCACAATCATGTCATATCTACGGCGTAATACTGCAGTTTGGCAGCACTATATCTGTCTCTAGTAGACATAGTCTCCAAATGACTGAAATACTGTCGATGGGACGTTAAATCCAGTGAGCAAACAAACAAAAATACACAAGTATGGTGGACATAAAGAGAAAAAAATCTATAAACAATCATTTTATTGAAGTTCAGTGTTCCTCCTAATAGCACAGATTTGATTTCATATTTAAAATGGTCCATATGAGAACAAGGAACATTGTCACACTCACAGTGTCCAATTTTATTACAGGGTGCCCAATATAAATGTATTCAGTCTAACATATGTGTACAAAAATAAATGTACACATATTCATATAAATCAGACTAATTTGAATGCGTTCATATACCCATTAATGAACACATATGAAGTTCTCATATTCTTATAAATTGGACTAATATAAATGTATCTATACCGAGACTTATATTTTTATAAATGAAAAATATATATAAACTAGATTAGATTTAAAGCAGCTCGTTCACAGATGACCATGGACTAAGAATTTAATTGGAACTATCTATGAGTATTACGTCTATCAATACCATCTACAGACGCGTAGGCATCCAATGCAATATTCTATGATTGTATAAAAAAAATAGCGGGGGGGGAGTCCCCAATGCAGGTAATACCGTCACAGACGGTTTTGAAACTATATTTAGAATTAGAATTATAAAACCTATATTCAGTTTTTTTGTGTTTTTTTTTTCCTATTTTCATTTGCCATCACTTGGTTGATCACATTCACTTTCCGCGCATGCGCTAACTTCATAGGTAGAACTTACGAAATCGCTACCCTGAACTGGTAAAGACGCCATGTTGCGGAACGTATCGCGGGGTATAAATGTTTTCAGCTTTCCACAAATTTATTCATATAAAATAGGCTAATATAAATATACTCATATAGATTAAACTAATACAAATGTACTCATACTCATATAGATTACACTAATACAAATGTACTCATACACTTCCCGGTTCTCATGTAAATAAGCTTAGATTTAACATGCTCATAAAAATGTACTCACATAGGTGTTTCTTCTGTATTAAATACCTTGAAGGTGGGTAAGCAAATTGTACACATGTATATGTAGAGAACTGTTTTAAGATGATTGAAGATAATCTATTAACTACAGTACAGAACTGAATGACGTTTCGCAAAAAAAAAAAAAAATTAAATCAGGAATGTTATGTATTTGAGAAGAAATAAAATCTAAAACCAATAAGGGGTTTCTATGAAAATACAGGTGACCACGGTCTAACAGCTTATGAAACACATCTTTAATGATTGCGGTTAACAGTAAAATAGATATAATGGTTGTAAAGAACAGGACATATACAACATGCCTATGTTTCAGTTTTATCTTATCTTAATAGTTTTGTACATGTTGATAAACGGTTTGTTTATTGGGTTAACGCCCCACCGACAGTATTTCAGACTATGTCTACTTGAGACAGATATAGTGCTACCACCCGTATTCATGTGGCATGAAACCACACTTAGTCACATTCTCCTGACACCGGACCAACCAGTCTTGGAACTACCCTTATATGCTGAGTGCCAAGCAAGGGAGCTATACCAGTAACATTTTTTACGACTTTGGTATTTCGTGGCCGGGGATCGAACCCACGGCCACCGATTCCGGGGTGGCAACCAGGACCTGTGTTTTGCGCAAGTACACAATATTTGTATACACTTATGAACATAAATGAGTAAAATATGAATAAACACGTTTGCCTGTATGTTTGTTTTTATTTGGACACTTACATACGTTCATAGTGATATATAAAATCAAAGCTTTTCGAAACAAGATGAAAAGAAAAACGTAATGATCTGCGCCCCATGACTACCCTCTATTATTACGTATTTTCCAGGACAGGTGTCAGGATAAGGTGACTTATTGTGGTATCATGCCACTTGTCTACGGCGTGGTATCGCAGTGAGCGGGGAGTTCTCATGTAAATGCTTTGAAAATAATATAAATAAGGCTCTTTGCTTATTCAGTTCTACATGACTGAAACGATAAACTCAATCAAACAATCACATCTTATTCTTTGTTCGCATTTTCGACTTAACCAGGTAAAAGAGACATAGATTATTGCTCACTTTAATTATAAAAAGAAACCATCACCCATTTAAATGCTTCAGCAGTGATTTTTGTCTCTCTTATCTTGCGGTTCATGTCATACTGGGTTGTATATTTCATTACTCCTTACTTTAAAAATATGATTTATTCAAATTTTTAATGTCAGGTAGATTATAGGTACTTTTCACATATTTCTTAACTCAGTTGGGGCAACTGAAAGTGTGACAAATAATGTTATATAGCCCATTCTTTTTATTACATAGGCTAAAATAAAAAGCTGGTGTATCTTTGTCCTATGGACACATTTTTTGATTAGCAACTAAGCATGAAGGTATTATGGACAGTGGACTTCTGCTTGTCCACACGTGACAGTACGACCGATCAACATTAACATCATAAAGGCTTTAACCGGCCGACTGATCCTATTTGCTATGCTACTTCCAACCTAACACATGCCTCTTAATTTGGAAACTTATTTTGTAAATGAGGGAAAATCACGCCGACACACTATCCCAGTTATAAATGGACAAAAATACGCGATTGCTTCTTAATGGTGCAATGATGTTATCAAACTATTTGGAATTAAAGATAAGTAGTGCGCTTGGACCCTGATTAAGAAAAAAAACAAAACAAAACAAAAAAAAACAAAAAAAACATAATCTCCAAAATGCAGTTGCTAATTGGATAAAATGTTCATGGTGGATTTGATGCGGATTCTTTTTTAAGCGAAACGTTTCACAGTTCTGTACTCTATATTACTAACTTATATTTAATCATCTTAAAACAGTCATTCTTCAATACATGTGTACAATTTGGTTACACACTTTTCTTAATTCTCCAAACTATGCCATATACAGGTCACTCATTTGTTGAATCGTTGATCTACCGTATTCAACCCGGTGATACATTCCTTCATTTAGACAAAAAAAAATATTCATTCAGGGAGACTACTTCTGCAATCGTTTGAAGCCTTAGTCCAGTATTTTGAGCTAAGTTTTTTTTTTCCGGGCGAGGGCCATTACACGCACTTTCTTTTGATTATACGACAATTAAACCATTCAGGGTCAGAATGACAAGTCATAATTCCACAGTGATATGTTACTCGACTATGTTAAATTTTCTTTCTGTGAATGTAAATGCTTTGAAAATAGAATAAATAAGGATATTTGCTATTTTTTAAGAATAAATATGTTGTTGCTTTTTAATTTCAAAATTGAGATTTAAGATCTTGAAATGTTTGCAGTTTGGATTTATGTAAAGGAATTCTGTGAAATTTCAAGCCACATGGACAAATATTACAGGCAATATGGCAATTTCAATTTTTAGGCATAAAGAAAACACATTGAAATGGAATATTTGATTCAGTATGTATATATACATGTAATTAAAATGATTATTATTGATTTCCCGGCAGTTATCTGGATCTTAATCTTGATCACCCTGTTCGGTAGTTTGGTTATCAACATCGCCCTAGAGAGACAGACGGACTTCCTAAAGACAAAAATCGAAATTGTAAGTTTTCCATCAATCCATTCATCCACCCATCCTCTCAGATAACACGTCTTTCTCAATATTGTTTTCCTGAAGAATTTCCACTTATTTGTTTGTTTATTTCTTTTCTTTTCTTTCTTCCTCAAAAGTTACTATTGCTATTGATTTATCAAGCTATTTATTTCCCCTTTTTATTTAAAAGTGTTTTCTTTATTCTTTCTTTCCCACATAAAGAAATCATTACCCCATTGATTATTATATGTCTCTATGAACCAAGCCTCAGTAAATGATTCCTAGGACAGAGACAGGTGTGAGAAGTTGGTGAGAGCATTCAGCAGTTCTGTATTGAGTTAACAAGATATATCAGTTTGACACCAGCATGCATTACATTCAAACTGGTTGCTTTTTCCCAGCTATATGGAGTAATTTAAAATTCGTGAATATACGAGGGTAAACTGGTACACTCATTCGTGATATGTTGATGTAGAGGCCTATTTTTTTTCTGACTGTGTGGTTTATAGCGTTATCTCACGCCTTAGCTGCACTAAATACGATATAAAGATAGCATACATGTACGTGATTGTAATAGAAATGAATATCATTATAACTGTTAAATGAACCTTTTCACAACACTTCTAAAGCAGGTATAGATAAAGGGTTGACTAAAAAGGCTGAAATACAACAGACAAAGATATGTGGGTGGGGAATTATCAAGGAGTGTGTTTTTGTCATTTTGCTTGTTATTAAACCCTATCTATTTTACATAAATTCAATATATAGTCGCGCCTCTGTAATTCAAGATAAACCCGACCGCGGGACGCTTTTCAGAGTGTTAACTTGCGTTTACAGTCTATTTTAATTGTATGTTATTATTATTTATTTACATCATTTGATGTCCTAGGATGTGTCTGTTTTATATTCCAGGCAAAACAAGAGGCTCAAAATCAGTTCAAGGTTCAAATGGAGGGCACTGTAGAAACGTTAATTCTGGATCCCTTTGACCCCTTAAAGGTACATGTGTACTCTTCCTAGACCCTCACCATATGTAGTTAGTTTAGTTACATACATTTTAAACATCAATAGAGTCAAACCAATCTCGAGCGGTCAGTCTACGTTCGGACCGTTTAGCACAGGTTACTGCTAGATAGGGTAACATTGACATACAGTAAAATTGCAAATGAATGGGACATCCTATTAAGCCCCCCGTTTTGATATTATCTTTTTTTTTTTCTCAGTTTATTTATAAGTAGGTATTTACGGATGCGATTGTCCAAGTACTGTTTCTCACTTGAGGTCTGTCCAAAGTCCCAGTTCAGGCTATACAAGCGAAACAGACCAAATTGAAAGTGTAATAGGAAATTCCGAGCCTTGCGTGAGACCTAGGAAAATAGGGAATTTCGCTTTGAAATAAATGATAGGTTGAGGCTATTAAAGCTAGCCGGTAAATTAGGTTTGCTCTCTCTCTCTCTCTCTCTCTCTCTCTCTACTCGATCGGGTATATACATGTATATCGATAATCAGCATGATATAATGATTTACTATTATCAAGGATAAGAAAATTATAGAAGTTTTATGTAAATAATTGTTCACGCATTTTCTGACTTACAGACAGTATTATCCATCTATTTGTGTTATATAATTATCAAGCCAGACGGTGCGATTATAATATGGCAATTTAAAGGAAAGTGTTGTTTATGTATTTATTGTAAAGATATTTGTTGTATAAATTGTGTACGTTCCAATGCTCTGTTATCACATGGTTTCCTATAATGAAAGTGTGATAAAACTTCATACAGATGGCTGTTAACACAGTTAATGTTTATTACATATTAACTCTTATACATGTAATTGATTTCAAGCTATCACTGATGATATGTGCCCCAATAATGACTATATCTCTACATATTATATATGTTTATAAAAGTATAGTTCTAAAGTATACATGTATTTCTAAATCTTAACACCCAGACACGAGGGTGTTTCAAATTCGCGGAAAAGTGCTCCCATTCTTTTATTACAGGAACGTAATATCTAAAAATCCTGACTAGTAAGACTTAATACAATAGTAGTTAAATTACAAAATTCCATATGAATAGCTTGCATACACGCCGTACAGTTGTAACAATAGTAACGTCATCTAACGAATCCCGGCCCAACACAAAACGACGTCAACGCCAACATTCATACACATTCACAACGTATGATGATCATCGCTTAATCCTATTCAAAGTGCACAAACAGGAACATACATGTCGCATTTTTAGCTTGTCATGAATTATGTTAAAGACAGTCCCATAGCTACAGTCCGTTGTGTTGTCCATAATATCGGGCATGATAATGCGCTGATCTCTGCCAAGCAACCCTTTGACGGCGGCGGCGTGCGATGACGTCTTCGTCACATGACGGCCTCTGCGCTTCATTAACGCTGTTTTCCCTGTCCTCAAACCGCTGTACCATTTGACAATTACTGTTTTCTGGCAGCAGCTTCACGTATCATTTCATTAGTTTTAGTCTTGGAAACTTTCTTAAGATCACAAAATTTAATGTCTGCTTTTGCTCAACACTAACCGTAGCATCAGCCAGCAGATAATGCATCTTTTGATTATATTTCTGACATCAGAAATCAAAATGACATAGAGGATAATTGATGTTTCAGTGGAATACATTTTTATCTTAAAAATATTGATTTCATCCTCACGATATGAATTAGAAATAATATTCCACTGTAACTAACATGTTTTTCTTTTTAACCAGGTTTTCCGAAAGAAAACTCTGGTTATCAGATTGGGGTATGTTGGCGGGCGTAAACAATTTCTTCTGTGCGCAACTCCTCCTACATTTATCAACGGATTTGGCCCAATTTTTTACAGAAGCATTATTACATAGTGGCCTGGGGCATAATGTCAGGGTTTTGTGGTTCGACTATTTTTGATGAAGTTATGGCCCTTTGTTATTTTTTCACATATGTAATATATAAGGAAATATTCTTCTGTGCGCAACTCCTCCTACATTTTTCAACGGATTTTGCCCAAACTTTTACAGAAGCATTATTACATAGTGGCCTTGCGCATATTGTCAGGGTTTTGTGGTTCGGCTATTTTTGATGCAGTTATGGCCCTTTGTTATTTTTTCACATATGCAATATATAGGGAAATATCCTTCTCTTCGCAACTCCTACTACATTTTTCAACGGATTTGGCCCAAACTTTTACAGAAGCATTATTACATAGTGACATGGAGCATATTGTCAGGGTTTTGTGGTTCGACTAATTTTGATGCAGTTATGGCCCTTTGTTATTTTTTCACATATGTAATATATAGGGAAATATCCTTCTGTTCGCAACTCCTCCTACATTTTTTAACGGATTTGGCCCAAACTTTTACAGAAGCATTATTACATAGTGACCTGGAGCATATTGTCAGGGTTTTGTGGTTCGACTATTTTTGATGCAGTTATGGCCCTTTGCCCCTTAACGGATGTAACATATAGGGAAATATTCTTTCCTGCACAACTTCTACATTTCTTTATAAATTTTGTCCATCTTTAACAGAAGTACCATCACTAAGTCACCCTGGAGAATATTACCTGTGTTTTGCAGTTTGACCATTTTTGATGGAGTTATGCCCCTTTGATAAAATTCCATGTCTGGAGCATAACTCCTACATTATAAGAGGTATTGACTTGAAACTTTATAGGTGCATACATCTCATTGAGGCGGAATGCAGTGAATAGGAACCTCACTCTGTGGTTCATGATTTTGGAGTTACATGTTTGCCCCTTCGTAAAAATTCCTGATATGGAGCGTAACTCCTTAATTTTAAAATATATAGTAATGATTGGTTTTGCAGTTTGACCATTTTTGATGGAGCTATGGCCCTTAGTTATTTTTTTGCATTAGATTTAGTAGACATTGAGCACAAATTTATTTGACTGATACAAATAATCTGTACTGGGACAAAACATTGCAAAAAGAAAACCTGGTTTTGTGACAATTCCTGTCACTTGTTATTTAATGTCTTTCTGCGACGCTTTACGCATTGTTACTAATATCATCTTAAATTTTACCCTGTGGGGAGCCTCAAATTCCCGAAGTCGCATGAATCGTTATTCTGTCTAAAAAAAGTCCAATAGATGAACACAAAGAACGCGTGTATTTAACATTTCTTTCAGGTATCTTTTGAAGTAGTGTTATTTCAATGTAGAAAACAATCTTGAAATGTCTTGAAAGAATACGATAGTGTCTTCTTGTAGTCCAATAACATAAAATAAAAAATTATTTTGAAAAATGGTAATATTCACTGTTTGAAACAGTGGAATTACAATTTTTAATTCACTGATATTTCCCTATAATCCACCGAAAAGCATTAAATAAATCATTGTAAACTTTTCTTAAATCTGCCATCTAAAATAAAGAAATGAGAACACCTTTCCGCAAACTTTTTGAACACCCCTCGTATAATTTAGGTGTCAAAGAGTTGAATATTTAAATAAATTAACCAAGTTCTCGTTTATGAACGTATAAGGAGAGCTAACATGCGTTCCACGCGTGTCACATCTCAATTTTAGTAAATAATAATAATAAAAAATAAAGATTTTTATGAAACACATGCCAGAAATAGATTTTCATAATAACATGCGTGTAGTATTAAATTCAACAAAACTGAGATAAAGAAAGTTCCTTTATGAATAATAGTCGCATTGACAATGTTTTATAAAAAAAACTATGTATTGACAACAGATACGAATATATAGGGGTTAGATCAACGCAATAGGTCTGAATGTTTTCAGACTTCAAAAGCGCGAGGTACAGGAACAACCCAAGAACCGTCGAGAATGATAATTACGTATGACTAAAAAATAAATAAAAATGTTGTTGTAATAAACGTTCAAGACGTTTGAGAAATAATAATGTGGATACCCACCTACGTTAATCATACATTACGGTATGCATTGAAATCTTAAAAAACAAAACAATGTTATTTATTCCAGGTTACCATTGATATACAGCGTGACAACGATGAATACATGAAACTCCTTAAGAATAAAAACGTGGTACAGGAACCACAAAAAGTCCAGCCCCAGAAGAAATCAGAATATTTACTCTACTGGTATAACCCACCTCCATACCTTAAACTTCGAAATGATTCATTGAACGTTGGTTTCACGGCGTGTCAATACAAGAATTGTCGAATGACGTTCGACAAGAAAGACGCACTGAGGAGCGACGCCGTCCTTTTTGACGGCAGATGGGTGTGGGAAAAGCTGTTTTTCAAACGCCCCCAGGGTCAGGTCTGGATATTCGCTGCCCATGAAGCCCCTGTGGCGTTTGAAGAGTTGGGGGGCTGGTGGAAGAAGCCAAGTTGGCGCAGTAGTTTTAACTGGACCATGACATACGACAAATCTAATACAGATATATTCCTACCATACGGTGAGTTAAGAAAACACTCGAAGCCTGTTGTAAGGGATTTTAAGGCTGTTGCCTCAAAGAAAACTAAAGGAGCTTTGATGATTAACTCTCATTGCCCTACATTATCTATCAGAGAAGAATACGTGAGAAGACTTCAAAAATATATAGATGTGACAGTGCTAGGCAAATGTGGGACTCCCTGGAATTGTGGGACACATTATGTCCACGATAACTGTTTCAATATCCTCAACACCACCTACAAGTTTTTCTTAGCATTCGAAAATGCATTTTGCAGTCAGTATTTCTCGGAGAAAATATACGAGAATTTCAATTATGACATTATCAATATTGTTCGTGGTGGCAGTTTCGGAGACGCAAATCGGATGTTCCCAAAGGGAATCTTTATATCCACTGACGATTTTAAGTCTATAGAAGGGTTGGGGAAATATCTACAGAAGTTGTCATGGTCTCTTGATACCTATGCCAACATGCTGAAGGAAAAGAGTCAGTATTTTTCCCCAGGGTACAAAGCCGTGTATCAGAAAGCAATGTGTGACTTATGTGAGCGCATGAATCACCAGGAAAAATACCACAAAATCATTCCAGACATCGTTCACTGGGCATACCATAAAAACCCTTGCAGAAATGCATCTGACCTCACGTGAATGACTGTTGGCAACTTTTTCATTTCTCATTAGTTAAGTAAAGTGGGAGCTTTAGCTAGTAATTTGGTAAATTGCCTAACTAAGATTATCAATATGGATCCAGCAGAGATGTGCTGGACCAAGAAACACTGATTACCGGGCTAACATGCATATTTTCTCAATTACCCATTTAAAATGTAGGTCTGTGTATTGTTTGTGTATCAACAACTTGAACGACTGGTGCGAGTATGGGACATTTTCTCTATATCCATTCAAGTTGAAGTCTGACAATTTCTTTACAAAAATACGATTGAATGTAAGTCTAAAAGAAAAACATATGCCATATCTTCGTCTTATCATATAAGTTCGATGACATGGAGGCATTAATATGTACAAAATATAAGTAATGTATTTACATTGAACACAGTGGTTCATAATGGTTATTTGAAATGGGTTGTTTATGTTTTCATAATCATGAATAAAATCGGGGATCATAGTTTGCTCTTTATCTTATTCATACGAAGTCCTATAAGGATCACAGACAAAGTACTTTTTTAAGGTATTCCTTCTCTAGTAGCCTGATTTCATATCTGGCAACTAGATGATAATATTTCTACGGTTCTAAAAATGAAAAAAAAAGCTTCACTGGGATTTCTTTTTCAAGTTTTATTAGATTTTGGGAAGATAATATTAAAACCTATGAAAAATAAACAATTTCTTTAAATTAAAAAAAAAATGAATCTTGAGAAATACTGATGGTAGAGACCATATCATTTGATTTTGTTTCAAAATTCCATGAAGAAATCCAAACTTTGCCGTAGAAAAAAGGAGATACGGTAATAACTGATTTAAAGTTGTCAGGGAAGATAATTCGTATTTTTCATAGAAAACAAAACTTTCTGGGGGAAGCAATCAAAAGAACGGCCACTATTCATCTCGTCAATATGTCCCTTTGATTTACATAGTTAAGCTGATATTGTCAAGTTTTAATTGTATGTTGTTGTTTTTTTGGTAGAATTGATAGCTATTGGGGTAGTAAAACCTTTATAAACTCGTTATAACGTGGAGACATGCGCATTAACACCAAAATGGCATTATACTAAGAAAATAAGGCATTATTTTGCGGGAAAAGGGGGAAATAACGTGATTAAAATGACATCATAACACGAACTTAAGGCACACTAACTTGAAAAAAAAAGCGAAATAGCGCGAAGTTGAAACTCTTTAAAACGCGAACATACGGCGTTAATGCGCTTTTTGCGAAAAAAGGCCACAACAGCGAAAACTTGAAACGCGTAATAACTCAAAACAAAGGCGATATAACAAAAATAAAAAAAATATGAATAAACAAAACAAAGATTGAATGTAGAGCTGGATGTTTAGTCCATCACTTTGTATTTAAATCGGTGTTATTTCGAACTCAGAGCTATACATTGGCATTGTTTTGTAAGTTAAATATAAAACTAGACGCTGGGTCCATCGCTATGCATAGGAAACACAGCTTATTGTTGATCTTATACCTATACATTAGCCTTTTTGCAGGCGAATATAGATCTAAACGTTTAGCCCTGCAGATCATAACTTCGGTTTTAGCAAGGTGAAGGGAATTAAATTAATATTCATTGAGTCATAAATTTATACATGAAACTTACGAGGTAAAGGATTAAAAATATTTTTTATATAATCTCGTTACCGGCGTTACCGAACACGCGACCTTTGGACCTGTCGTCAGTGAACACTGTTATTGGAACATGACGCCCTTGAAATGACTAGGATATGTTTATATTATAGAATAAACGAATTAGTTGATGCATGATGTTGAGAGTTTAAACGTTTGCCACATGTCGTGTTGCACAAATATAATGGTTGACGACGTACTGAGCGTATATTTAAGTGATAACAAATAAACATGATAATAAAACATGTCAAGTTGCTTAAATTGATATAGATACATAAAATGTATTTAATGCGATGCGTTGATTTTCTGCTCTGATGTTTTATACAGCTATTAATTACATATGTTTTGATGTGCCTGCGTGGGTGCACGTGCAGTGGTGGTTTTGATATACATGTAGTTTTTACTTTCTGATCGTGTGTTTGCTTGATAAGCCTTGTGAATGAGACTGAAATTCTGAAACTAAATTGTTCATCGTTTAAACTTTTTTTTAATTTTATTTACGCCAGATGTGAAACAAGTTGTTACAACTTAAACTAATCAATATCGATGGTTCCTCTGTTGGACCAGTACTGTGGGCCTGGGTAGACCATGAACATTCCTCGTTCCTTGATGAGAGTCTAGTCAGTACGCAGAAATAGGTCCACACTCGGAACACCTTCGTAATTTAGCTTACTTAAAGGAAAATAAGCAGTTAAACAGGCTAGTCATGATTAACAAATTAGAATGCAGATACACAGATATTCATGAACATTAAATCTATCTCTGTATAGCCTAAATCACACCCGCATTTAATTAAATTGGGGTTAGTGTGCATAATTTGAAATGAGTATCTGCAAATATATTTTATCGTATATCATATACATTAATGACCTGATGTGTGTTTGAAATATTGCATATATCAGATTTAATTTGACGCTTAAAACATGTATAATTATCAAATTTTCTACCTGTGTGCGCGTGTGTGTTGGCTTGCTATAAATTATATACGGGGCTTATTTTTACTACATGTATATTACTTATTTATTGATAGAACTTCAAACTCCAGTGCTTTGAGAAGCTTGTTTGTTAATTTGGTTTAACGTCCCTCCGACAATATTTCAGTCATTTAGAGATTATGTCTACTTGAGACAGATGTAGTGTTGCCACGATGCAATATCATGCTGTAGACATGTGGCATGATAGCACACCCAGTCACAATATCCTGACACCGGACAAACCAGTCTGGGCACTACCGTTAAGTGCAGAGCGCCAATCATTGGAGCTATACCAGTATTATTTTTACAACTTGACAATGTGGCGGCCAGGGATCGAACCCACGACTTCCTAATACCGATCATTGAGAATAGTTAAGTGAGTGCGGTTGGTGTGTATGTATATTATATACTGTTCCAATACAATATTTTTTGGTCTCATGAAGACCTAGAAGATTAAAAATGACAGCCCCCACAAAGCTGTCAACTTGGAAAGGAAATTGCATAAAAAGAAAATAAGAAAATCTGAGAACTTTGACCTTCGAACTTGCAATTTGTAAAATGTCTAGCCATAGACTGCGGACTGAAACCAACTGACAATGCAACGTTGTTGCATGATTCTGTAGAGGCAGCGCTTCGAGATTTCCCTGATATTACTAGACAAAAAATAGGTGTGCATAGGACTTTTTTTATTACCATGTAACTGCGCGAAACAGCCTTGTCTATTTTTATCTCTTAATTTATTTTTGACACAATACTCCCCATTTATTTCAGCACGTGATTTGATATTTTAATGTAAAGTAAATATTTAGTACAATCGGCAAGTATGATGATTACTTCGCAATAATTACATGTAAACAATATCGTGATGTTCGTCGTATGGCAAGATACCACTGTCACGTGGTTACAGTGCTGCAGTGAATGCAATTAAATTTAAAAGTTTTACATACATATATAGTAAGTAACGTTGGACAAATAATAAATTAACAAAATATAATGGTTGCTCATCGAACCATCGCGCAATTCATTCAAAGATATGCAGAGAACGTGATAGGGGTGACTTACATATTTCATTTTTATATTACAAATATGTATACATGTACATGTATATATTTGCATGAATGAGGAAAATAGTAAACAAAAATATATACGGCATGTATGTTTTTTTGTTTTTTTTATCCCGTATCACAATCAAGAGAGTTAGAGTGAGACCACCTATCGCCCACTGAAGCATGACTTTTAACTCGCCTATTCATTGCATAGTCTGAGATATTGTGGTTTCTTTTTCGTCGGCATCTGCGTCGGCGTTAACATTTTCTTGTTCGAGTAATAAGAAAGTGCAACATGTGATATGCTTATGTAACTTTGTATATTGAGAGGAAATGCAGTGACCAAGAACCATAACTCTACCTTGTCCCATGTTTTAATTATTTCCCTTTTTATTTTATTTTATGATGAATTTTTGTCCGAAGCATTACTCCAAAACTATACTAGATATGGACTCTACATAAACATACATAGATAGTGACTAGGAAGGTGAATTGACCAAGAACCCTAACTCTACCAAGTTTCATTTTTAATTACATGTACTAGTCTCTCCCTTCCTTTTATTTATAATGATTTTTTAGCATTACTCAAAAGCCATACCGGGTATTGTCCCATATAATGGTCTTATCAAGTAATCATCGAAAAATAATGTTGACTGCTGGTTTCATATCCAAAATTTTTAAAGCTGGTAACCACGGATTGGAACTGTACCGAATGGTATACCGTTTTTTTTTTTTTAAATACATGTAGTAGTATGACTGTAGTTATTATCATTTATTTTTGTTTAATATCATATTATCATTATCATGAAAATTTAAATTCTTATTAATGAAGAAAATAATATTTGATAACTTCGTAGTTATGTTCATTGAATAATCAAATTAGGAAACCTAATGAAGACCATAAGCTCGTAAATGGACCGGACTGTTGTATTCTAAAGATTGATTTTCCCGACGTAATTATTTTACTACAGCGGTCTCGCGATTTCTCGAGGACAGCTGGGATCGGCAAAAAATCGCCGTTTTCGATGAATCATTCAGATGTCAAAATTTAATTTTGACATTTGTTGTTGATACCTAGACGTCGTGTTTTCATTAATCATAGTTTATGTTTAACAATTTGTTCTAGGTCGTTTTTTTTTTATTTCTCTGGTGTTAAAAGAATTAAATTTATCTAATTGTAAGCTGTAGTGTTTACATGACAGTTAGACAAATTCTTTATAACTCCCATGTATAAATACAGACTTGACTATTTGAGTTCACCGTCGCTTCAACAGTATTTCAGTCATATGGCGACGTCCAGCTAATTACAGGTGGAGGAAGACCCCGAATGCACGGAGGCATCCGGGTAGAACCACCGACCTACCGCACCTACCGCGCATGCGAAGCGAATACACATAGGTCTAATTGATTCTTTTGTTTGATGTACAGTTTTTCTTCCGAGTTCGTAAAATTATGTTTGCTAACACGTAAAGCACATCGAAAATGCTTTCCCGAATGTTAGAAAAGACAAAGATGTGTAGTGCACAACTTTCAGCTTCGCGTGCGCTATATCCTATTAACATTTGTGAATAATTAAAGTAATTTTCTATTTCGAATCGATGCAAAATAATTATGTTGCTTGTGATAGCTTGAAATGACGTAATATACCACATGGTTTAGCTACACTGTTATCCTTGTCAATTCTTACTCTAAACAAATTTTGAAGTAAACATGTTTTAACCCTCTCAGCATGATTTTGCTGGTGTGTCTTCATTGATAGACAAGGATGGTTATCTATGCACAAAAGCGCGAAAAAGAGCTTACATTCTAAATATTTAACCAGTTTCAATCTGTGGATACCAAGGAAAGTGCTGAAAACATGCCAGACCACAGGTACTTGAGGACAGGACCCTAGCTGTGCCCGCCCCCCTTCACACACACACAACACACACACACACACACACACACACACACACACACACACGAAGCGCTTTGAATATATATTTTGAACTTTAATTCGCCATTAACATAGAATTTATGTATCTATATATTCACATTCAAATAAATCTAACGTTTACTATCCATGTCTCTATAAATAAAAAGTCACAATATATAAAACAACAAGGTAACCAACTTAAGCAGGATACTAAAGAGCACCCATCAGGAATTGGTGTCAAAATATCTATGAAAAAATGTACCCATCGGTAATATTGCCGGGTTCCCACTGTCAACGGATAATTTTCCTCCATAACTGTTCACAAGAAATACAAAAATAATTATTTCTTATGTCTGAATTGTCAAGATTTCGAGTCGGGATTTAACCCCATTCGAACCTCGATCAACGGAAGCCAAAACGATATCTATGAGGTCAGCGCTGTGATTTGTTTATGTACCGAAGGGAACGGTAAGAGTATTCCGAAGTTATTTTGTTTACAAATATTTTTGGAACACTCTTACCTTCCCGTTCTGTATCAAATACAATCGCAACATCTTTTTCTCAGTGTGAGTTAACCTTCGTGGGCAATGACGTCATAGATATCGTTTTGGATTCACCCCCGTTGATCGAGCTTCCAGTCGGTTAAAATAACTAAATCTCGAGTAGAAATCATGAAATTTCAGGCATTAAAAATAATAATAATATCTGTATTTCATGTCAACAGTTATGAAGGAAAATTATCCGCTGACAGTGGGAATTCTCCAATATTAACGATGGGCGCATTTGCATTGATTTGTTGACACTTATTCCCGATGGGTGCCCTACAGCATCCTGCTGAAGTTGGTAACCTTGTTGTTTATTATGTATAGACTATCATGATATTTTTTATTGATAAAGACAGGGTCCTGTCCTCAAATACCTGTGTGCCAGACATGGGTCCAGGCCCACGTCCCAAAAATGCGATATATCAATTTTCGACCAAAAGGAATTGCCATATTACTCCAAAACTTAAACCCAAATAAAGCTGCAGGTCAAGACACCATGCCAACTTACATTCTGAAAATAACACCCAAGGAACTCGTTCTGGTACTTGCAAAGATATTCAAGCATTAATATTACACAGGAACTGTACCAAGTGATTGGAAAGATGCCAACATAGTCCCTATCATTGAGAAAAGCGACAAACATCAATTCTCCAACTATAGACCTGTCTCCCTTACATCTATCACCTGAAAAGTAATGAGCATTTCGTCTACAGTAACACCATGAAACATGTTGAAAACAACATTCTTTGCAATGAGCAACTTGGATATCGAAATGGACGTTCCTGCGAGTCGCAGCTGATCACCACCATCTAAAGTATCGTCAGCCAATAACGCTTACGGGAAAATCAAGTGGATATCATTTTGCTCGACCTTTTCAAAGCCTTTGATAAGTTGTCCCACCATCGGTTCCTTTATAAGATGAATTACTACGGAGTTAGAGGCGAAAACCCTACAGTGGGTTTAATCCTTCGCCTCAAAGAAACAAAGAGACTTGTTTGATTGGAAGACTTCAAGTGAAGTTGGCGTCTCGGAGCCCAACAAAGTACAGTCACTGGGCCACTACATAACCCTTTCCCTCATATAGACTCATTTTGACGCCCTCAATAGGTATCACATAGAGCCTGATCTGCAGAAAACCACAGTTAAACCTTACCAAATTTAATTACAAAACCTCATTTCCAGATCACTGAGGAGCAGCGAACAGCATAAAACCTGATCAGCCTGCGAGTTACTAACAGGCTGATCTGGTTTTATGCTGTTCGCATAGGTCTTTTCAAGGTGTTAATGACTTTCTTGGGTGTACTTCACCTGACACTAGATAGTTTGCAGATGATGGGCTATTATACAAGCATATCAAGTCAGACAAAGATGCCCAATTCCCCCAGAAAGACCTAGACTATATGGAGAAGTGGGAAGAACGGTGGAAAATGATGTTTCTACCGGAGAGATGCCAAGTTATCCGCATACATGTAGTAAAGACGTCACCAGCAGTGAGCCTTACACGATCATGTCCTGGAATCAGTGGACAGCGCTACATACCATGGTGCTCATGTAAGCGAAGACATGTGTGAATAGGAAGACCCGAAAAGCGGGTAGTGTGTTGGTGTTTCTGCGGCGGAATCTGCATGGCTGCTCAAAGGACGTATCAAACGTTTGTACTACACCTCAGCTTTTTGTGATAATTACCTTGCAAGAGATGTGTATCATCTAGAGAAAGTGCATAAAAAGAAGCGCAAGATATGTAATTAACAATTATCATTATGAATCACCAGGTTGCGTCATAAGTATGGTAAAAGTTCTCGGGTGGCCCCCATTGAAAGACCCACGTCGAGCACGTAGATTGACCTATCTTCGCCTGAACAGAAATTATGAATTGACATCAACCCAGGTAGGATGATTCAGCCTGTTGACACAAGAACTAAATGTCGACGAATTAACAAAGAGTACAGTCAACCGAGTTCGACTAAACCTTCTACCTCATGACCATTTATCGGAAGAAGAAGAAGAAGAAGAAGAAGAAAACTCGAATCTTGTCATGAAACGTTGTTTTTTTTTCATATTCAATTGATTAGTTTAAAAATAATCAGACAAGTAAAACAAGCTTGCTCCAGTGTTTCTGTCCAACTTTCAATCAGTCATGATATAAAACTGTTCAATAGGGTGTTTAGATTGTGTAGCAGAAAGTCATGCGTAAATCAAAATTCTTCTTATTAACTCACATTTGTGTGTTTCTTTTTCTGTTAAGGTTTAGTTAGGCAGGACTAATGTAAATCTCTTAATTCGTGTGTGTGTGTGTGTGTGTGTGCACTGTGTACAATAGTTTTATATTTATTTGTATATGTATACCTGTTATATCTGTAAGTATGCGGATTTGACTCAAAATAAATAAACCAGGAAGAACTGTGATACAGACCGATACGTAAATATTTTGAGCACATAACTTCCTTTTTTTCTTCTTTTGCACAGCTTTCGAAAGCTCTTGACGTCAAACAAACTATTAGTGGTCTTTGTCCTTCCACCAGTCTAAATGTGAGGGGAAAACTGCTCTATCTTTGAACATATCTGCGTATTTAAAAAAATGCAAATCTTGCTAAATATTTCAATTATAAAAAAAGTTGCATTTAAAATATGCAATTCGTATTTTTATATATGTACAAAAACAATAAACAAGTTGTCAAATTGTAAAGCTATAGATTAGGCCGACTACTATTTGTAAATAACAGTTACAGTACAATCATACTTAAAAGACCCTTTGAATAAGTTAAAGATACAGATGAGTAAAATAGCTGCTAAATGTAGGAAAAGCAGTCAGAAATGTTTAAACTACTATATAGGATCTGTGAGTATTAGTTATCGTGTCTATTTTTAAATCTTATGGAAGCTGGGGATATGATTAAGTTTTAATTGTAAAGATGAATGCGTTTTCTATCTAAAAATGCCAAAGACCTATTAAACAAAGATAATCCGCCGGCAATTAGTCTAAATTTCACAAATGCACGTAACAAATTGCCCAATTCTCGCCAAGTCACGTTTCCAAATATCTCCTTTTCTGTTGAAGATATTTTAAAGTAAATAAAATAGCATCTTGCAATAGAACTTTACAGTACCATCAAAATGATTCCTTGTGTTTTTAATGTATTAAAAAAAGTCGTGTTTTTTATGCAAAATAAAAAAAGTAGTTGCATGATGATAACAACCGGTACGTAAAATGTGTTTTTTTTTTGTTTTGTTTTTTTTACACTGGTTGAATTAAAATAAGAAATTTTTAAAATAAATCCAACATAAATAATTTCATGCACTTGAAATATTGTTTTATGATATGGTTACATTTTCCTCTGTGATTTTTCCATACTTCTTTGAAAGTTTGCAATATTCAATGATCTTCTGAGTGCCTTAACAATATTTTCCACTGGCTTTTACATAAGTTTCCCATCTCTGTTTAATACATTTGTATGTCTTTAAAAATGCAGATCATGATTAGGATTCATTCACTAATACTGGCAATGTGTATGCTGCCCTCTGACAGCTCTTGTTAATTTAACTATTTAACCTCTATCAATATAACCAGGGTACCCTAATGAAACGTTAAGAAACCTTGGTTATCTCCGTAAAAGGCAATAGCGTCCGAAATGTAGCGGAACCATTATAGGTATCTTATCTTAAATATTTTAGTGTCTGAATGCATTTATACAATGGTTCGGTTGGCAGGTCAGTCAATGTAGTACTTTACAGATCACACACACAGGATCCGAGCACCGACGGATATGGCCGAGTGGTTACGATTGACACGTCGATTTATAAATCCTATTTTTAGACTGTGTACACGGCCGTGTGTAAGAATACTACCCTGTGTATGAATTTACATCACAATGTCTCGTTTACATTGCTTTAAATGGTAATGTCGTAAAGTAAGTGAAACTAAGACCTCTGTCTATTTATAGCTATGATAAACAAGGGTAGGCCTAAATGGCTTCGTGGTGTAAATAGGGTCCAAGTTATTATTTGGTCATAGTCTCTGCAGAATTAAGCTGTGAAAATACTACATTGCTGGTAAGTGCAATCTCTCTCTCTCTCTCTCCACCCCCCTTCTACCCCTCTCTCTTTCTTTCTCTCTCCCCATCTCTCTTCCCTCTACCCCTCTCTCTCTCTCCCCCACTTCTCTCTCTCTCTCTCTCTCTCTCAAAGGATCCTCTATTCTTTGCTCTGTCAAACACAAATGTTTCGTTAAAAATCACCAATATAGGTCTACTTTATGTTTGATCTTTAAATGTGTGTCACTTCTTATTTCATCCATTGAGATCAGTGACTTATTCTTTACAGAGCAATAACTCTACCCCCTCTCTCTCTCTCTCTCTCTCTGTCGTGTAAAGTAAATAGATGCAATTGTTACTCACTTTAAGTCAGGCCCTAGTTCAATATATTTCAGTAAGCATTTGTGTTTCAATATATAACCACTCAGAAATGTATCAGTTATGAATATACATTATTTTTATAATTTTCGTATTTTCCTAATTAATTTTCAATAATTGAGTCACTTTAAACAAAATTCATTATTAAGTTTGATTTGTACTTCTATCATATTATTTCCTGGATAGTTAAATCATTCTTTCATAATTTTAGGCATCTCGTGTCGGGACTGAATTGTTTATTAATGAAAAGTCGGACATATCTGCTGGTCAGCTGGCTGCATCTGTTCTCTATAATGCAGTTTCGTTTTGACAGTTGAAAGAGATGCATATCCAATGTGAAATTGACTTGTCATTTATTAATTTTAATGTTGACACTCTTTGACTTAAAATTTTTATAAACAATTTAAATAAATTTGCATAATTATCAGAGCCACAGATAACTTTTGATGGCATTTAGTTCAAACTACAAGCTTTTTAAGTCAATTAGTGTTTTACCAATACTTTCCAAGAAAAAATTAGTTTTTCTGCATTTTTAAATAGTTTTTCTGAATGTTAATTAGTTTTACCTCATTCCACATCCTAATAGCTTATAGTGTCACAGTATGTGAAAATTAACCTGAAATAAATTGTAAAATATAAATTGATTTAATTGCTTGGATTTTATCGCTCATGGATTAAAATGTGGTTATGGGAAAGCATTGCAGATTGCGTGTGCGCAGTTACCTCCCGTTGCTGCCAATGCGCTAGTAAACATGAAAAACAAACCTACACAAAGCGACGGCATCTTTGAGCACAATTTGTTTTCTATTTTTGTTTTCGTTTTTGAACGATGAGACTTTGAAATCAATTCGTTTTTCCTGAAAAACAATTAGTTAAAACGATAAAGCGAAGCTTATCTGCTGCTCTGTAATTATGAAGAAAAAACCCTGAAATTTAAATTGGAATATAAATGTTTTATTGATTCATTACCTTATAATGATACAATTGTCAATTTCAGAAAAAAAAGAACGGAAAGCTCCTTTTTTATGTCCAGAATATAACAGACACTTTGTTTTTGATAGCTGCCAGGGCCAGAGACATGTCAGATCTAGAGGATGACGAGTTATATGGAATTGTCATAGACGCCGGTTCGATGAAAATCAAGGCGGGGTTTGCTGGTGACGATGCCCCTCGTGCATTCTTCTACACCGCCGTAGGCAATCTCCCGAACGGTTCTGCATTAATCGGCTTTGACTATAAAGACACGTATGTTGGGGACGAAGCTCAGAGAAAGAGAGACATGCTGCAAATGAGATATCCAATAGTTAACGGCTTGGTGGAAGACTGGGACGCAATGGAGAGTCTTTGGCATCACACATTTTACGATGAATTGCACACAAACCCCGAAGAACGCCCCGTTTTGCTAACAGAACCGCCACTCAGTCCTAAGTCACAGAAAGAAAAAATGGCCGAAATCTTGCTGGAAACATTTAAAACTCCCGGATTCTACGTGAGTATACAATCATTGTTAGCAGTGTACGCTTCCGGACGTGGGACGTGTCTGGTTCTTGACTGTGGTGATGGTGCTTCACATGTACTTCCGGTTTACGAGGGATACACCCTACCAAACACAGTGCAACGTGTAGAATTCGGCGGAAGTGACGTCACAAACTATTTGTCTGGACTTCTGACTGAAAGAGGTTATAGCTTTCCTCAAGCCAGCGAAATGGGCATAATTCGGGAAATGAAAGAGAAAACATGTTTTGCATCGACCGATTTTGACAGGGACGTAGCCATTTGCGAATCCTCATCAAAACTTGATGACCGGTATGAACTTCCAGACGGGCACACGATTACCCTTGGTAAAGAGAGATTCGAACCAGTGGAGGCCTTGTTTCGGCCGGAGATGGTTGGCCGCTCAAATTGTGGCGTGCAAGACCTAATTCGGGGCTGCTTACAGAAGTGTGATATAGATATTAGAAAGGACCTGTCCTGTAACATTTTTCTATGTGGTGGCTCGACCATGTTTTCTGGGTTTGCTGAGAGACTTCAAAACGAGTTGATGAAAACATACCAGTATGCAAAAAATATGAGATTCAAGGTAATAGGGCCCCCAGAGCGTAAGATCTCGGTCTGGATAGGTGGGTCCATTTTGGCTTCACTGTCTACATTCCAGTCGCAATGGGTGACAAGGGAGGAGTACGAGGAGCACGGTCCCTCTGTGGTACAGAAAAAGTGTCTTTCATTGTGAAGACCGCGTCACTTTACTCTCGCATAACAAGCACGCTCGCGCGCTCACACTCTTAGAGAGAGAGAGAGAGAGAGAGAGAGAGCATTTACTTAATGGTATATTAGATGTTATCCGGAACTCGGCAAATGTGGGTTTTTCCTATCAAATCCAGGGTTGGGGGTACAAACAAACTTTTACCGTTATAGCTTCACGGTGCACTACCGACCGTTCATAATAAAATTAGTGCAACACCATGAAGTACCCCCGGATTAGTTGGGATAAACCCATGTATTCTTAATTCCGGAGTAGGTCTATTATTGTGTCAGTCCTTATAAGCACACTAAAGCACATTCTGATAAGGTAGGAAGTTAGTAAATTGGGCAATCAGTTATGGGACAGTTTCATAAAGAGTAAATGAAACTGTTATTTTAACGCTTATATTAAGGAATTGTGGAAAAAAACTAACGAAGATAAGTATCGACAGCCCATATTAAGTGAATTGTGTAGTTATTAATTGTTGTTGTTTTTTGGGGAATGGCTGGGGGGGGGGGGGGGGGGGGGTGTGGTGATGAGGTGATCATTTCATATTTTTAAACTTCTGAAAGCTTATAATGAAACAAAGAGCAATGTGTGTATGTATGTGATAGACTGCTTTTTGTATAATTTTCGTAGTTTTTTAACAAGGTTGCTTGCAGTTTCATAAACTTTAATGAAAAAAGAAAGTACTCAATCAAATATATATATTATATATATAGCACCTCATTCGGAGATATATTTTATTGAACCATGACTGGCTGGAATTGCCAGCGACAGGCAACTATATAAAATTTCGTTAGCATGCCCATTGACCCATTAGTGCAGTGGATAAGATAGTCAGATTAGAAAATTACTTCTTATGGAATTTAGTGTGTGTGTGTGTGTGTGTAGTCCCATTTATAAGACAGAATTAAAATATGCACAAAGAATTAGTTGATTACGTGACAGCATGTTATTATCATAGTTTGGAGTGTGATTGGTGAAATTTTTATGAGAATTATGTATATTATACTTCAAAATAGTGTATTCACATTGTTAGCGTATTAAGTACCCTCAGGGATTTTATTTGTGCGTGCATGGAATTCATTCAGGTTTGCGAGTTTCCCTTGTCAGAACCCTCTTTTTGGAGAATTTGAGTTCCTTCCCTTGATACCATTTCTAGCAATAACTCGATATCAGGAGGTTTTGACAGTGAACGGGTAGCTACACATTGTTGTGAGCTTTTAAATAGCGGGGTGACATTAACTCTAATCTCTGATCGTAGGTGTGTGTGAATATTGAGGGTAGGGGGCACCAAAGAAGGACAGACAGTGAACATGCGTATTCAATCTAATCGATTTTGCGCATAATTATTATTGATAATTATATTCGGTAGATTTGATATTAGCCATTAGGTTCGAGCTTTGTCGGAACGCACTTTCGGGTCCAACGGACTTTGAGGTTGGACTACATAGTGCGTTACGCACAGAATGAAGTCTAACGCACTGGAGTTAGACATTAATAAAATAGCATACATTTGAATGAACAGAATAGTTTCAACGACGATTTCACCAGTCCTATCAGTTAATTTGCTGATAAAAAAATGACTTCAGGGACATTATGGGAGCTTTATTTGACAAATTATACAACTTGACTTGAATAAATCAGTCAAGTTATTTCAATTAGACTAAAATTAACAGACATTTGTTTTAAGTTTTACAGCACATCGATTTTATTTTTAGACTACTCTTAGATTGCTATAGATATATTATCTGAAACTAACCTTATCTCGTCCGTGTTAAACCACATTCTAAAAGTTTTACCTTATCATTATCTACATCGTTATCGTCAGCATTATCTTCATCATCATCATCAGATTCAGATTCATCGGTATTTTCAACTGATGAACAAGCAGACTTCACGTGAGAAATGTCACTTGTTTTTCGTGTTCTTGCTAAGAATACATATAAAAAACGTGTATAATTATTGATTTTTGTGTAATGATCAGACAGGTTTTAACATAAACACTATTTAGAAATACACAAATGTTAAGTTACTGTTTTCAGTTCTGATTATCAAATAAAGCCTACTTCGCGCATGCGCTTCGCATGAGTAGTAGGGTTGGGGTGATGGTGTTGATGATGATGATGTTCTGCATCAAGAAAATGTCATCAATGTTAATGATGCAATACACGTTGGACCCCAAAATGCGTTAGTATGGGTCATATCAAACATATGGGGTCAACCCAATAGTGCGTTGGACCCTAAAGTGCGTCCCCACCCTTTAAACGTTTAACACTCAGTTGGATTTATCATTCAAGTTAAAACCAGATCATCATGTAAGCAAGGTGACAACCTTTTATATTGTTTTAAGTCTTCAACCCTGTGTGGTCTAGTACCGAATGGGTCATTCGGATATTTCATGAGCTGGCTTGATGTAGGTCGGTAGTTCTACCAGGCGGTAAACTTCTAAACAACAACAGCTATTCACTGTTGACTTAATAAAAGACATGTACTTTGTGTTAATTAATACTAAGGGAGATAATCACATTACGCTTGTTTTCCGAGCACAATCAACAGTTATCACCCTTCAAATACTGATAGTGTACATTTTGATTTACACCAGTTTTTGTGTTCTTGTGGGTTTGTGATTTTCATTTTAATTGCGACAGATTTTCATGCGAGTTGAACGATAGGACAGCAACCCAAGAACACGGCCTACAAAAAAATACGGCACGCTCATCATTGACTAATCTCTCTCTCTCTCTCTCTGGAAATAGATTGCAACTACAACGATTAATTTTTAAAATTTATTTCATGTACAAGTCTATGTTTGTTCAAGACATTTCATGCACCATTCCGTCGTAAGTTTAAACTATTATTTACAATAACATATTGTACAGATAACAAAATAAGCACTTACAATAGTTTAACAAGATAAATCTTTCTTCGGTCCAGTGGTCTTCGTGTTTGTTTTTTTTAACCACAAATCATCGTCAAATCTCACGTAAAGAAGATCAGGTCTCACATAAAAATTAACATTTCTTGCATTAAAAAAAACGTATATCAAATTTACCTCACTTTAAAAACACACATAATATTTCCATATTACATTTATCTCACACTAAAGCATGTTTAACACAAGACGTGCGACATGCATTATATCACAATCTCACAAATCATAACTAGAAGTTATGTATAATTGTATGTATAGTCCACCTTCATCTTGCATAAAAATAATAAACATGGTCAATACTCAAATCACTGACTGACATCAAGACATTCAGCATTTACAACCTATCGTTGTGGCAAGATGACTACAAATTGTTCGGCATTTCATGTCACTCAACTTGTGGATGTCAGAAAGTTATACCTTTTCAATCTCCACTCATCTTATGAAAACTTTCTGGCATGGTTGCCGAAAGGTTGGAGTCCTCTCATATTTTCATAAAGAGCTGCACATGAAATCCGGAATCCTTTTCCCAAAGGTCCAGGACTGCATTTAAGTATGAGAGCCCCCAATTTAAAGCAGCTCGTTCACAGATAGTCTTTGACTAAGAATTTGTTTGCTATGTGTGTATTACGTCTTTAATACCCATCTACAGATGTACGGTCATCACCCAATACGACCATCCGTTAAAAAAGTGAATCACAGGCAATACCGTCACAGACGTTATTGAAATTATATTTGGAATTATAATTACATGCGCTAAATTACGAAATCTCTACCTAAACTGGTGAAGACACTATGTTGGGAAAAGTGTCATGAGGTACGGCAAGCACCTGCTTCGGGGAAACCGTATTCTATATTGAACCGAATTCGAAGTTGCATTTACGAAAACTTCTATCGATTATCTGTAAACGAGCTGCTTTAACCCTTTTTGATCAAAATACAAACATTAGCCAGCATGATATCACAAGCATTCTTGCACGGATATAAATTTACATACCGCTAAGCATTATGAACTTGTAAAGTGAACTTCATAACAATTCCTTCATCTCAAACAAACATTGAATTGGGCAACGTTTTGGGACAAAATTCCCTCCCTTTTCCAACTTTCGCCCAGTTTTAATAGAAGCCCATGATGGCGTCGAATCCAGTATGATGAAACTGAAGTCCGAGCAGGCAACCTCGGGCAGGTTTCTATGGATACAACGTTAATTGCATCCTTATTATTCGGTGGAACAGAAGCTTCCACTCAATTCTCATCTCAATGATTCTTTGGTCAAAATACCCAGGGTAACTGCCAAAATCAAAGTGTAACTGTGAATCTGAACAGTTGTCTCTCCTGAATATTCCACGTCCTCCTCCTGATTTTGTTCGTCTTCATCGTAGAATTTGTCGTAGTCTTCGAATTTCTTGTCCACGCCCACCTGATAATCGGGATTCTCTTCCTTAGCCTCTACGTACGACAGATTTTCTGAAATTAACAATCCAACAAGGTGAGCTATATTAGCTTTTATTTCACAGTTAAATATATTGCCTATCTTATGTATTATGATAACATGTGATACTCCCTAGAAACTTATAATATAATTAGGTGAAAAAGTGATAACGATAACTTTTTTATGATGATATAAAGCATAAATATCTTGATTTTCAACATAAATTGTTTTTAATCAAACTAAATACAGCTAGTACCATACTTCTAAACCAATAGCATACTGGTCGTAGTCTCAACAATGAATATGCTTTACATACATACCACAGTTTGGTAGCACGGACGACTTGCATGCCAGTTTTCCGTCAAAGCAGTGACACAGGTGACAACGTACCGCCATCCATGTCCCATGTTCGATACTTCCGCACTTCCGGTGACTCTGTTGATGCTGGCAGTAGCGACCATAAAAATGCCTGGAACACAATGCACATGGGAATATCAGAGGCTGATTAATTAAAGGAAATTATTTATTACATACACCGACACTGAAAGTAGTTAACAACGTTTAAAGATAATGATAGGGATTTTGAATACTTGTGGCTGTTGGTAGTTTCAAATTTTAATCTATACAGATTATTTTTTCAGATGTAGCTTGTGGTGATTCTTACCAATGTTTAAGGCTTTTAAGAGAAACGTGTACGAACGAATGTATGTCACTCTAATGAATGAAGTAAAATAAACAAATGTGTTGATTTCATCTCGTTTGATCACAAAAATACTGATGTTTTAGAATCTAAATCGATATTATTGTTATTTTGAAGTATATCGTTGCCACGGCAGTATTTCTGCCATATAGTGACACCCAGCTTTTACAGGTGAAGGAAATCCTTAAAAGGTACTCGGCTGGACACTTCCTCTCATGGAAAACCCAGTGACCAAACCGGGACCCGATGAGTTGACCGTTTGCAGTCAACGAAAGGGTCGACAAAAAAGTACGTGTTGACCGTTTGCAGTCAACGAAAGGGTCGACAAAAAAGTACGTGTTGACCGTTTGCAGTCAACGAAAGGGTCGACAAAAAAGTACGTGTACTCACTTTTTGCAGTGACAGAACGAATTCATTATGCATAGACCACCGTTCAGGCAACAACTGCTGGATTTCTTGGTGGATGCCATCAAGTTGTTTCCAGATCCTGAAAAAAGAGAGTAAAATTGTATTCAAATTATGTGTAGAAGAGAAAGAAAGTGACGAATGCTGTTACAATGGGTGATTGTGGTGATGATTCGAAAACAACAACAAAGGAGGAGATCTTTGTTTTTGCTAAAATTAAATTTACTTAAGCTTTAGGTGCCATATCAACAGGAGAATTGTGGAAGGGATAGACGGCGTTGTAACTGTGTTTGACATCTACCCCTGCCTACACCCACGTCACAGCGCGCGTGTATATTGCATGACACGTGACACGCCGCGCCGGTTGTTGTGTATTACACAAAAAAAAGGTGACGTGTATAGGATAATAAAACATACAAAAAAAATCATGTTAACATTCAAACGTTTATTCTTTGCAACGAAAAATGGAGAAAGGAGAGGGAACTTCAAAGTCATGTATATTTTTGTATAGATCTAAGTGAACTTATACTCAGTGCATATGTAATAAGGATAATAATTTTCATACTTATAATCATGAGGTTTTTTTTTAATAAAAATAAATGAACGGAGGTGTTTACATTACATTCGATTTCAGCAGTAACCACTAAAGGATTACCTGGTTGCTAAATCTACAACAGTTAAGACATTTTTCATATTAGCAAAGCAAACACATTTGATAAGAAGAATTAAGAGCTTAATAAGAACATATTACGTGTCTCAAATTTATCCAGTATGACACAAGTGTTGTAAACTGAACAACTTGTGGTACTAATTTATATATTTATATAATGCTATGTAATCTTTAGTTAATGCTGGGGGGGGGGGGGGGTGTATACTGATTTATAATTTAAGACTTCATTTTCTGATTTATTTACATAATTGAAAACAATTGAGGGGCGTCATCTTGTGTTGTCTTACCAGCCTCGTTTTGGTCCTTATGTCGCACGTGCCGACGGTCAGACGCTCTCAGAGATCTCCTCAACCAGTCTAAAGTATCACAACACATTGGTGAATATCTAATGCATGTATGTTTATAACTTAATCATATTCAAAATAATTTTATACAAGTATACCCAATTTTCGACATATTTTAAAGCAGTGATGCATGTACCTTTTCCCTTTTTTACTAGTTTTGTCACGTTTTGACTCATACTTTCGATGAAAGTGCACCATAGACTGTGGTTGTTGTGGATGGATTGTAAAAGATCTTATCACGTTTGAAATTTGTGAAATTGATAAATCGCCCAGGTTAAACCGCATAAAGCAGTGATCTTCCCCGGTGAGTACCTTACGCGCTATGTTTTGTCGGTACATCAAAAGCTTCTCTACAATGGCTCGAGTCGCAAGTACTGATAACTCATTAAACAGTTTGACAAGAGTTGAGGGATTATAAGTGATTAAACATAGATGTTTATGACCATATTAGGCAGTTTCTGAGATACGGGACCATCTTCGCCTACAGTAGACACGCGAATTGCCTTCATTTCACCCTCTGTCGCCAATTAGCCATCCGCTGACACGGGATCTGAACCCGGTTATCTCGGGGCCTTAAAATGTCTTATCGGGTGCAAGATGGTCTTTCGTTTGTTCAGCGAGGATATAGTAGACATGTTTCTTTTAACGAATGCATTCAAATAAAATATGTCTTCGTTTTTCTTAACTATCTTTGTGTCAATTATTTTTTAGGAATAAATCGGTATCACAAACCCGATTTTCATCTTTAAAAACTGAAATAAATAATGTTTCTCCCACACATGTATTATTTATGCTAGATAATAATATTGATATGCAATATAATTACTTACACCGCCGCAATAGCCATTATATTTTGTTAATATTTTATTTGTCGAATGCTATTTACAATGTTTATCTTGGACATAAACTTTTTTAAATCAATACGCCTGTCAGGTTTTTAATAGTTCAGAACTCCTCAGTATGTTTGAGATCGCAACGTTGTAAAATACGTCACGTTGGTTGACTGATATATTGCAGATCAAGCTTTTCTGGTGTTAGATTACAGCGAGTATTTCGGAACTGTTAATAGATTAAAAAAAATATTAAATTTTTATATATATAATGCATGTTATGTATTAATATTTTTTACACAAACGTATGCTAAAACCGCCTTGGTGCATTAGTCCTTAATCCACTATGTGTAGAAAGTTTTAAGCCAGCAGCATAATCGCACATCAAAAGTTAAGCTTTTAACGAGAAAACGAGAACTTCCAACAACAATGAAACATAAAGACCTTGATCAAAATCTCTATTATTCTATCATATAACGCTGTATGGCGGAACACTTAACACGATCACGTGAGAAAAATACAAGTTACGTGCACAATAGTGACAACGTGCTGAGTCGGACAGGGTGGAGCGGGGGTGAGGGTGAGGACAGTACACAGGAAACACCCGGTGGTAAGCGTGACACGTTGTTTCTCACACGTGCAGTGTAAGGACCAGTGATGAAAATATTCTAGTTGAACAATGGCCTCTGTTCTGTGTTAGTGAATATCTATTGTAGTATAGGAAATTGGAAGTGTATGTTTATACTATAAAACCGGGAAGAACGACACGATGTGTATGGTGCATGTAAATCATTGTCCTGGTACAGATATTGAAGATGAATTCCACTTTTTGCTTGTCTGTCCAATTTATGAAAATATTCGAAAAAGTATATTAATTCTTATTACTATAGACGTCCAAGTATTTTCAAGTTCGTTGACTTATTACAGTTTTTTAACACATTAGTTATCAAACGACTGTCAAAATATGTTAATGAGGCTTTCATAATTCGCATTGAAATAATCCAAAATAATATAATAAATAAATGTATTAGTTCAGCTCCATTGTATTTAATTTCACTTTGATAGTCGTCGGGAAAGAAAAGCGTCAGATTTTGATTCTTTTTGGTATGAATATTTTATATTTATAGCCGAGAGTTCATTGTATGGTTCACGTGAAAATTGTATGTATATGTTTGTATTAATTACGACTAGAGACTGTATAGTTAATGTCAAGTTTCTGTTCTGTTCTGTTTTTTAGTAAATATGGGAAAACAAAAATGTGGTAGGGGTGCTTGCCTTGATGAGAGGTAACTTGGAAGTTATTGGTACAGCATCTGATATCTCCCTTTTGCAAGAGATATATTGAATGGAACATGTGTTACTCAAATCATCTCGTAATTACAACATATCAGCAGCAGAATCCATTCGATGTTATTAAACGATAATGAACCTCAATGAATCTAATTAATCAATAATATTCCTATGTGATACATATATGCATAGACAATGAGGGAGAGAGTTGGAAAGAAAAAAAATATAAATAGAAAGATAATCTACTCACCGGCAGTATCCACTTCATCTGCCATTGTGACATATGTGAGAGCAGATAAACAGAACAAACACCTGCAAAATATCAATGCAATCAATCAGTAAAGATTAATAATTTGTAATCATACCAAGGCCCCTTGGCAATCTAAATCAAGTCAGGGACTCTGTAGTATATAGAGTCCCTGATCAAGTACATATACAAACAGCATAAAAAGGCAGCAAGTGTGTTTTTCAATTCTATATCGAATATTAAGATATTTCGAATGAATTTATTTAGATCATGTATTAATTAAAACGTCATTAAAAAAAACAAAAAAAAACACACACACAAAAAAAAAAAGGTTGCGCAGTTCCTTCCATATTCTTATTTTATATAGATCATAGACATAAAGCAGTATGACTATAAAATATTACTTACTTTATTAGAAATGTAATATCCATTTTCTCTGTAACAAAGCAGTTTAAATCCAGTCGTGTATATGCAACTTCAGTATTTTCCTCGCACACTGTCTTAACACTGGGATTAAAACGACTTATCACCTTCTATGCAAACTGAGGAGTTTATTAACTACACGTGCTTTTGTTGACAATTTCACTGTTTGATATGAAAATGTGATCTGATTGGCTAGGACTTGAACGGGGCGTTGCTAAGACCACTCTGATGAATATTCATCACAAAAGCACGCGCTACCTGTTAGGAACTCAACGGACTTGTTTATGACACAACTGATTGTTCTATGTACGACATTTACAATTTGATTAGGATCATAAATCTGTTTATAGCTGAAACAAAATTGTTGACAGAGTTCTCCAGACTCAGATAAAGTCAACTAATGGTTCAACAATACCGTGATATTTGTCTGATTCTAAAAGCTGACATGTTAAGAGATACTCTCGAAATTGACACTTTTATAAAGTGAATTTCAAGTGTCATAAGTAAGACTTTCGAATGTGATCAAATTTGAGACCCTTTAAAGGTTATGACATAAGATTCAGCTGACGATTCAACTACCACTTTTCAGAAAACTTGTCAAATAATGAAATAATTCCCACAATGCGTTTATGAAAGTCCGAGAAGCATGTACGATAAATTCAACGGACTAAGTACGACCCTGGTGCTGATTCCGTCCTATGATGGGGTTTTCTGAGTGTGAGGGGCTATATACTGCACGACGGAAGTGGACCAAGGGGTGACAGATGAGTAAAACTATGGCGCTAGAAGAGTGATGACACCGGGATAGAGACAGAGGACTTGTACTCCGCTAATTGTGGAGGCTTGATTGTGACGAATGGTAATTAGTACAGAACACTGCATATCTACATGTAATTAGCAGCGTGACGGTCTCATACATAATGAATAGCGTAGCTCATCGCAACATTTTAATTGATAGAGGAAAAAAAAAGATAAAATATTAAGAAGAAGCGGGGAAAAATAACCATTTACATCTGATAATCTTATTGTTTCATCGATTATTAATAATATTGACATTGTGATACATTTTATTTTGAATAATACTTACTTTATGACGTTTTTTTTTTTTTTTTTTTAACTTTTAGTTATTTCACCCTTATTTTATGGCATTATGTCATGCGTATAATGTAAATCATTCTACATCTGCAATAAAAAACAATTGTTATAGGTGTTCGGTGTGGTGCAGACTGTTGATCCAGATTATTGCCCAATATAAATATTATTCTCTTTATATTATCATGATTTTTTTTTGTCTGGGTTTCCTATCATTAATTATACATTATTGTAGCTCAGATTCTGCAAAGTCTGCACGGCAAAGAAAACCCACGGTTTCAATCCAATTTAATGTTCAGTAGAATAATATTCATCAAAAATATGAATCAAGTTATAAATTTGTACATAAATATTTACAATACATAGTCAAAGTTACTATCACAATTAGTTACCATCGCAAGAGCAGAAACCGGATGGTGCTGCATACGGATATAGATAAAATATAGTTCTACATTTAATAATTTGTTTTAAATAATACTATTTGTGTTTTGAAAACAGTTCACCAACCTAAAGATTCGTTCTATTTTGTCATGTATGTCACACACACACACACACACACACACACACACACAGAGCGAGAGAGAAAGCCAGAGGACGTAGAAAATAGCAAATTAATTTCTGATGATAGGTGGCTAGTGGAATAAATCCATACTCAGTGAGAGTTGTTTAATTTCACTAAGTCAACTCTTACGAAGTGTTTCTTACGAAACACCAAAGGATGTAAAACTATAATTTGTTAAGTTTGTTAAGCTATACATAGGATGAAAGGTATAGTGTAAAATGACTAAATTTAGTATTTTGAAGTACGATAGTTTGATATCGAAGTAGTAGAGGGATAGTAAACGTGAAGGGAAATAATCAGTACAAAACTATTGATAAATTCACACTTTTTGATTAAAGCCTTATCTCCCTTGTTTGCTTTAAAAAGGGGGAAAGGGGGGATTTCACAAATACGTTTTATATGAAAACTATAAAACAAAGTAGAATAAATTTGTATTTCATATGGCTTGAAATTGGAAAAAAATGTGTAGTGCTTTCGTGATATATGAATACTCGTTATGGTGAAATAAATCCATAGTATATGTGATAGACAGTGAACGACTAAATGCACATTTACTATCTCCATTGACAATGCCACTTAAAACGCTCACTATTTGCGTACTTAGAAGTACAAAGTGTTCATGAATAAAAGTAAAGTTTCTTAAATAAATGGTGATTATAAACTGCACAGTGGAAGGATGTATTTATTGCATCTCATTTAAATACTTATTAAAATATTAATTCAAAATTAAAGATAAATAAAAAATGGTATACATGAATAAAAGATTGAAAGTAGTTTTGAGGTTATATTGTCCTATATCCAATGCTGTAATGAAGTATCATCATGTGGGGACCAATTATCGTGGGTCTTAGCCTATCATCAGCTTAATAAGTAAACAACACAACTATATTTTAGACCAAGTTAGAATATAGTATAAATAAGTACAAATATGATTCAATGAATAAATCAATATGTAAAATAAAGATTATTTAATATAATTGGCGATGCTGCCAATTTTATTATTGTACCAAAGTACCCTAATTTTATCGTTCGCGGTACAATTTTTTTGTTCCCAAAGGAACATGCAAAATGTTTGCCTGTAAAAAAAAAAAATCTTTTTCCGATTATATATGCATTTCATTATAAGATTTTGAAAGAAACTGAATTAAGATTTTCTGAGGTAAGTAGGGGTAGAAAATTGATAAATTCATCTCGTATTTATGAATCATGGAACAATAATTCCGTTATATCACGTCACGTCAAATCTACCCAAATTTATAAACTTGATTAAAGAGACTTCATACAAAACTTTCACATTTCAAAACAGAAACGGTAATGAACAAAATACATGTATATAAATTTTACTATCCAAGATGGCGGTATTTGTTTACAAAATGAGTGGTAAGACGCAGTTCTGATTCCCAGCCCTGCGTGCTTTTTACTTTAAATTATGCTTATCTATTTAAACCAACTAATCTTTTGTATCTTAACATACTATTATTGACTTTTGGACTTCAGGGACATATTTTCTGCAAATAGAAAAAAAAAGAGTTAAAATCTTAGACTGGAACCCATGACCTTGGGCAACACCTCTGTGGGGTAGCGCTAGATAGTGGGCAACTTATTAGACCATAACTGTTTTTGTAAGCATATTTGGAGATGCTACAAAAAAAAAAGAACATATGAAATCTAACATTGTAAGGGAAGTTCATTATTTATTTTGACGTTGTTTTTTTCTCAGCCAAATTTTTAACTAAGTCAGGGTTATGGGTCAAGTATAGGTTAAACTTACTTTACCCTTAGATACAAATAATACAGACAGACAGATTTTTATTTAGATTTGTACAATAGAGTACATCATCATATACAGAATTTTGAAGAAATAAATGATAATGTCAAGATTATCTGAAAATAAAATAGATAAGAAGTAGTTAATTAAGACTGGAATTAGAAATAACTCTATGAAAAAAAAAAATATTTAACAGTAAAAAATACTACACGATTTCACGTAAAGTAAGTGTGGAAATGATATATAAACTTAATCATTCAGAGATACAGGCATTTCCATATTTCTCAGAATATTATCTCTTCTTTCGCGAGCTAGTTTTAACAGAGTAAATTTGTTATTTGTATTTAAGAGTTGAAAATAATTAATCATGTTTGTATTATTCTAATAATATTTGTTTATATATTTCTTACGTAAGTCTAAAAAACGGTTGCACTTAATTACAAAGTGGAATTCATCTTCTATGTCAAAATGAGTTTCCTGCAAACAAAACTGGCAATGTCTTTGATCTCTCGGTATATTTTCTCTGAATCTTGCTGAATTAATTCTTATCAAATTCGAAGAAATGCAAAATTTAGTTAGCTCTTCGCGTAAACGCTTAGATACAATTAGTGACAAATATTCTTCAGGATAAAATGTACAATTAAGGTGACTATATAAAAATTTAAATACTTTTACAAAGGTAGGTACATGTACACTTTTAGGATATATCCATATTTCTGTAAAAAAACCCCAAAAAAAACCAAAAACAAAAAAACCCACACACACAAAAAACATATTCATCTAAAAGACTTAACTTTCTGGGGGCCAACTGTCTTTTCTATTGATGTTATAAAGACTATTATAGTATTTTGTTTTTAGTAAAATATGATCTGTGTGTATCAATTCAAACTAATATTTTATGATTTGAACATATCTGTTAACATAGAGTATCTACCAAACTCACCATACACAGCTGCATTACAAGCGTTTTGACCCACCCCAAGTATACTTTTTACAAAACTTCATGTGTAATCTTTCAATCTCTTTAGATTTTGAAAGTCCCCAAACTGGACATGCATAATTTAAAATTGAACCAACAAATGAATCAAATAATTTTAATGAAATTTTAGGCATTATTTGTAAGTCTTTGATATGTTTGAGAAGAACATACATCGCCTTTGCGGCTTTACCTGTTATACAATGATTATTTAATACAAATGATCCTGTTTAATAAAAAACAACGCCCATATAGTTAAAGTCGTTCTCAATTTCTAATATTTCATTGTTATAAAACCATCGCTCTTCAGGTCTGATGGGGCCTCTTTCAAAATACAAATATTTTTGATTTTGAAGTGTTTACTTCTAATCCCAATAAAGAACAAAATTCATGAAGTTTATTTTAAATTACGTTGTAAATCCGCTATTGATTTTCCAATAATCACTATATCATCTGCAAAAATTAGACGTAGAATTATGGGGCATAAATAAAAAGAAATCAATTCCGCCCCTTTCTGCAAATACATTTCCAAGTCTTGAATAAACAGAGAAAAAATCTGGAGAGTTATTTTGACCATGTCTTAAACCATATATATATATATATAAAATCATCCGAAAAGGAATAACACTGTTTAATACAAGATTTAACAATATCATACATTGATCTAATATCACGATAATTTTCCCATAAAAAAATTAAAATTTGTATCAGATTTTGCAATACCAAAATAGCATCTACAGTATTGCATCATTTTCTGAAACCGAATTTGTGCGTCTGAAATAATTCTATTTTCTTCAATCCATTTTTTCTATACGGTTTGTTAAAACACTAGTAAATAATTTACCGAAACATCTTAATAGTGTAATTCCCCTATAATTATTGAGGTCATTTTTATCTCCTTTCTTGTGTAAAGGAATTATGTAACCCAGTGACCACTAACGTGGAAAGTATCCTGCATTAAACAGTTTATTAAAAATATCTGCAATATGTCCACCTACTATATCAAATGATTCTATAAAATATTCATTTAAAATACTATGGGGCAACAAGGTTTATTTCTTTTTAAGCGTTTAACTGCATCATATACTTCCTTAAGGGTTATGGTTATATTTAGTTTCCGAAAAGTTGGATTATCAACATTAAAATCGCTTTGAATATTAAATGTTTCCACATCGTCTATATGTTGAAAAAAAAAAAATTTTTTTTTCTTAAAAAAGGCCAAAAATCTTTAGGGCGCCATGATTTCATATATTCTAACCCCTTAGACTGTTTAAGAATACGTTTGCCCTCGTGTGTGTGGGGGGTGGGAGGGGGGTGCTAATTATTGACGTGGAGAATGCCCCTAAATTTGGGACAATCATGCGTAACGGCCTATTGACTCTCCCTGGAGTTGATGTTATTTTATGGTCAAAGTCATCAAGAACTACGTTTATGCCAAGTGTCATATACATACCAATAAGGAATAAGTGTTCAAAATAGGTGAAGGACATATTCCACCAAAAAGCTCTAGTTATAGGAAGAGAAGGTGTGCGGACGTGTCTTAAATTTAATCCACACTGGACCTTAGATCCGTATAAAAGAAATGCGCAAATTACTTTAATAGGGCTTCACGTACACGTAAACATATCTGCAATCTCTTTAATATATTGGGTTTTATAGCCAGTCAAAATATGGCAAAAAGTGTGTGATTTCGACAGTTATTTTCATTATTATGTTATTAATGGAGGTGATTAGTACCTCTGCACAGAACATTGTTACTGAAAAGTAAAAAGCAAAAGAAATAAAAAAAAAATAATAAAAAAAGATTCGCTCCTATTAAAATTGCCGTCGTCAAAATAACAAATATGTGTATGTATTTTATTTCTAGGTAAATTTCTTAATTTCGAGCATTTAACAATTTAAGCGCCTTTATTACTATTACATAACCCCATATACCATCTTACTTTGTCGGCATCCTGTATTTTGAATATCTTAACCGGCGACGACGACGAATTATTCCATCATTCTATATGTACTATTTAGAGATTAGGATCATGTTGAAACAAGAACTAGAAATGTGTCCAGAGGACACAGATGCCCCCATCCGTCGCATTTAAAGTCTGTAGCACAAATACCTTCAGAGTTACCTGTGTCACAGTTTTGGGATGGACGGACGGACAAGGAAAATATATATTCAGGCCCGGATCCAGCAGCGGGGGCCGAGGGGCCTCGCCCCCCCCCCCCCCCCCCCCCCCTGGTCATACATTTTTCTAGGCTATAAAATCCCTTGATTTCATCATAGTAGTGTTGTCTAGAGGAAATCCCCGTCGTGGGCTCCCTGCTGTTAATGTGTAGGTAATCCGAATCGGCAGTCGTCCATGACTGTGTGATAAGCTTGTTTTTAGGGTACTGCGGACACGTTCACTGATTGTGAGAAATTTACATGTCGTCTGCCGAGCGATCTAACAATTGGGTAAAATAGGCAATTACAAAAAGTTTGAATCAGTTACAACTATAAACTATTCTAGACAAATGCATTTTAAGAAATAGCATAAAAATAGTTTAGCAAAAAACTTACTTTGACTAAATCTACTCAACGAAATTTAATTCACTTTTCTCTACATGTATAAAGTTTTTTTGTTTTTGTTGTTGTTGTTGTTTTGCTGTAGCAAAAACAAAAAAAATCTTGTATTCTGCAGAGTAGATGCATACCTATCGCTAGCCATGCAAATTAAACTTAATCAGAAATGGGCTGTGTTTTTAAATGTCATCAGCTTTAGCTATTTTTACCTGTCTTTTTAAGTATTATTTTTATGAAACTAACTCCTCTAAATATTTTTCCTGAAAGGAATAAATACAAACAGTAGGCCGATACATCATCATGTTCACTTTTTTAAGATTTACGAATCTAATAATCTACATGTACACGTATGTGTATTCATGGTGTCTTAATATAGACACCCAGGTGTATTTTAAATTTATAAAAAATGAATAAGAAATGAAAGAATTTGAAAACTTCAATCTGCCATATTTAAGGACAATCCATATTTTGGGACAATGTATATGTATATTATGCATGATCACTAATTCAAATCAAATCCAGGTAACCAGTCAATGAGCAATGTTACTGATAGGTCGATGAATACGAAATACTAATACACAGAAAACACAATTTATGTGCGATATAAAACGGATATTAAAGATTTTATATTAAATATCAACATATTTCATTACTTAATATTGTTTGTCGCTGATTTAACATTCAGAAGAAAAAAAAATATGCAAAAAATCGACACGCAGAAGGGGCCCAAAACCTTCTACAGCCGTCCGACCCTAAAACGTGCGCCTGATTTTTTTCATTTTTATCTGGGACGTCTGTGCGTGAAGGCTACTTCCAGATCGACAATTAGACAGTCAAGATTACCAAAATCGAACCTAATACAGCATACATAGACTTGAAAAAGTGTTTTGACTTCATTGACCGCGATATGTTGTTGTATAAACTGTTACTTAACAAAATAGACGGTAAATTATAATTATATAAGTCAATAAAGTCTATTTATGCAAGTTCATGTGCAAGTGTGAGAATAAATAATAGGCTAACGGACTGGTTTGATTGCAGATCAGGCTTGAAACAGGGCTGTAACTTATCACCGACGCTATATTCTGTATTCTCAAATGATTTAATCACGGAAATCAACGACCTCGGCCTCGGGATAAAACTCGGTGACGCGCGAATTTCTTTATTGTTATATGCAGACGATATTGTGCTGATCGCGGGATCCGAATCTGATTTACAGCAAATGCTCAACGTTCTACATGATTGGTGCAAACGATGGAGGGTATTAATTAATACTGAAAAATCTAAATGTATGCATTTCCGGAGTGGACGCACCCCAAGGACAGAATACATATTTACAGTAGGTGGCAACGTCTTAGAAACTGTTGACCGGTATAAGTATCTGGGAGTGACATTTCATGAGAAAAGTAACTTTACATTCAACGCCGATGCTTTATCTAAGGGTGCAGGGAGAGCCCTAGGCTCAATAATAAGCAAAGTGCATGGATTGAAAGACTTTGGCTTTAAAGCAAATGAAAAGCTTTATAACTGTTGTGTCACACCAATTTTGGACTACTGTGCCTCTGTTTGGGGATTTAAATCTTTTCAATGTATCGACAATGTGCAGAATAAAGCTCTAAGATACTATATGGGAGTCCACCGATTCGCGCCCATTCTCGCCCTTCACGGTGACACAGGTTGGCTGCCGAGCGTATACAGACGGTGTCTTCCCAACTGTCCCACTTTTATATAAAACAGTAAAAATCAAGGTGGGACAGTTGGGAATCATGCTTAATTGGATAACAATAGACTGTCATGGATGAGTGACTATAGTCTTTACCTAAATGGATGGAATATTTCAGTGCAATTATTTGTCTTATTGTCTTATATTATTTGCATATATATTGCATTAGTATTTATAATAAGTTATATGCTATTAGCAAAATTATTTATGATAAGTATTTATAATACTTATTATGTTTTAGGATGTTGTCAGTATTCTCTCTCTCTCTCTCTGAAATGACGAAAACAAACTCTTTATGTTTTCATATAATATATTGCATTAGTATTTATAATAAGTTATATGCTATTAGCAAAATTATTTATAATAAGTATTTATAATACTTATTATGTTTTAGGATGTTGTCAGTATTCTCTCTCTAAAAAGAAAACAAACTCTTTATGTTTTCATATATTTATTATTTTTATTTCATGTGTCATGAACAAATCAAATAAAGACAGGGCTATATTCGGATGTGGTACAATTTATTGTATTTTGTTTTAATTTGAAAACAAGCATTTCATTTAAACAACTGTGACATTCCACCCTACTGATCTGTTCTATACAGAGTTACTCGTCAAACCGAATCAAATGCGATGCACAATCGGCATACTCCATCACAGTGATTTCTTCAGCCATGTACTTGTGTTTCAGGGCAGACAGTCTCTGTTCAAGTTGTCGGT
>CM037782.1:57323717-57373717 GCA_021229015.1 Solen grandis
ATTTCCTCCTCTTCTTTTCTCTCACTCCTCCGGCACTGTGCTGAAGAATTTTGATAGCATTGGCAGCTTCAATCCTTTGTATTGTTTCCAAGAACTTGTAAATGTTCGGATGTGACTGTCTCATACTTTTCTTTAGTTTGTTGTGCCAGCCTTCCAAGTTGTTTGTTGTTCTTGGTCCTTCTGTCTCGAAATGGTTCCAGTTGTCCTTGTCTCCCTCAACCCAATGTTCAGTGACATAGTCTGTGAACCTTGAAACATCCACTGGAATCTCTGCATTTTCAGCATCCGTCAGTGCGACAAACCACACATCTTCAACATGTTGTATGGGGACTAGAGGCAGAACTGCAGCTCTTCTTCCTAGTTTCTTAAAGTCCTCATTCTCAGAATACAGTCCAACTAAGCCAAGCTTCTGTATCTTCCGCCAAACACACTGTGTGTAATGAAAAAAACACCCTTTCACATTCACATTTGGAAACACTCTGCGAGCTGCCTGCTTGGTTGCTGCCTCAAAGTCTATCAGGAGTGTGTCTGGTCCCAGTTCCATTCCTATTTCCCTGCATTTCTGTTGAAGATGTTGAAAAAGTCTGCAGTAAATCCTTTCACTTTTTCCAGGCAGAAGGGCAAACACTAACGGATACATGTGTCCATCAATATATCCATGGAGTGTGTAGACCTGGCTGAATATGTCTGGGCACACATAAAATGTTCCGTCTCCATATATGGTTGGGTTCTGTGCCAGATGCTGGAGATTTGTTCTTGTAGCAAAAATCAGCATCCTGTTGTCATTCTCTGCCTCATCAACCAGTAGGAACTGCTCACCAGTGTGCGTTTCAGTCCATTTTCCATCCAAATCTATGTCACTCCTGGACTTTGGTATCCCCGGTCTCAATGCACCTCTTTCCCTGTATAGAGATGACTTGGTGGAGGGGAAGGTTGGTAATCCTTTGCAGACTTGTTCTGCATCTTCGTCCCATTCTCTGTCTCTCAGACTGGATATGACTTCTTCATATATTGACGGAATCGGCGTGGTTTCTTCGCGTGCCCTCTTTCGCATGAGTTGATTTATTTCATGGCGCTTCAGTTCCATGTGTTCGGCTGCATGATTATGGGTATTGGTCACAGAAACTGGAATGTTGTCAGCTGTTGTGATTTTAGCAGAACAGGTTCGGACATGACAGACCCAGTACACCCTTGTTGGTTTTCGGTTTTTGACCTGGTATCTGAATCCATTGTAAACCAGACTATCACCACCACGTTGGTTCTTGACAAACTGCACACTCACTTGTGCATTTGCCATTTTAGCTTATAATTTCAGACGATGTTACTTAGTGAAATTTTACTATCAAATGAAGACATTTACATCAGAATGTAAATATATTGTATCTGATACAGTTCAGTTCATTAATGAGATATCACAGTTTGAAAGTCACAATAAATTGATAACCAAAAATGTTAATTACTTCAAATCAAATTGTTTACCTTAAGTAGTAAACTGCTAGATCAAAGGACTTGTTTGTATTTCTTAATCCAATCACTTAGCAATATATACAGGATAAATGGACTTTAGTTGGACCAATCAATTAACACAATTTAAAGAAAAAAGTAGCAGAGGTGATAATTATCTTAATAAGTTCAAATTATTTTTTATCTTTATCAATTCACATAAGCTTTAAAGCCAGAGATCAAAGGAATGCATGTTTACACTATAAATTACAATTAATTTAGTAACCCTAATTAATGGACCTTAATAAACACATTTTAGAAAGAAATAATACAATATAACTAAAACATGAAATTTTACCTCTTAAAATACAAAATCAAAAAAAAAATCAGAAACAAAATCAGATAATACAACTTCAATTCATTTTAATGTGTTGTAGTTTGAAATAGATTATAATCCCTTATCAAAACACACCCAGCAAGGTGCTAAAAATCTTGAGTGGGACAGTTGGGAAACAAAATATCAAAAAGTGGGACAGTTGGGCATAAACCATACAGACACTGGTCCAGTATCCTACGGCTATGGAAGACTTGTGACTATGGACAATAATAGGATACCTAGAAAAGTATTTGACCATGACTTTAATGTTTGTTCAAACAATTGGTGTAGTAACGTAAAAGCAATCATGGATAAATTAGATTTTACCTCACATTTTAATACCAGATCACCAGTGGGTATAAAGGAAGTATATACCAGAACAATCAGCTACTATGGTGATAAATGGTCACGCAACATTAGAGAAGTGCGAAAATTACGGACATACCGACAGATTAAACAGGAGTTTAAATGCGAGGAATATGTAACCATGAACTTGTCTAAATACGAACGATCGCTTTTGTGCCAGTTCAGAATAGGGATACTGCCACTCCGCATAGAGACTGGACGCTATGTAGGGGAGCCCGTTACAGCAATGCTTTGTAGATTTTGTTCTACCGACGTTATAGAGGACGAAGTGCACTTCTTAATAGAATGTGACAGATATGATGATATAAGGAGAGGAATATTAACAGACATTAATTTTACACCAGTATGACCATTAGCAGCTAATGAGCAAATGAAAACCATTCTTACAAATTATCCCAGGAAATCGGCCAAACTTATTGTAAGATCTTATTTATATAGACGATCATTAATGTATAACTAATCTTAACATAACAACATCTAATATTCCATTTCACATTTTTATGTCTATCTAAAGTTGAACTTTATAATTTACGAATTTACCTTTTTTGGTGACATATAGGTCCAATGGGCCGGGTGCTATATTTAAAATATGTATATTATATTACTTGTTTGATATTGTATTTAATGCACATGTCACAATAATAAAATATTTACTTACTTACAGCACATACCCGGTATTTCCTTCCATGTATTTGACAAAATATGTTTAAAGTGAATTCTTTTCCTCAGACTTAAACAAAACTGTCTTTTACACTGTTGAGACTAAAACTGATGATTATTCAAATCATTCACTAATTGATAGTGTACACAAGTCACTTTTTTTTTGAGAGGGAGGGGGGGGGGGGGGGGGGTCCATAAAACACAATTCGTCATGCCAGTTTGCGGTTGAAAATGCACGAGAAACATATATTTTTTCCATATCTCCCAATACCGGAGTAAATGCCCATTCAGATATATCAGTGTCCCAGTCTGCATCCCGCCCCCACCCTCTCCCCTCAATACCGTCATTTTTTTAATGCAGCTGTAGTCAAATACTATTAGACAGTAGTTATTCAATAACATGACTTTGCGAAGGTAAAATATAAGATTATATCGCTCAAGGCTCAGTCCCACTTGACATTTTTTTGCCTCGGGGATGTACTCCCGATGGAAAATGATGAGCCTCGCGAGGCGTCGGGAACAGGTTCCCCTGTGTCCCGCGAAAGCTTCGAAAGCGTCGCGAGCCATGTAGAGTTTCCCTATAAGATAGATAGATAGATAATATTTTATTGATTTAAACTGTTACAGTTCATCATCATGTCAATAACTACAAAAGTAATAATATTTATACACGTGACAGAAAGTGCAAAAAATTTTAAAAAATAATTTCAAAAAAAAAACTATCACCATAATAAAGTGACAATTAATTTAATATTAAATAAGAGGATGGAAAATAAAAGTTAGTTAAGCGAATTGAGCAGATTTGCGAATTTTATACGCTTCCTTTACATACCTGCTCAGTTTTACAATATTTATTTTTGAAGATTTAAACAACTGAACTAACTTGAACATACTAGGTCTCGTAATATAATATTTTTTTACAAATTTTTTCCTGATTTCAGTATACAAAGGACATTCCAAAATAAAATGATATTCATCTTCTATTACTTGTTTATTACAAAAAATACATAATCTTTGCTGTCTCTCTAACCTTTCTCTGGCATATCTTCCTGTTTCCACTTTCAAGAAATGTGCAGAAATTCTAATTTTTGTAAGGAAAAATCTATTTTGTTTATTAGTAACAAATTTCAAATAATCTTCCATCTCAAAATCCAATTTTATGTTTTTATACAATATCAATTTGTTGTTATTTTGAACATCAGAAACCCATTTTTAAATAAAATTATCCTTAACTTTTTGTTTGTGGCTGATTCCATACATACATAAAACCATAAATAACAGTTTCTTTACATTACTAAGCCAGTTAATTTTGCCATTATTACAGTCATCTAGTGTTTTTTGATAGACATGTTGTATAATAATATTATCTGTATTCTGTATCTGTAACCAGTATTTAATAATGTTTACAAACCTATTTACATACAAAGGATACCTTCCTAACTCACCGTACACAGCATCATTACATGAATTTTTTCTAACTCCTAATATATACTTACAGAACTTTAAATGTATATTTTCAGGTATTTTAGACTTTGTATATCCCCAGACTGGAGAAAATCGAGCCAACAAAAGAATCAAATAATTGTAGGCATGTTTTAACATTTAAATCATATTTTTTTTATATTTGATAAAAGAACATTCATAGCTTTAAGTGCCTTACCATAAACATATTGATTATGTAAAACAAAAGATCCAGTATAATTTAGAACAACACCCAAGTAATTAAAATCATTTACAACCTCAATATTTATATTTTTGTGTGACCACTTTTCATTCTCTCTCAAGTTTGCACGTTTTCTGAAAGTAATAATTTTTGTCTTTTCAACATTGACTTCTAAACCCCACTTATCACAGTAATCCGATAAACTATTTAAATTACATTGTAAGTCTTCAACTGGTTTCCAAGTATTATCATATCATCCGCAAAACATAATAGTCGTAAAGTCATATCATAAAGTGAAAGGCCACAGTCTTGACGATTTTGTAAAAAAGTTCAATGTCCTCTATAAAAAGTTCGAACAATATCGGCGAAATTGTCTCCCCTTGCCTCAAGCCAACTGAAATGTCGAAAAAGTCCGAGAAGGTGTTACAATGCTTAACGCATGTCTTAACTGTATCATACATAGAACGTATTATTCGAAGTATTTTACCATCAAATCCTAACCTATGCAATTTTAACCACAGTGCATTTCTATTTACCGAATCAAAAGCTTTTTTAAAATCAATAAAAGCGCAATAAAGTCTTGCTTTATCATTTAACGTTATATCAATCAAGTTTTTTTAAAAGAAATACAGCGTCAACAGTTGAACGGCCCTCCTAAAACCAAATTGCGCATCTGTTATCACATTTTCTTTATCACAAAATTTCGTAATTCTTGAGTTTAAAACACCCGTAAATAATTTACCCAAATTGCATAAAAGTGTAATACCCCTGTAATTAGAAACGATGTCTTTATCTCCTTTTTTATGAATCGGAATGATAAACCCATATGACCACTGTTTTGGAAAGTAACCCATATTGAAAACAATATTAAATAAGTCAGTTATGTGTCCAGCTAAAATATCTGCTGATTCGATAAAAAATTCGTTAATTAAAAAATCTGACGGGGCACAGGTTTTATTTCTATTTAAACTTTTGATAGCGTTATTTACTTCCTCCACTGTTATACACTCATTTAACTCTGGACATGTATAATTAATATCAAGGAAATTATGTGTATTATTAAAATTATCACCTTCCGACACTCCTGAGTGACCTAACTCATTAAACATTTGATTAAAATATTCATGAAAATCATATTCATAAATTTTTTCTAGAAGCAAAATGTTTCTTAAACTCTCTAGGTTTTGAATGTTTTTAAGTAAGTAAATAATTTATTATCGTGACATGTGCAATAAGATAATTACATACAAACTGTAAACAATCTAAACAAAAGAAAGCACCCGGCCCAATGGACCTATAAGTAAGTAAGTAAGTAAATAATTTATTATCCTGATATGTGCAATAAGATAATTACATACAAACTGTAAACAATCTAAACAAAAGAAAGCACCCGGCCCAATGGGCCTATATGTCACCAGGTCAAAAACAGTAATGATAAAACATAATAATCAATGTCACATAGAAAGTAATCAATAGAAAATGCAATGATACGGCGGCATAAAATTGAAGCATATTTTAAGAATATATCACAGTTCTCCTGCAGAGGTAAGCTTTAACTATAAATTTGGCTGTTTTTCTCGGGTGAGTATTTAATAAAAATGTTAATTTATCATCCGATGACAAGTTTGTATAAACAGTTTGTAATAGTATATCCCCAAACACATTACTTCGGATGGTATTATAGAGATCACAGGTTAAAAGAAAATGCTTTTCGTCTTCAACAACATTTAAGGCACAGAATCTACAGAGTCTTGAATCAACAGGTTCACCAATATATCTGCCAGTCTCAATTCGTAAGGGTAAAATGCCAAACCTAAACTGACTATAGAGTGAGCGTTCATATTTTTTCAGGTTTAAAGTTACGTAATCCTCGCAACAAAAGTCATTTTTAAACAACCTGTATGTCCTTAATTTTGGCACGTTTTGAAAATCATGTGACCATTTTCTGCTGTAGTATTCCGTTATCTTGGTATTTGCCACGGAAATTTGCACAATCGATTTTGAATTAAAGTGATTGACAATACCTAAATTGTTTAATATCTGTTTTACGTCACTTGACCAATTATTTCTGCACCTATTGTAGTCAAAATTGAAAACACGCTTGGTTAGTCTATTATTATCCATATTGAGCAGTCTATTCCAGTAGCGTATAATGCAACCCCATCTTCTGTAGGTAGCCAGCCTGTATCCCCATGTAATGCTAGAATCGGAGCGAAGCGATGTACACCTAGAAAATATCGTAAAGAGCGGTGCTGGATGTTGTCTATTGTCTGATATTGCCTAGCACCCCACACAGATGACCCATAGTCTAAGATTGGTACAACACATGCATTATATAGTTTATCAAATGTTCGAAACCCAAAGTCTTTTAGGTGGTGTATTTTGCTTATAAGACTTCCCAAAGCTCGACTACCGCCTTTCGATAATGATTCACAGTTAGCGCTAAAGTCACATTTGTCTTGAAAGATAACCCCTAGATATTTATAGCGATCAACAGTTTCCAACACATTTTCACCTATGTGAAATATATATTCTGTACGTTGAGCTCTACCCCTGCGGAAATGCATACACTTAGATTTTTCAGTGTTAATAATCACTCTCCACCGCTTACACCATTCGTGTAAAGTGTTAAGCATAGTTTATAAGTTCTCCTCTGTATCTGAAATCAACACAATATCGTCAGCATACATGAGCATAGATACTTTTACATCTCCCATAGTTATTCCAAGTTCAAGGTCATTGACCTCTTTGACAAGGTCATTGGCGAAAATTGCGAACAAAGTTGGCGATAAATTACACCCCTGTTTCACTCCAGTGTAACAGCTGAACCAGTCAGTTAATTTATTGTTAATTCTAATACAAGAGACTGAACTAGCGTATATATTCTTAATTGAGTTATATACTTTACCATCAATATTGTTTAAAAGTAATTTATACAGAAGCACCTCTCTGTTAATAAAATCGAAACACTTTTTAAGGTCGATATATGCTGTAAAAACAGAGGCGTTGTTCTTTGCTATGCTATTTAACGTAAAAATGTGGTCCTCGCATGATCTGTTGGCCCTAAAACCGTTTTGCTCGTCTGCTAAATGCCCACTGTCCTCTAAGTACTTAGTCACTCTTTTATTTATAAACGAACTGTAAAGCTTGCTTATGCACGACAATAAGCTTATACCGCGATAATGTAACGGTACCCTTTTATCTGAATTTGGGTCCTTTAATATAGGGCAAATGATTGCCTTTCTCCACATCTCCGGAATTAAACTTGTATCGAAAATCAATTGAAAAAGTTTCTGCAACATTGCGATAATTATTGGGTATTTCAAAACGTCGTAAGTTATACGATCAAATCCCGGTGCCGAGCCAGACTTAGCGTGCATTATAATGTTTGATATTTCTTCAATCCTAATATTTCCATTCAGCTGTTCATTAACCGGATATAATGGGTCCTGCATGTTCATTTCGAGCAAATGTTTGTGTATATTGACTCTATTATAGTGAAATTCATTAAAATCGCTATTATCGTTTTGGTTATACAAATTATGGAAATCCTCCTTCCACCTTTCGAATACAATGCGTTCGTTTTTTTATTATGTTTCCACTGTCCACGATTTCTACTGGGATATATTTATCTTTCCTAGGCCAATTTTAAAAGGATTACGAGTAGATATTTCTTCAATGTCTATGCCTTGAGAGTATCTATAAGCGCGTTCTGTTTGCCGTAATAACTTGTCAAATAAGTTCCTCGCTGCTATATACTCGTTTCTTAATCGTAAACGTTCGCGTTTATTTCCCGGACACCTTATAAACTTCCGTTCTTTCAAGTGCATATGATCCCATGATTCTTGCAAATCGGCATTCCAGTAAGGTTTATGCTGTTTCCAGCGCTTAGCAGTCTTTTTAGTGTTATTGTGCGTGGGAATAGATCTTAACATCTCATCATGTATACTGCGACAAATGTTTTCATAAATATCGTCAATATTTTGTTGCGCGTCGCGTGCATTTTCTATTTGTGTGATGATATTTAAGACAGCAGTCCTTGCTAAGTCACTATTCATAAAGTCGGGAGGGATATTGCGCAATTTAAATCGCACTTCTTTGTCCGCTGAATTGCTTATACTATTTTGCTTACAGTAGTAATTGTACTGAAACTCGGTCACTAGAGTAGAATGGTCCGGTAATCGCGAGTGTTCACCGAGAAACCCGTGTAGACCGTGCTGATCGTTGATCTCACTAACTGTTAATACCTCGAAACTTTTACATTTGGCAAAAGAGTCATGCGGCACGCACATATAATCTACGACGGCTCTTCCTTTCCTTGAGATAGAAGTATAATTATCATGAGAGAATCGTCCGTTTAATATACAAAATTTAGCATCTATCAAAAAGTCTATAAATTCATGGCCATGTAGATTTGTGATTGTGTCGAGTACTTCACGGGCTGGAATTGAGTCACAATCGGTAATAAGGTCTGACATATTTCCTATCCTTGAATTAAAATCGGCTCCGATAAACATACAATCACTATCACTATGAGTGTAAATATATATATGTTCTCGAAGTTTTATCGGGGAAAACAGGTCGGGGAAACATACACATAGCTTCCCGGAAGCTCCTGGGAAGCATTCACGGAGCTTCCGCGAAATATTTTTTTCCTCCGAGGAATCCACTAGGCTTCGGTGATGTCTCAAAGGTTTGGCGACCTTTCTGTGACACATTCCAAATCTTGTGATAGAATCTCAGAATAATCGCAAAAAAAAATTAAAAAAATCGACAAGCACACTCTAAAATTTGTTGCTTTTTTGGTCAACCTTAGACTAAGGGTAGACTTTTGGAGGTCAAAAAAGCCAATGGACATTGCTTGGAGCATCCTCATAAACCCCAAAAGTCCACCCTTGGATTTGTCTCTTAATTCCATCACCAAATTCTCAAAATCTCCATAATCTTCACCGAGGCACCTAGGTTGGTTCGATACAACGATTCATCCCCTAATCTGTGGGATATTCCCCCGATGATGTTTCAAATTCGGTGAAGCTCCGGGGCACCTTCCCCGATCATCGGAGAAATTTCCCGAGCATCGGGAGCCATCCCCGATAATACAAGGCCATTCGTACCATAGCCGAAACATCAGTGAACGTGTCAACGGACCAATCCCGAAGCTTCTCATGGGACTCCTCCGTCTTTTTAGCTCAAACATTTGATACCATCGGGAGAAAATTTGTGTATTTCCACATCGCCGATTATTTTTCTCCAGTGGGACCTAGGCATTAGATATATGGTGTTAAAAAAAACATAAAAATAAAAAAAAACTTCACTTTTCTCCCCAGATACCCTTCAGAATGCACCTCCGTAACACTAAAAAACACTTTTTTTTCGGAGGAGCATGCCCCCGGACCCCCTAGTACTCACATCACATTCAGATTTTGGCCCCCCAGCGGAAAAATTCTGGATCCGGGCCTGCTATATGTCTCACTTTTTGGTGTGTGTGTGTGGGGGGGGGGGGGGGATACCAAGCTGCACAAGTTCATGTCCTGAATGAAATATTCATGAAGTTTTAAGTCTGTAGTACAAATACTTTCAGAGTTACGTGCGTCACAAGGTGCACACATTCATGTCCTGAATAATATAACCATGAAGTTTTAAGTCTGTAGTATAAATACTTTCAGAGTTACGTGCGTCACAAGGTGCACACATTCATGTCCTGAATAATATAACCATGAAGTATTAAGTCTGTAGTATAAATACTTTCGGAGTTACGTGCGTCACAAGGTGCACACATTCATGTCCTGAATAATATATCCATGAAGTATCAAGTCTGTAGTATAAATACTTTCAGAGTTACGTGCGTCACAAGGTGCGCAAATTCATGTCCTGAATAATATATCCATGAAGTATCAAGTCTGTAGTACAAATACTTTCGGAGTTACGTGCGTCGCAATGTGCGCAAATTCATGTCCTGAATAATATATCCATGAAGTATCAAGTCTGTAGTATAAATACTTTCAGAGTTGATACGTGTCACAAAATTTCGGGACGGACGGACGTACGTACGTACGGCCGGACGGACAAAGGCAAATCTATATCCCCCCATATTTTTGTTGGGGGCATAAAAAAAGGTCCAAAATCAAATTAAACAAGAGGGCCATGATGGCCCTGAATCGCTCACTTGATTAATATTGCATTCATTGTCTTTTATAAAAGAGCAAAATAATCTTAATTGCAAACAAAAACTGTACCCGTGGTCAAAATATTGAGTCAGCTATAAAATCAGGCGACCCCAAGAGCCATGTTTTGAAAACTTGGTTCAGGTCCACAGGGCCATGTTACATACCAAATATCTAAACCCATGTTGTTGTGGTTTCTGACAAGGATCTTTCCTAGGTAAGTCTATGTAAAATAAAGTGACCCCTGGGCGGGGCCAATTTTGACCCCAGGGCCATGATTTGAACATACTTGATAGATGTCCATAAGGCAATAATACACAATAAATATCTAAACTCCAGGCCTTGTGTTTTCTGCGAAGACGATTTTTATAGATTTTCCTATTTTCCTTTTTAAGCCTATGTAAAATCAAGTTACCCCTGGGGTGGGGCAAATTTTGACCCCAGGGCCATAATTTGAACAAACCTGATAGATGTTTATAAAGCCATGTTACACACTAAATATCTTAACTCCACGCCTTGTGGTTTCTAAGAAGTATTTTCTATTTTTCCCTATATAAGCCTATGTAAAATAAGGTGACCCCCGGGGCAGGGCCAATTTTGATCCAGGGCCATGATTTGAACAAACTTTGTAGAGGTCTACTAGACAATGCTACACACCAAATATCTAAGCTCTAAGCCTTGCATTTTTTCAGAAGAAGAATTTGAAGTTTCATTTTTAACATCTATTGTTAGCTCCTGTGACCTACTTTTTCAACCAATCAAAGTAATTTGAACAACTTTGATAGAGGGCACCATAAGGATGATTCCTGTGAAGTTTAGTCAAAATCTCTTCAGTGGTTTAGGAGGAGATGTTGTTTAAAGGAAATTGTTGACGCCAGACACAGGCACGCACGGACGGACGCACGACGGACAAAAGGCGATCACAATAGCTCACCATGAGCACGTTGTGCTCAGGTGAGCTAAAAAGGTCAATGAAGTTTAAAGCAATCATGCTTGTCGTTCCATTTTCACTACCGGGAATTAATTAACATTTTAGGGTCAGGTCACCTAGTACTACCTACATGCCAAGATGAAGACAAATATCGTCTTATTCCTCGCATGTCTTTCTTAAATCTACATCATGCAGGGAATTGATTCATTCTACAACAACCTCAACGCCACGTTCTGTCGCGCTAGACTTATTTAGCTCACCTGAGCTCAACGTGGTCAAGGTAAGCTATTGTGACCGATGAATGTCCGGCGTCCGTTAAACGGATTCCGTTAAAATCAAAAGGATCCGTCAAAGAGGACAGAGTCTGTTTTCCTTATATGTATTTAGAACAAATCTGAAAAATCTTCTTTTGCAAAAGTTCTGTCCGGATTTCAAAGATTTTTGCACAGATGTTTCTTGGGTCACTCTCCATCATGATTATAAAAATTAATTTGGTCACAAAACATGGCCGCCAAGAGGCGGAGCCCGTTTTCCATATATGTATATAGTACAGATTTGAAAATTCTTCTTGTCCAAAAGTACATATTGGATTTTAAAGATTTTAAACTGCGGCTTGCCGCCGTTTTTACTAGCCTCACACGCTTTACAGGCCTTGCTGACCTTGCTGATTTGCATATTTGACACTACAAGTTTAACTGTATCTATGCATTGCGATTCTGCACTAACGAATACGAGTAGAATATGCTACAGAGACGTTTAATCATAACCGTATCCGATTTTTATGTGTTCTTGTTTGTTAACATGTTTTCTTTTACCATTATTTTACTCTGTAAACATTCATCTTAAGCGTGGAAAATATATCCGACAGAGCGAGGTTTTTACAAATCATCGTGTGCATTGTCACTCTGTCTCACTGAGGAAAGAATCTTTGACTTAATTCCGAGAAGATTATCAAAGTAGATTAAATCTGATACTTTTCGTTTCAGCGTTTCTATACATTTGTATGGTGGCATATTTCTGCCACCCACTTATCCACTTAGCTATGTCGAAACTTTTCTGAAAAAATGTCACATAGTCAGTTAGTATCTGGCAAGTAGAAAACATTCGTGTTGTCCTCTTAGGTATCTTAACAGAACAAAACCACTACTGCCAGCCATATATTCACTTAAGATAACTGGTTATATCGCCTTTTTTCAAGTTAGTCAGTTAAATTATGTGGATAACAAGCATTTTTTCACATAATTATCTGGAAAAAGGCATGGTATCCAGTTAAAATAAGTGAATATGTGATTGGACGTAGTGGGCACTAACAGACAGTTAAGTCCTGTTAACCCTTTCCCTCATAGAGAACACCATGAAAAGACCTATGCGAACAGCATAAAACCAGATCAGCCTGGGAGTAACTCGCAGGCTGATCAGGTTTTATGTTGTTCGCTGCTCCCCAGTGGTCTGGAAATGAGGACTTTATAATTAAATTTGGTAAGGTTTAACTGTGGTTTTCTGCAGATCAGGCTTTATGTGGTACCTATTGAGTGCGTCAAAATAAGTCCATATGAGGGAAAGGGTTAAGATACCTAAGTAGATAACTTGAAAATTTGCTACTTGCCAGATACTAACTGAATATGTGACAATTTTTCAGAAAGGTTTCAACATAGCTAAGTGGATAAGTGGCTGGCAGAAATATGCCACCATACATTTGCTATTTGGACACGCACATTTTTGTCAAGTTTATCCATTTAAAGTTATATCAGATTAAAACACCAGTCTTGGAATGTTTTCACTGAGACACTACAATACTGCTCAAGGCATTTAAAGGTAATGACGTATGTTACCAAAATAAACCATCAGTTTGCAAGTAACTCGTATGTAAATAAGGTTACGTACTATTTTCAACTCGCCGATACATCTTAGAATTTAAATGTTACATGGAAGTCTGCTCAGAAAGAGAATACATACATAGTGGTGAATATTAAACCTAATCAGCAAGCAAGTTACTGGCGTGCTGATCTGGTTTCACCTTGATCGCATTAATTATTCCCTCGATCTTAAATTTTGTTATATGTTCATGAAGTGAATTTCATGTCACCTGTTTGTTATCGCTACACTCCGATCGACAATACAATTTGAATAAGTGGTAAAAAAGAAAAGATAAAACGAAACTATTGTCAAGTAAATAGAATACGTTTATGACATAGATTGTTAGTTTATACATGTAGTAAAACGTTTAATGACATAGGTTGTTAGTTTATAAAAATGTTATGTACATAATATCTGATTAAATACATCTTTAAATTTGGCCATATTCCATATCGATTTAAGAATTGTCAATAAATTGTCCATTCATCAAAACCACATGAATACATCGGAATTACTTTCAGTCATTAAATATCATCTTTTGACAAACTGTATACACGTTTGAGTTACATAAGTTACATTAAATGCATGAGGAAGTATATGTTTGAGAATATTAAGACCATTGCTACGAGCTTCTTTCTCTACACATGCCATTGTTCATGAATTTGTTGCCATATAGGATCGAATCCACGACTACCTGCTATCGGGGCAAACGCTAAAATACTCGACCACCTGGAGCAATACTCTCAAACTATGTAAAATTTTGCAAACATGTAAGGCACGTAATAAATAAAGAAACTAATGAATATGCTAATCCTTTAAATAATTTTTGTAAGACTAATAAGCCACGTGACGATGATGATATATACTTGATTTATACAATTATAACTTGTTTTTTTCCATATTAAATCAAGGAGTAAAAAAAAAATTAAAAAAAATAAAAACGAAGGGGAAAAAAGGAAAATTAATTGCCCACGAAAAGATAATTATTTTACTGCCAGATATCAGTTTGGTTTTAACTTTCACCAGAAGTTTTCATATAGATGCCTCACTGCAATATCACACCAAAGAAATCATATCACTGATAGACTTAGTAAAAAAAAAAATGGCGAGAAAAAGGATTACAAGATACATTGTCAAATTAATTGGATATACATAAACAACACAATATTGTCACTAAACATACACATGACCTGACCTGTGTAAGTTTGTTACATATCCCTTACATCCTGACTTCTACACAAGGTCACCGCCATCTGATATCATATATACACATATACATATATGTAATGCAGATAAACAGGAACGCAGTCCTACGAGTATAAGACCGTTATAAATTCGCCAATGAATTTATTACCATATTTGGATCCTAGGTGAAGGCATATATCCCCGTTTCGTTCTGAAAGTGTGTCCATAATTTTTATTATTCCATATTTACTCTAGTATTTACATTTTATTATCAATAATCAGATACATATTTACATTCATTGATTAATATTGATCCTATTATTGAATGAATGAAATAAGATACTGTTTGTATTACTATGTATTCATGACAATTGTATATCAAGGACATTTCAGCGTCTGATTTCAATTTTAGCTCTTTTTTTTGAAATTCAAATTTATGTTCAGGAAACCACAAAAGCTTATGAATCATGTATTAAAACATGACTTAAGGTATATTTGCCAAATGCTTAGGGTCTAAAAAGTCACATTTTAGTGTTTTTATGAAAATTTGGCAAATATTTCAATAAAAAAGCAGTGTGGAAAAACAAAAGTGATGAATGAGGTTTACATTTTTATTTTTACATTTTGGAAAGCATTTATATCAACGGATTGAATCTGAAAAAATAATGAAAATCAGTTCATTGAATTTTTTTTATTTCATGGTTTTTGGTAGCCTTTGTTAACATTTTGGTCCTGACACAACGGCGATTTTTGCTCGTTTTGTATTTTCCATGTACGTTTGATAGTATTTTCATCTGTAACTTATAAAACACATAATGAGTTACACATTGTGTTAAAATAATCTGAAAAAAATATTTTGGTATGTAATTATAGTATTACGAATGCAGTCTTTCTAATTTTTTAATGCTTTGATTTTATAACAAATTTTTGGCAAACAGTGGTGTTTTACCATAAGTTAAATCTCTAAAACGAACATGGCGACCCCCTTTTTTTAATTCAAAGTACTTATGTGCAAAATTTAAGAAAAATCTGTCCGCTAGTAAAAACCCGCTGAAACGCCTTTAAAACTAAAATGTACGAAGACAATTTATTACTGTGTTTGTCTTTATCAAATGTTTGTTCTGATCTGTTCCTTCACTTATTTTTAAGCCGAAAGGTACACCATGAAATCAGGGACTTGTTTCGGAGGTATTTTCGACGTCGTCCATGAAATTGTAAAAGAAATCCTCGCAAGCTCTCAACATCTGACGAAGATTATACAGTGCCAGAGTGTTGATGGCGTCGGTGGTTTCTATTTCAAACTCGTAGTTCTTCGTCGGCAAGACGCGTCCTCTTGGGATTCCAAGAATCTGGGAAATGCTGCCGACGAGGTCCTTGATGGTGTCACTCATGAACACATTCGTCAGGTCGGAGTCGACCGCTGGGCACACCTTGTCAACCTTCGTTAAGAGGACAACCTGTGGGACCTCTGTAAACAAACAATAAACAAGAAATATTTGTAAAAAATATATACCCCCTCATATGCCATAATATTTATATAGCTTTATTGTATGTATGATGTTTGACTTGAAAACGTGGGCATGTCACAAATTGGTCCAAACCTTTTCCAGTCACCTGTTTGCATCAAGTCATCAAGTGTGGGTCATTCAACAGTTTGGGATTAACTTCGGATTTACATTTGGAAGACGGACATGTTCAGGTTAAATTTAAATTTTATCAATCAGACAAGGATCAAACTAATTTGTTATAATAATTTTAAGACACTGTATGTTGCGATATTCATATTGTTATTTGTCACTTGTTAATATCTAAAATATATTTGGTTAACTAGTTTGTTGTTGGCTTTTCTTTGTTGCGCCATTTCATCACATTGGCTATAAAACAACAATCATAATAAGTTTGAGACTTAAAGGTCAAATAGAACTTAAGCTATCACTCGGACAAGGTTTGGCCTACCGACAGACTGACCGATGGACCGACCGACCGACATGTACAAAACAACATGCAACCTCTTCTTCGAAGGGGGGGGGGCATAATAATTAAAGATATAGGCCACATAGGTTATCCCAGAAAACAATTAGGTCATTCTTTGTAAAGAGGAACACTTATTACATATGTAAACAATAAATATGGTATCTTAAACAAAGTACCGTGCCAGCCTTTCTTAAAGGATCGTCTAAGGGAACACAGTTAACATGATGAATTGGAAATGAATTTATTATTACATTTAGTCAAAAACTGTATAATCATGAGAAAAAGAACAGAGTTACAAATTAATGTTTCTTTTTATATACATGGATTATGTTAAAATGACATGCTTATCAATCGATTAAAAATAACTGACACCTTTTACCAAATAGCTGTTTCTCTAATATACTAGTAATTATAAATTAGGTCTTTGAAATTGGATATAAGGCCTTCTTTTGCTGATTTAAAAAAGGTCCAAGGAGAATCTGAAAAGGAGGCCCTTGTACCATGATGGCCGCTTTTGTTTTCTGCTCATCACATGCTTGTATATACCTTTCTGATATATCTTTCTCTGGATAGATTTGATTTTTTCAACCATCTTCTCCGACAGAACGTTTACGGCTGTACCGTCCACCACCAGACACACACAGTGGATTTTGTCACCAAATGTTGGCTTTTCTCTATAGCCCGATACTTCAGGGGAAATAGATGCCGCAGGATTGAACTAAAAAGGGAAAAATCTCTTTTCAATGAAACTTGAAAACATCCGCCAAAATGTTTAAGCCCTATATTTTCAAATAAACGTTCTTAAAATAAAATAAACACACTTAATTGGTTTCATATCTAGCATAGAGAACGCAGACGCAATATTTGAAATAATTCAAATACACAGTTTCGGAACTTTGTCTTTTTATATAATATTTATTAAATCTAGGCTTTTTTGGTGTTAAAATATGTTCTATAAATTAAAAAAAAAAATGACACGGACGAAAACTACACAGGCTGGTTCATGAAGACATTTAAAAGCAAGAAGACAGAAATAACCATGCCTTTATTATTGAAGCAGTATGAGGCTATAGCTTGAATATAGTTTCAGCTAAATAATGGAATTTAATTGTTAAGATGCTCATACCTGGGATGAAGTTTCTGAGACTTCTTATCTTCTTAACTATAATCCACCAAGTATGAAAATGTGTATCAGAATGTTAGAGTATGGTGGCATATTTCTGCCAGCCACTTATCCACTAGCTATGTCAAAACTTTTCTGAAAAATTGTCACATATTCAGTTACTATCTTGCAAGTAGAAAATTTTCAAATTATCCTCTTGGGTATATCAACAGGACAAAACTGTCTGCTAGTGCCCACTACTGCTAATCACGTATTCACTTAGGTTAACTGGATATCATGATTTTTTCCAGATACTTGTGTGACAAAATGCTTGTTATCCACATAATTTAACTTACTAATTTGAAAATAAGCACGATATCCAGTTATATTAAGTAAATATATGGTTGGCAGTTGTGGGGCACTATCAGACAGTTTTGTCCTTTTAAGATACCTAAGAGGATAACACGAAAGTTTTCTACTTGCCAGATACTAACTGAATATGTGACAATTCTTTTTCGGAAAAGTTTCGACATAGTAAGCAGGTAAGTGCCTGGCAGAATATGCCATCATATTAGAGCATACCCGGTATCTATCCGGCACGTGACCATCCAGAAGGTATCCGACGTCATGGGCGGTGAGCCCAGAGCTTTCTTCTAGTCCCATTGTATCACAGAGGCGGAAGTTCAGTGGTTTTCCCGACGAACCACGAATCTTGTACATCCGGTACTAAAAATGGCAAACACGTGGAAGAGAATAGGTAGATATTTAATATACCATATATACAAACATTCTTCAACACTGCACTTTGTCCATAGTTGATATAATTTCGGCATAATATTATGTTCTCAATAACATACATGTATCAAAATCAGAGTTATGGTTCTTGTACATTGCACTTCTCCTCATTGAAATCTATATACCTATGATGTTTCATGATGATACCGTTTATAGTTTTTGTGTTATGCTCCGGACGAAAGTATGACGGGCGAACGGACGGACAAAGAGGTAACTATATGCTCTCCCTTCGGGTAGCATAAAAGCAGACCATTCTGCAACTGATTTGATACTTATCGATTCATTTGAGTTAGAAAGGCGCAATTTTAAAACTTGTTCAGACAGAAAATAATTTCCGTCCAGATGTTACTTTCAGCAAGTCAATGCTTGCATTTAATAGTTATTAAGAGTTATTGCTTTGGAACTGACCATCGCTGTAATAGCATTTCAATTAAAGTGGGTGGAAGGGTCTTCTAGTGCAATTTAAGAGACACCCGGATGGAACTACTGACCTTTTCACTAGCAACTGGAAATTAACGGGATGATAAAGGGTTCGGTTCATTAGTTAGCAAAGCATAATTACCGAAGAAGTAATGCTTTCTTCTGAACTGCCGCTGCTCGCTTGTCCAGTCACGTGACCTCGAAAAACAGACGAGATTGTATTAAAGAAGCTAGATTTCCCCGCCCCGACAGGTCCCAGTACCAGGATGTTGAGCGACTGGGCTTTAGAATGTTTTGGTGGTCTGTAATCCTCGACCTGTGCCTTTAACTCTTCGTACGACTGAAATTTAAGCACATTAATATTTCAATAAAATGTATCAAATGTATGATAAATATATTTGTAATTGTAATTAATCTATATTTTCAACTAAATTTATCAGAGTATGTATGGCGTAAAAATAAAATATAAGTGGGCAAAGTAAATTGCACATACTTTTAAAACGTTTGGATTTCCTTTTTGATCAATGCACCCGGGTAAGGAAATACAAAGGGCTCCATTTAGGACATTGTGGGTTCAAGCTCAGTTGGAGGTAAGCATTTTGAAATGGTCTTCCCAGATACTTTTTCAGTAAATTTGGGAAGGGTAAAAGTATCAAGATAAAGATCTGGGACCGAATGTTGGTGGTTCGAACGCAGTTCTACTCTTCAGACGCTTTGAATTATTTGAATGCAGTTACAGTCGAAAGATTTAGTACTTATTTGCTAATCGACGATGTAAATATAGAATATAAGGAGTGAGTCAGACTGACACGAGAAACAACGTACCTCACGGTCCCAGTTGACAGTACTTCTCCATGTATCCCCAGTTTTCCCCGTTGTTTGTTCTATAAAATAAATGTGATAGTGTTATCTGAATATATAAGACTTTGTGTATAATAACGCATCAATAAACATGGCTACATCAGATAAAAGAACACATTTTCTACTTTTTTGTTGGAAAACATTTATCAGCCATAAGGTTGAAGCTGCAAAGAAATCTGGATTTTTCTTTGGGTTAAGATTTATTCCTTTTTTTTAAGGATCTGAGATGAAAAATGATGCAAGTGATGCTAAATTTGGACAGGAGAAGTGATGGGAAATTGAGTTTTAAGAAGGGGTTTCTTTATTAAGCATAATGTGGGAAAATGCTTAACCTAGACTATTTCTACGGTAATAGATGAATTTAAAACAAATCGATTCACCTCTAGCTCCTGAATAAAATATCTAGTGCTATTACATTTCTTTTCACATACATTTTTGTATTCGTGTTATCAACATATCCAATAATATCTGAATAACAAAATAAACGGATGAACAGATATTCAAAATAAATATTAAATAAACAACAATAAATATCATTGTAGAAATATATAAACATTCTTTATCAACATGGAAACACGTATGTTGATTCAGAATAATCAGAGGTCGATTTTGACGAAATTTCAGAAAATAAATACTTTAATTATAGCTCAAAATTGAAACAAAAAACTTTACGACATACAAACAAAACCTACACGTAGCGAATAAACATTCAGATCACAGACCGTCTTGTTGTCAGAAAAAATATTTCTCAATATGGAAATATAATGATTCCTCATAATGAGTGATCATTTTTTACATGAAAACACAAGAAAACGAATGTATTATATATATTTAAAATTATATTTTTTTCCCAAAACTATCTGAAATATAAACAAAACTTACCCTTGACTGAATAAACCTCCAGATCACTGACCGTCAAGCTGTTACCTATAACAGCTGATTTAGAGACACCTTGCATGTCGTATGTATGTCCCATGTTGTAGGAACCATTCAGTGTGTAGTATGAACTTTGACGACTCGGCGTTCCGGTAAATGTAAGCAAATCATTGCCTCCCCCAAAAGTAGGACCGTAACTACCGTTATAGAAAATGGCATTAACTGTGCTTGCCAGATTTAACCACGAATTGTAGAGGTGATTGATATGAGGGCGTTTTCAAAGAAAATAGAAACGCTTTCATGTCAGAAGTATAAGTGCCATTTGAAGACGACGTCCAGTTCTGTTCTGTATAGCCGCCATATACATAGCCCTCCGTGTTGTAGATGACGGTGACTGTGGGCCCCTGGTTGTCACATTTCTGGTGGAAGGTGGAGGCGCTACTGCCGTCACGTGTGAAACTGTAGAGCAGGTCGAACTTCTTTGGTCCAGATTTTATCCATTTTTCAAGTTGCTTCTTGTCACCAGGTTCCAGTCTACCGGACATATTGATGATTGTTATGTAAGCAGATGATCTGAAGTTAAGAGATTGAATAAATAGAATAATGATGTGTTGTTGGATAACATGTAAGGGGATATCCGCCTATATTATAATTACTATTTCTAATACTATTTCTAATTTTCAATCTTGAATTACTTATTTAAATTTAATTTGAAACATGTAACACCGCATTTCCTAAATACCTCTAATTACATGTATTTATTACATATACATAGGATCTGATATGAATTGTTTTTCATATCAAAGTTTACCAAACGAGTTCATGAAAATGTTTTAATTGAGCCTCTAATATGAAATGACAATTCATGTCAGGTTCTTTTTATCATATGACCAATACTGACAGCTATGGTTGTGAACGAATCACTTTTGTAATCTAACACCAAGAAAATAGTTTCAAATAATAAATGAATATTACGATATAACGCGTGTATTTCTCATACATTTTCAACACCATATGAATAAAGTTGCATCAAACATATTTAATCCAGCTGTTGGAGTTCAACACACTATGCATATATTTAGAATACACGTACATGACGCGGAGTGATGTAATTCAGCCTTAAAGATATATGTAACGTGTTAAATATAAGCAAAATTTGTGATGATTATACGAAACCGGAAACAGCTGTTTGAGCATAATGTCAATGGTAAAAAAGACATTTATCCAGATAATAGAAGCCTACGCTCGCTACGCTCTTCTATTGTCAAAATGTTAGAAACCGGTATGGTTATACTGAATTTTCCTTCCTGTCGTTCAGCCTTTCGTACAGTTGTGCAAACGCCTTCGTACTGAATTAGTGCAAAAATAAAGTATTCGCGCTTGACCATGGATCTGAACGACAGTAAGGAAAATTCAGTATAAACCATACCGGTTTCTAACATTTTGAAAACAGTACCAGCACATGACATTTTCCTCTTGTCCAATCAGATGCTGGTATTTGTTTTTAGCACATGATGATTTGGATGGAAACGCACTTATGTATGCCTTCCAGCTGGCTTGCGGTAGGTCGGTGGTTCTACCCGGTTACCTCTGTGTACTCGAGGCCTTCCTCAACCTGTAATTAGCTGGACGTCGCTATATGATTGAAATACTATTGTAGTGACGGTAAACCCCAATACAACAACAACAACTTATGCATAGTGTGCAGGTAAATTAAGCTCAGCTCGCGAAAGCCGTTCAATATATACTATACTACACAAAATTTGCTAAGGATCACTTATTCGATTGTATATATTTTTATGGGTATACAACAATTAAAAAGTTCAAAGTGATATATTGGTAATTTTGATATTAAAGTGTATTAATTTGTTGTTTTTATTATGTTCTGATTAATCAATGAAGCGTGACAACGGTGTCATCTGAATAAGGGTGGCTTTTTAGGTTTTTGTGCATGCGTGATGCAAGTGGAATGAATTTGAATGTAAGCCAAAAGTGTAAAGATGTCAATATCGAGTGTGGTGCCCATTTGCGTTGATTAAGGCCTGACACGGTCTCCTCATACTACTGATAAGCCCGCGTATGGCGTCTTGTGGGATTCGAACCCACTCCTCTTAGAGGGCCTGTCTAAGCTCCTGGATGGTGGTTGGCTTAACAGGGCGAGCTGAAATCGCTCTCTGAAGAATGTCCCAGACATGTTCAATTGGGTTTAGGTCTGGAGAACTTGCAGGCCAGTCTATCCTGACAATCGTTTCATTTTCAAGATACTTATTTGTCACTTTGGCTCTGTGAGGTCTGGCATTGTCGTCCATTAAAACGAAACTTGGGCCCACTGCACCAGCGTATGGACGCACGTATATATCCAAGACCTCATCGACGTATCGTTGAGCCGTCAGTGTGCCGTTGTCGACGATGTGCAGATCGGTCTTCCCCTGCATGCTGATCCCTGCCCAAACCATAAACGAGCCCCCACCATACTGATCATGATTAGCTATGCATACTGGTGCAAACCGTTCGTTGGTCGTTCTCCACACCCGGGCACGCCTGTCTGTAAAGTCAATACAGAACCTTGACTCATCAGTGAAAAGTACTGGAGTCCAGTCGTTTAAGGTCCATGTTATATGATCTCTGGCCCATTGTAGACGTGCCTGGATGTGACTGCGTCATTGGGACGCGAATGGCAGGTCGTCTAGCCCTTATGTCAACATCATCGAGTCGGTTTCGGAATGGTCTGAGTCGAAACCCGAACCCCTTTTGCTTTCTGGACCCTCATCTGGAGGGTTGTGGCGTTCATAATGCGGTGGCGTCGTGCTTGAAGCACAATGAAACGGTCGACTGCATTCGTGGTAGCCCTCTGACGACCCCCCCCCCCCCCCCCCCCCCATGTCTGTGAACAACATTCCTTTGCGTTTGAAAGCAATTCCACATTCTCGCTACAACGCTCGGTGACACGTCAAGATGACGATGGAACGTAACGTTGGGACGCTCCTGCTTCAAGCATCCCAATCCCCCTATTAATTTCTTCAACGCTTAAACGTTGTCTCAAACGTTTAATCGTCATTTCATACAATTTTCAAGATGAAAGATTGAGTTTCAAGTGTAGGGCTAAAACATGTTAAAAAAATACAGGTCGCCAAACACCCCATTTTCGTGGTTATTGCTTTTCCCGTGCAAATTAACAGTGCTATAGAGAAAATCGATATCACAGTGTACTGCTTTGTGTGGAATACACAAGCTTTAAAAAAGCTGCAAACTTGGTCGTTTGTTATACAAATATAATTCATTAAATTAAACTTTAAAAAGTGATCCTTAGCAAATTTTGAGTAGAATATGTGTTTCTCTACCCTGTTTGCAATGGAAACGAAACCATTCTTTTAATTTTGTTTAATTGTATTATGTATTTAATTGTATTGGTTATAAAGGATAGTCAAGTGCGCTCATATCAGTGAAGACGACCCATTTTTCTTGAAAATGACTTTGAAAAATACGTCAAACATTTTTAAACGGCCGCTTTGACTTTTAAAAACTGTCAAAATGAATACATTTTAAATCGTTATTTGATCTTTTCTGACAGTGCAACTGCCGTAATCCAAGAAACGAAGGGGTGGATATTTAACCCTTTCCCTCATAGAGGACACCATGAAAAGACCTATGCGAACAGCATAAAACCAGATCAGCTTGCGAGTAACTCGCAGGCTGATAAGGTTTTATGCTGTTCGCTGCTCCTCAGTGGTCTGGAAATGAGGACTTTATAATTAAATTTGGTAAAGTTTAACTGGTTTTTTGCAGATCAGGCTTTATGTGGTACCTATTGAGTGCGTCAAAATGAGTCTATATGAGGGAAAGATTTAAATTCTCGGATTTCTTCTTCTTGTATAGTTATGGCTAGAAACAATTTGTGGTTTATAATCGGGAAAATAAGAGAATACGGAATTAAAAGATTTAAAGATAATGAAAAACGATGGACAGACTAGAAAAAATCACGAAATAAAGGCTAGAGTAAATACACAATAGTGACGAGATGGCAGGCAAACACCTTAAACCATATTGAATCAATTACTTGAGGTAGAACTAAGCAATAAGATGGATTAATGAAGTTTAAATTAAGCTCACACGATTTTGTAAACAGACAGATTTCATGTTATTTAAAAAAACTTTATTGCGGGAGTATCAAAAACTTTAATGTTCAGTTTATTTTGTGGTAACATATTAGAAAATTCGTTCACCATGTTCTGTACTACAACTAACATGTAAATAAAATGAAGTTATTTTGATACCTAGATCTTTTTTTAATCTAAATTCAAAGTTACTCGTATGTTAAGAAATGAAGATATGCCATGAAGATATGCAAGCACATATATATATCGCGGGCCAATATTGTGATTAACTTTTTCAGATACGGATAATCTTTTTTTTATTATTTTATTATTATTATTATTCTATAACAGCGTTTTTTTGGTTACTTTATGAAGTATCAGGTGTATTACCCCGGTATTCCTGGGTAATGTACTGTACGTGTCGGTTAAAATACCCATTGCTGTAACAAACATCGGAGCATACTTTCAAGATATTTACTTATGTATTTTGAATACTATTCAGATATACTCTCCTATTGACAGGACTTGTAATTTAAGATAATCTGTTTCTTTCTATGTTGAAAGCTATCACTTTCTGTCATGACTGACTATTATGAAATTCATTGTAAATATACATATTTAGAATATAAACAATACCTTATACACCGAAAGAGTATAAATTCCCGTATTCAGTCTATAAATAGCGACTGTGACGTCACTACATTGCACTAAAATCTATATTTGAAACTTGGACAAGTTGTAATAGCAAAATAGAAATTGATGGTTATATTTCATATAATTTTTATAGGAAATATCAGCATAGAAATGCTAAAAGATGTAGTGGCGGTGTTGTGGTATATTTTAAAGAACATCTCAAGGAAGGTATTACTATAGTTAAGACTAGTTACGATTCTATTGTTTGGCTAAAGTTAGATAAGTCTTTTTTTTTCATACAGTTAATGATATTTATTTGTGTGGTGTGTATATATGGCCAGTGGAGTCACCAGCATATACTGTTTGTGATGTTGATTTGTTTGATGTGATACAAAATGATGTATATGATTTTGAAAATAAAGGTTCTATATATATGTTGGGAGATTGGAATAGTAGAGTGGGTGTTAGAAATGATTTTATAATTCATGATAGGATTGTTGATCAAATGGACAATGATGACTACATTGCTGATATACCCCAGGCCAGGGCCTCAGCTGATAAAATATGTAACGCTTTCGGACTAAAGCTACTTGATCTTTGTAAGTCCACGGGCTTTCGTATTATTAACGGTAGGCTATGTAATGATTTTGGTAACGGTGCGTATACATTTGTTTCTCGACAAGGGGCGTCAGTAATAGACTATGTGTTGGCAAAAGAGTGTGATTTTAAGAATATCAGGGACTTCAGTATTCATGATTTTAATGAATGGAGTGATCATTGTCCAGTTTCTATTTCAATATATTGCAATGTTTTGTTTGACAAAAATATTAGTCATACATTTACTAAATATAAGTGGAGTGATAATTTTAGAAATTTTAGAACAGGATTGATCAGTAAATTACCCATTTTTAATCGGTTGACTGAAAATATTGATTTAAGGGAACGTGCAGCTATTAATGATGTAGTACGTGAATTTACGAAAATTGTACGGGATATATCAGATCCGTTATTTAAGCGGGATATAGTTAACAATAAGTCTCAACATTTTATTGATAGTACTGTGAATGACAAAGAATGGTTTGATAATGAATGTGTACAGGCGAAGAAACAGTACTTAGAGGCACAGCGTATTTTTAAGCGGTATAAATCTGATGATAGCAGAGAGCAATTATGTAATTGTAAATGTCAGTATAAAAAGATTGAAAAAAAAGAAGAAAAAAATATATGAATTGAAACAAATAGATAATATAGAAAGACTTAGACGTTCAAAACCAAAAGTTTTTTGGAGGTATTTCAAGGCGAAAACGCACGATAATAATGATATTTCACTAGAATCCTTTTGTAAGCATTTTTCTGAAATAAGTAAACATGTTTTTAACAATGAAAATATTGAAGCAGAGGAATTTGTTTCAAGTCATGATTTTAATAGTTGTGATGATGATTTCATTGATGAGTCAGACGGGGGTGTAAGTGATATATTGAATAAAGCTATTAATGTCAGTGAGGTGTTAGAGGCGGTTAAATCTTTAAAGAGAGAAAAAACATGTGGTAATGACTTTTTGCTGAATGAGTATTTCATAGAATCAGTTGATATATTGGCGTCTCATTTGTGTGATATTTTTAATGGAATCTTAAAAAGTGTTTTTTTTTCCAGAAATGTGGACTGAAGGAGTAATAATACCTTTGCATAAGAAGGGGGATAAAAATAATGTAAAGAATTATAGGGGAATAACATTGGTAAGTTGTATGTCTAAATTGTTTACATCCATTTTAAATAAAAGAATTTCAGCATTTTGTGACCAAAATGATACTATATCGGATGCCCAGTTTGGTTTCAGAAAAGGTCGTTCTACCGTTGATGCACTGTTTGTTCTTTTAAACTTAGTTCAAAAATATTTAAATGATAATAAAAGATTGTACTGTTTATTTGTAGACTTGAAAATGGCATATGATTGTATATACAGAAATGCGTTATGGCTGAAAATGTATAAAGTGGGGATTAACGGTAAAAATTTGAGAATAATCAAGGATATGTATGAAAAGGTAAAATCTTGTGTTAGATCATGTAATTCGTACTCAGATTTTTTTGAATATGCTGTCGGTTTACGTCAAGGGGAGGTAATTTCTCCAATACTTTTTTCTTTGTTTGTTGAAGATTTGGAGTTATTCCTCCAAAATGATTTTAATGCCGGTCTTAATTTTGATGACATAGTATTAATTTTATTGTTATTTGCTGATGATATGGTAATTCTTGGTAAGTCCCCAGAAGAAGTAAATAGTAGTCTTGATTTACTCTATAGTTATTGTAACACTTGGAGTTTGGAGGTAAATATTATGAAAACTAAGGTAATGGTGTTTCGAAAAAAAGGGAAAGTGTTACAAAATGAAATATTTATATATAATGGAAATAGATTAGAGGTAGTAGATGATTTTAATTATCTTGGAACCGTTTTTGATTACACTGGTAGTTTCGCACTTAATCAACAGCAATTGTCAGGGAAGGCATTGAAAGCTTTGAATATTTTATTAATTAAATGCAGAAAAATTAAATTAAAGCCAAAACTTCTATGTCAGTTATTTGATTCATTTGTTGGTTCTATACTAAATTATTCGAGTGAGGTATGGGGGTTCACTAAATCCAAAGAAATAGAACGAATACATCTTAAGTTTTGTAAGAAAATGCTTAATGTAAGACAAGGTACATCTAATGCTGCTGTGTATGGTGAGTTAGGAAGATATCCTCTATATATAGCCAGATATATACGAATACTTAAATATTGGTTTAAAGTGCTAAAATCTGAAAAAATATTTAAAAAAAATTTAAAGATTTTATATGTTTTTGAAAACTATGAACTAGTTAATGAAGTTGATTTTTTAAACATGTTCAAACAACGATTAATTGATACATTCATACAACAGTGGTTTAACGATAAATCATCTAATGAAATGCTTTATTTATACAAGAATATCAAAACATCATTTGAATATGAAAATTATTTAGATATTTTACCTTGTGATTTAAGAAATTGTTTTGTGAGAATAAGAGTATCTTCACATGCACTAAGAATACAGACAGGTAGATATGGCGCTTTTAGGATTCATAGAAATGAGCGTGTGTGCGTGTACTGTAACTTAAACGATATTGATGATGAATTTCATTTTATTTGTAAATGTCCAGCCTTTAGTGAAATTAGACGTAGGTATATTAAGAAATATTATTATATTAGACCCAACATGTATAAATTTCTAAATTTGTTAAGGTGTACAGAAAAAGATACTTTATTTAAATTGTGCAAATTTATTAAGGATTACGGACCCTAATGAATCGGTAAACATCGACAAATGTCGGGTAATATCGCAATAAACCGGAAGCCGCTTTCGCCCTCTGTCGACAGGCTTCGTATAATCTATTTTAAGTAATTATTTGTCACGTGAGAGGGTGTTTTCCACTGTGACGTCATTATTTGGAAACTACCTACAATGCGCATAATGCCGAGGGTGATGTCACAGCTTTAGCTGCATTACTTTCTCATGCCTGCTCATTGATATCCTTACCAGATCTGATGAAATTTACATTTTCTCCTCGAGCAATTTACTTCAGTTATTTGTCCAATAAGGAAAAGGCAAAGAATCTGTGTACATTACAGGATCTTGTTTCATGTGGTGTGTGCAAATTGGCCACGGCAGAGAATATTGCTTGTTCAGGCCTGAACTTGAATAGCCTGAAGAAAATATTTCTCCGCCAGGGAGAAGATGGCTTGCATAACACATTTACTTGCAAGAACTCTGAAGGACAACCACCTGTTACAAATACTAAAAGAGTGCTAGAAAGTGTGATTCCAAAACTTTGTGAATATTTCAAGAAATAATGAAATTTTACTGTATGTGGTTATCATGTGATAAGATCAGTTTGTGAAATAATCCATTTTGTTATACAATATACAATGCATTTGTCTATATCATATTATATTTGCACACTGACCATTATTGCTGTCAAATATCTGTCACAGCATTTCGGATTTCAAATGTTCTAATTTTCTGTTTCGGCTAACAGTTATCAATTTAATGATTTCCTGCTTAAATTCACTTTTTTTTAATTTTTAAATTTGGGAATCCTAGATGACTTTCTATGTTTTCCTTTCTCCAAAAGATGTATAAAATTTTAGAACGATTTTAAATTTAATTTTCGACATTTTGAAACCTGATACCTATTTTGTTAAATAAGCTTTTAAATGAAATATCCATAGTAAAATCTCCTGTAATTTGGTCAGTCATTTTCTCAAATATTGTAGATATGAAATATCAATTTTATTTTGATTGAAATAAAACATACTTTTTACAAAAAGAGAAAATAAATGGAACAATGTTTTAGAATTAGGGAAAAAAAGAATTGCCGGGACTCTTTTTGAAGCATTTATGATACTGAAAAATAAAAAGATGAACATATTATAGTTATTTGATTATTATTTTCATGAGAGTGATGAATGTACACTATTAAAACATATATTTGGATATTCTAGAGTTACATTTGAAAAAAATACACCTTGTTTTGTAATGTAGGTATCCACTTAATTTTCTTCATTTTCCGAGCTTGGGGGTTACCATCTTCAAATATGAATATCTCAAGTTTTACATGGTAAAAAGTGTTTTAAATCTGGAAATAAATTGCTTTTATAATATTAATTAAAATAAAATAAGGCTTCATTATTTTCTTGACAATGCTTATTAGGGTCCGTAATCCTTAAAACAGCCTTTAATTGTAGAAATGCTTTGATAAATAGATGATGCTGTTTTTGTCACCAGCTCATCCTCTCTTGTAATATGTGGTTTAAATTCAAATTTATATTATCAGTTATTATATATTTGTGTACGTGATTTGTGAGTGTGTATATATGTATTATATGATTAACGATGTACATGTGGTACAAGTTATTAAAGATTTGTTCTGTTCTGTTCTGTTCTATATTAGACCAAAACTGCATATTGCGCATCCGCGCATTTCATGTTGCCAATTTTTCTATCAAACCTTTTGCGCTCATAGGAAAGAACGTCATGTCGACAGATGTAGTCTGTTACATATTTGTACTGTCTTTCGCACGTATCACTGGTTTTATTTTGAAGTGTCTTCATTTGGACAACTTTAAGATGTACAGAATATTGAAAACAAAATATTTAATAGTTGTCTGCATAGTTCCTTGCCATCATCTGATGTCTGAATTAAAAATGAACACTATACACAATAAACCAGGCAAGGCGAATAATATTTTTCAGGATGTTCATAATTATTTGTCTCCTAATATTGGAATCAATTTAATGACAAATAAAATGACAAATTGCATGTGATAAATTTTATCAACTACACGTCACCGATTACATTAAATTAGTATATATACATATAACAATTCGCATGGCTAAAATTATATTCAGCGCATTGCGCGCGCACACACACACACACACCTATATAATTTTTTCTTAATAATTTACAAATCCCTTTTATGCATGACTAAGTAGGTATATAATTATCTTTTGTTGGCATCAATATGCAATACGTATTTGTTAAACTTGGTTTTACTTAGAATTTTGTAGGTATAGATACAGTACGTAAACTTTCCCAACATTTGTAGTAACTAATTGGTGATATTCACTTTTTTAAAGGTCCATTATATTTCATAATAATCAATTTTCATGAAAAAGAAAATATAAAATTACACTGACATATTGTAGACTTACACAAATTACACATACTGTGCAAATGTCCCCTGTAAAACAACAGTTGAAAATGATGATCAATTTACGGAATTCAGTATTTTGGATGAATGTCAAAATACTCCTATTGTTTACATTTTGCATTTGCGAGTACCGATATTCCCGGAGACTCTGTAATCGGAAATAATTTCAATTTGAGAAACTGTTGTCGAATCACAAATTGTTTATCTACTACGTCTTCAAATTATGCATTCATGATTTGTTAAACGGAGACATACGGGAGGTGTATGGAAAGCGTCAGAAATATGACAAAGATATAAGGATTATGCATTTTTTTTTACTTTTTCTTAACAATTGCATGATCTTTAAAAGATTAAAAGACATTTTCTTATTTATGTCTTGTAGCAACGATGTTGTCAACAATAATATATACAGATTGCATCTATTAAAAGATCTGTAGCACACACTTTGCTTTTCCATGCGCCCGAAGAAAATACACTGGTTTGGGTAGAATAATGGGCCTTTAATACCATTATCATTACTGAATTTACATATTTTTTCCGAGATTTATTGGCGCTTACATACTTTCCTCTCCCTGATACTAAGCCGTGTACGCCATTCCTTAAAGTAAAGTTATGATATCGAAATGAGTATCGAACTTTTATTTTATCCAGATAGGATTCATATTGAAATACTGCAATTATTCGGCGTAGCTGTATAATTTCGATTTCAACTCGCATCTTAAACCAATCAAATGTACGCTAACAGCGGTAAATAATTCTAAGCTGAATAAAAGGACTCCTGCTATTGGTTAACGCATCGTTATGGACTATAAAATTACTGTAAATAAGGGGTGCAGCTTGTATATATCATTCAGCTTGGTGTTATTACTTTTCTTTTTGATGTAAACATGAAAGTGATTTCAGTAAGTTAAATACAACCCTTTTCCATCAATTGAGGAATGCTACTTTGTGAAAATGATTTAAAACAACAAAAAAAGAATCCACCGTGTTATGACATGAAACCCCTTAATTACTATGTATATTGAATTCTTCCAGCCTGCCGAGATCAATGCTCTCATTGAAAATTAATTCGCCAAAACCAAAAACAACTAATAACGCTTTTATATCATAATTGTCATATGCAATAATGATATGAACAAATATCAAACAAGCCTATTTACAGATATAATTTTTTGTATTACCGTCTATAAATAAGTATATTTCATAGAAAAAATACTGAACTATTTCTAGAGCGTACTAAATTTGTTGTGCGTCGGTCTTTCGCGCGCTTTTCCTCGGAATGTTCTAGAAGTCCTTTATCAATGAATCTATGCTTTAAGGTGCTGATCATTAATGTATATGCCTGTATAAACTATTTTGATACAGTTTACAACTGATAAAATCAGACCTGAACAAGCTTTTGTCAGTAAGAAATAAAATAAAGGTGAAGGAAAAATTGTATGTCCTAACTACAACGAGCAGATAACTGCTCATTACATGATCAGCCTGGAACTAAATTAGGTTTTATGCAGCGGATTATCATAGATTTTTTTTATAGTTCATAGGATAATTTATAACATTACACTGCTTTTAAATAAGAACATTTGGAGGTACTCTGAAATATTTGTTATATCAAATCATTTCATATTCTGATTTTAATCATTTTACAATTTTTTATGGTGCAGGTAAGCCTTTACGATAAGGTCAGTCGTGTCTTTTATAAAGTCATTCTTTACTGTATTTTTTTTTTTAAATTATTTTAATATTTTTTTTTTGCTATATTCCTGTTGTTGTACACATCTCGTGGACTATTTTCTTATTTGCAAAATAAACCTTGTTAAAAACATTGCCATTCATCATTGTTCACTACCAAAATTAGACATGTTTTTTACAATTATTTACAACAATGCTTTTATAACCTATCATAACATTAGAGTCTTTGAAATGTGTTTTGCATATATTTCCATTTATAAGTTTCTTAATTAAAGTATATTTATGCATGAATGAAAATCTCGTTCTTCTTTCATCCTACGCCGAATATCTTTTTTAAAGATATTTCTTGTTTTTATTAATAACAACAATCTTCTCATTTACAGAGAGAGGAGAGAGAGAGAGAATTGTATTACTATCTGAGATAAATTTCATTTATGTGACTCATACCTCAGCATATCGGTTTTATCTCTGTCTGTATGTATATTGTTGTCGTGGCGAGGTTTATTTCTGCGAGGTATATTCGGTATGTAATTCAACTTTAAAATAATTATTATTTCAGGCCCCAAACCAAACACTTCTCACAAAAATAGCCCTAACTCTAACCAAAACCCTTATCCTTAACGAAACAAAGATATAAACCAGCCGAGGGACGAGATATTTACCTAACAGCATTAGGTGTACAATAGCTAAAGCATGCTTAAAGGGGGTGGGAGATAGGGTTACCAAATTATTTTGTCAATTTACATCTATAACCGTTCCATGCTACTTGCCGGATATAAGATTGGCACCTGATGAGATGTTATCCCGCTCAGTTTTATGTGTGCTTCATGATTCTTACGATGAGACTGGATCAAGTTTTGAAGTCACGTGATAACAAAGTCCGCCATTTTATCAGCCAGTTTAACTTTTTTGATGACGTGCATGTTTTCTGTTTAAATCTACAGCGATTGGGTTTAAATTACGGCTTCATGTTGTTCCGATAAAGAAAACACGATGCCATCCTTAATTGAACTAAGCCCTAAAAAAGTCATTGCATTTCTTGCTTCATTTTCTTCTAACATGATTTAAAAAAAAAACACGAACTTAAGACAGTTTTGACTTGGAGAATGTGCAACCATAGTCAACCAATATAGTTTGTTCTCTTCGTACTCTATGGTTATACCTTCCATATGCAAATGCAGAAAAACAGCTTGTCTTTCATACTTCATAGGTAAGAAATATCATGGAAGGAACTTTTGGTAGGCTAACACTTGTTAAACTTCATAACATGGAAATTCCAACCAATATCAATAATAAGGTTTAGCCGGTAACAATATTCCATTCCGCGTAGGCTGCGGCATGTCTTATATATAAGTATGAATGATATTATATTAAATTACCTGGTCTTAATCGAGAGTATTGTCAGTACGCCTTACCACAAAAAAAAAACACGTCTCCTTTCCATGAATTCTGGTGATTGTCTATATGATTGGCTTAAAATATTCAAAAGAACGCTTGCAGGAGTCATGGTGAGTTTCTCAACCACATCATGAGCATGCCTAGGTACTATTTAATTTGTTTTTATCATTGTCGACACATTATATTATAATTCCAATATTTATTTAGCCAGAGGAGTTTGAAGTCCAATCAATAAATAAGTCATATAGTAATAAAAGCCCCGTTTTGTTATTATAAACGGGGTTTATTTATTTTTACTACATCACTGATTTATAGATAGAACTTCAAACTACTATGCTTTAGCAGATTGAGCAATCCATGTAAGTTACAATCAATATCATTCTTTCACTTTGGATGTGAAAACGGGTTATTGAATTTTAATTATTTCTTCAAAAAATTGTTAAATGGACTATGTAGCAGTGTGTTTGTTTTTCAGCCAAGACAGCAGACTGTGTTGATTGAGTGCATGAAAGATGAAGATGTGACAAGTAATATTTTCTTTGGATGTGGGGTCAAATCTGAAAGCTCTTTGCAAGCTGTATTCTCTTATATGAAATTAATTTGTATACTGAGTATTACGGTGGGAAAAAAACATGAATTACTGTAAAAAAATGCTTTATGTTCTCACAACCCCACCCACTTTGGGTTGACAGTGACACCTTAAATCACTTACTGATTTCAATGAAATCTCTTAGTGTTTGAAATTATATTTTGTCCAATGAGATCATTCCATTTTTAAAATTCTGTCTCCATTTAATCGGCATAAACTTGTCAGCAAACACTATTCCGTTAAATCAGCTGATCGATTAAAAAACAGGTTCAAGCACCTTCAGTGCGCATGTGCGGCGAGGTGGGTCGAGAGGCGGAGCTTTATGTGTATACCAATATCACGCATGTGTAACGTGTTACAGGGATTTTGATGGGAACGCATGAAAATCGATATAAAAGAAAAACACAACAACCATAGTGAACAAGCAATCTGATTTATCCAAAATAACAAAAGAACTCTACCCTTCCGCTTAGATTAGTTTATAAATCAATACTTTATTTGGAATGTGCGAACTGTGTTTAATTTCAAAACATAATTTCAACCACTTAGTAGGTTAGTGTGTTTAGTAAGCATTGGTTCCATTAAATCGGTCGCGCGGCTGTGCCGCGCCAGACCGATTTAATTTCATTAATGCTTACTAAGAAACACTAGCCTTTACTGAGAGTCAATCGAGGGATTTTTTTTCAAATGTTTACAGTTTTCCGAAAACAGGCAAACGAATTCCATGACTTCTAATAAACATTTTTCGGAAATCTACTTTCGGTTTTTCGTACAGGTCTATTTCGAAGAATTACGCAGGTCTACACGTATCTTCATTTTTAGGAAATGAAGAGAACATTAAAATATTTTTATCAACGTTAAATGGTATGTACAAGGCTTATCCGGAAAGTAAAAAAAATAAAATACCTTTATATGTAACCCCCGGGGTGGCGGATGTATAAAAGTATATAATATTGGCCTTTGTTACACATTGATATGTTAGTGTAATACATACATATATGTAGGTATAATATGTTGTTGCACTTTATATAACAGTATAGTGACTTAAACTTTTCCTGCCATACATAAATATTTCCTGTTACACATAAGTGTATGTTAAATACAAATGGAGTTGGGAACTTCAATCTTTATATCTTCACATTGCATATTGTCTGTATTTGTGTAACATATGCTTATATGAGAGTGATATTTGAGAATGTTAAACACTAATGAGGCTTTACCTTGAGAAAAAAGCTGCGCAAGTCATATTATTACTTTTTTTATAAAACAGAGTAACATATTAAATGAAACAAATTGTATCTTTACCTGGCAATATACTATCAAAAATAATGTATAGAAATAAGTAAAGCTATAAGGTTGCTAGTTGGTTTATATTGATTCTGTATTCACTTCCTGTCTTTGAATATGTTGTATATTGTGTAATGTATCTGTGTATAGGCCGTTGGCCTGACCATACAATAAATTATTGTATCGTAATACGGGTGTAGTTCCGGTTGGACTAGTGATCCTGGGGAATTCCCGATTTTTGAAAAAGCTGTAAAATAGTGCATTCTTGTGGGGGGTTGGGGGGGGGGGAGGGGGTGCATGTCTACATTTATGTATGGTCGGGGAATTTTAGAGGGGGGACGCGCGCCAAGTGCCACTACGGAACCTTTTTGAAACTGAAATTGGATAGAGGGGCATATGATCTTCGAAGTTTTACGCGTAATAAACACTTGAGCATGTATACTTTTAAATGGTGTATTTTAACCATTATAGCTAAAAATAGGATGAATGGGATGAAACTGTTAACTTATTTTTTGGAAACCCTGTACTTATGCAACACTCGTCAAACAGAGAAAGAGAGAGAGCGAGAAGGAGAGAGAAGGACCGCGAGCAGAGTTAATAAAATGATCAATAAACTGAGGCATAAAATCAAATTTTATTACCTATGACTTCTCCTTCACGTGAAATGGTATATAAATCCGACAGGGAAGTATTTATACAAAACGTACTCCTCGACACAGGCCGCTATCGGATGTTATGACATCACCGGTATATATACTGCCGCAACATACTGTAGCCGATATATACGGTGGCACAGAGGTGACATGTGTAGACTTTCATTTATCTCGTGCGATCGAGATTCTCTGTCTCGGGAACGAGTTAATAGGTGCGAACGAGATAATTACGCTGTGCGCACGAGTTAATTAGCCAACAAGAATACACCTGTCTCTATAGAATACAAACGCGTGACGCGGAGTGATGTAATTCGCTCTAAAAGTTTTATGTAATGTGTTAAATATAAGAAAAGTATTGGTTACTTCATAGTTGCCTTTAAATGCACGATATAGTCACGATGGCGGAGCCTCTGATTGGACGAGAGGAAAATGCCATGTGCTAATATGTGATGGTTATACGAAACCGGAAACAGCTGTTTGAGCCTAATATCATATGATAAAATTTGATATACATGTATAACAGTGTTTTTTTTAAAATTATTTTCTGCTCGTTATCAATAAGAACATGTGCGATTGATAGTTCCAAATAATTCTATGATAAAAGCTACTAGATCTAATAAACAGTTGTTTGAATTTTGGAAATGACTTCACTAACATGTTATTAACATATGTAAATGTATTGAGACTATTTCAGAAAACCCAGACGTTTTTTAGATATAAGATCAAGTGATTATGGCCCTGTGTTCTATATTAAAGAGCAATTTTTATATAAATTTGATGAGATTATGTTGCAGATATTATGTATTTTACAGAGACAATGCATAATCTTACAAAATCGACTAAGGCGTAATGGGTACGGTAGTGATTTACCCCGTAAACACTTAACATGGTACTATAACATAACATCCCTGTATCTAAATAACGTTAGTATAAGAGAAGTTGACCTGGTATCAGGATGATATGACTGGGATGGGCACTAAGTCTACGGCGTGATTTAGCAGCGATTCATTATGAAATATTGTCTGAAAGCGTCAGAATCTGTCAGAAAAATGATTTTAAAATAACAAAATGCTTAAATTGAACTTGTTAATTTTTTCCAACATTAAAAATTTCAATCATCGCAAAAAAAAACATTTCTCCCTAAATATAAAAAATAAATGACCAGAAGCAGCGGCAAATATGTTCGGGGTTTGGGTGTCGGCTGTTCATTATTTTGTTTATTATCTGAATGGTGTGATTTTATGATATAAACGGTAAGGTCCATTGGTTCACCTTCTTATCATATGAGATACTCGATGGAACATTTTGAGTGGAGGTACATATAAAGTGAATAGCAATGAGTAAAGTATTTTATTTCAAGCGATTATGATTAAGTGCCATTGCGAGAAGTCACACCCGTTTATTATCTGGAAATGTTAAGACCAAGTTCGAAATAGAGGAATTTTTATTTTTGAATTCATCGAGACGGGAGAAAAGTTTCTCTATATCAACTAAAGCCACGATATATCCCGTTAATATACTCGTATACATAGTGTATCCATTACATGAGGTACATTATGTCATTGCGTCATAACAACACATTAAACTAGTACTACGTGTTTAAATGGCGTGAATTAGCAATACGATATAATGACGTCATATTAATTGTGATAACTTGCTCACATATTTTGGGATAAAAAGATACACACTGTCGTAAATAGATCTAGTTGTAAACAGCACAATTATGAAATAAAAAATCTGATATGTTGTAAACATTTACTATACACTAAATATGATTCTGTTGTAAAAACCGACTATCGACTATAGGTCTATACTCAGTTGTGGCACTCAATTTTTACTTTTCATTAGTATCGCAGTGTTTTGAGTATATAGAATTTTTGCTGTATTTGTTGACTCTTTGATTTAAAATTCGGAATTTATAGTGACCAGGCTCAATTTTTACAACAACAAAAAAATGCAATGCTGTGGAATAGCCGCATGGTTTCTTAAAATGATACTTGACACACCCTGACCAGCTTCTTTTCTCTACACATGCCATTGTTTATGAATTGTTGTGACATTGGATCGAATCCACGACTACCTGCTATAGGGTCAACTGCTAAAATAGTGGTTCACCTGAAGCAATACTCTAAATTATGAATTTGCTAAATCCTTTAAATAACCGTGTAAGACTTAAAGACCACGTAATATTGATTTAATATATTCTCAGCTATATAACTCTACTACGTCCTATTCAATGGAATTACTTAAATACAATATGGCACTGTAAAATAATTGAGTTTACATTAAATCATTTTAGGGAGTTAAAGAAATAAAAGAAAAACTTACCTACCCCCCAAAAATAATGACTTTTTTGTAAATGTTAGTTTGGTTTTAACTTCCACCAGAAGTTTTAATATTTCAATATTTATAGATGCCTCACTGCAATGTCACACCAAAGAAATCATATCACATTATCCTATCTGATGGAGTCAATCAATAAAAACAATGCGAGAAAAAAAGACTAAATGGTACATTATCACATTAATTGTATATACTTAAACAACACAATATTGTCACTTAATGTTCACATGACCTGACCAAAAGCAGCCGTTGTAAAGCAAACTTTGTATAAGATCGTTACATATCCCCTACATCTTGACAATCTATACAAGGACACCGCCATCTGATATCATATACCCATATATGTAATGCAGAAAAGGAAAGTAGTTCTATAAAACCTTTATAAATTCGCCAATGATTAAATTAACATATTCCCATTTAATTCTGAATCCCAAAATCAGTATAAGGGCTTTCTACTAGTCATAAACAATAACTATACCAAGTTTGAAATCTCATGGTCAAATAGAACTAAAGTTTTCACTCAGACAAGACCTTCATATACAAATATGTTAACATGTGACCTTGTGACTTTGACCTTTGAGATCAATAGGGGTCTTCTACTAGTCATAAACAACAACCATAATAGGTTTGAGACTTAAGGGTCATGGCGCTTTTTAGTACGACCGATTTTTGCTGATCCCCGGTTTCCGTTTCCGTTAATATTCATTCGTTTAACTGCATCCGTCTTAATGTTTACTGCTAAGAGACTAGCCACAGGACATTAGATTTTCAAGTGATGCATAAAATGCATTGCAAACGTACACAATGTCATTTACTTACTTAAGTAGATTCACATTAAAGCTGTATACATAGCCTTATAAGTAGTGAGAAGAAACAACTCAATCACACAAATGAAATATCAAAGAAAACCTTTGGCACTTCTCTTTAGAGAATTATTTGTCAGTTACATCAATTTATCAACTTACTTTGATGCAACTTATAGCTGTATAAATAGACTTATAAGTAATGAGAAGAAACAACATAATAGCACAAATGAAATAGTCAATAGAAAGCATAACCTTTGCATGTATACGCAGGCACTTCTTATTTAGATGAACGCATGTGTAAGTTACGTCAACCGATTATTTACGTAAATGCCCTTCCATAGTCGTGGGTCAAGTTTGCCACACTCGTCTTACGTTCTCGGTGTTAGTTTAACTCTAGTGTTTCGACTCGACACTCGACTGTGCAAAACAAATACGATCAGCGTCACGTGTGCTGTCAGTCAAACGGGAGGCGGTTCCATAATGCGAGGTCAAAGGCAAAGCTGTATGTCGTATGTGACAATATCGTTTATATTTTACATTTTATGGATTTATCGCAGCGCTCTGCTTCGCGTCGCTTAAATTCCATAAAATGTAAAATATAAACTAATGCTAAATAATGTATACAGTTTCCCGAAAACACACAGACGGAACTAATTATATGACTGCTAATATGCATTTTTTGGAAATCTACTTTCGGTTTCGTACCTGTCTGTTTTCGGAGAATTACATAGATCTGCATGTTTTTAAGAAATGACGAGAACATGTACCAGTAAGTGTTTATTAAGAGAAAAGTTAACAATTTGACAGTTAAGAAGCCAGAACGTGCGTAGCGAGAAACTGCAAATATTTTTGATATTATGGAAAATGGGCACTGCTTCCTGCCAGCCATATTTTTAGACAGATCCAAATAGTTTTAACGGTCTTGATAGAGAGAAACCCAAGAAACATCAGTGAAAAAAACAACAACAAAAAAAACATTGAAATCCAATGTGTACTTTTGGTCAAGCAGATTTTTCAAATTTGTACTCTTCTCCGCCCCATGGCGGCCATGTTTTTTTACCGATCCGAATAATTTTTACATTCTTGATAAAGAGTCTGTACCAAAGATCATTGAAATCAACCTAGTACTTTTGGAAAAGAAGTGTTTTTTTTCTAATTTGTTCTATATATACATACACGGAAAACAGGATCCGCCCTCTAGCGGCCATGTTTTGGACGGAACCAATTAATTTTTACAACTTTGGTAAAGTTAGCAAGTCATCCAAGAATCATCTTTTAAACCCAGCAAGTACCTTTAGACAAGAAGACACTTCAAATTATACTATATACATATAAGGAAAACGGGCTCCGCTCCTGACGGCCATGTTTTTCAACGGATCCAAATAACCTAAGGAACATCTGTTCAAAAATATTTTAAAATCCAGACAGTACTTTTGGCGGAGAAGATTTTTTTAGTATTCACATTTTCCCCCTACTATGGCAACCAAAGTCTGGCATTGATTTTAAAACTTTGGAAGAGGACCACCAAAGGAACATTCCTGTAAAGTTTTATGAAAATTGGCCCAGTATTTTAGGAGATGTCGTTTAATTGTGGTGTGTTGACGGCGGACGACGGACATTCATCGGTCACAAAAGCCCACCTTTGGAAAAGGTAAACTAATAAAAAAAAGACGTAAAGTTTGATGACATATATATGAAGTCATAGGCATACGAAAATCATTGAAATGGAAAATTCAGTATCTGAAGTATAATTTGCCATTTATGGACCTTTGCAAAACACAGAAATTAATAAGTAGAAAAGGTAAAAAAAAAAAAAAAAGAAGAAAAAGATTAAAAAAAAAAAAAAAACAACGTACAAACCAAACAGCTCTTTCTCCTCTAGGCAGAAAGTCCTAATGATCAACAAACTGGAGTAGAAAATCAAAATTAATTACCTATTACTTTTATATAAATCCGACAGAGGTAATATGCTCCTCGACACTGGCCGCTTTCGGATGTTATGACATCACCGATATAAAACAGATCACTAGCCGCGACATACCGTAGCTGATAAAGGCAAGGGAGTGCCGATATAATTGTATGTACATAATCTAGAAATGATATTAAATTTTACGAAAATGATAAAATGATAAAGCAGTGGTCATTTGCAGGACTGGTTACCCTGGTATCAGAATGATATGACTGGGATGGGTACTAAGTCAACGGCGTGCTATAGCAGCGATCCATTATGAAAAAAATGTCTGAAAGTGTCAAGTCTGTCGAGAATTGATTTTAAGGTAAAGTTCCTAAAGTACATTTCGGACTTCATGACCTTTCACGGAGACAACCAAGGTTTCCTAATGTTCCATTAAGGTATTTGGTAACCTTGGTAGAGTTTTTGTGGTCCAAGACGTAGCGGAACCATTACAGCGACTTTACCTCAAAATAACTAAATGCTTAACCTGAACTTTTTAATTTTTTTCCAACATTAAACATTCCTAATATCGCAGAAAAAAGATAACTGCAAAACATTTCTCCCTAAAGATCAAACAATGAAGCTGCGGTAATATGTTCGGGGTTTGAGTGTCAGCTGTTGATGATTTTGTTTAGCGCCAGTGTTTTTTATCTGATACGGGTATCACTTTATATTCTGCCAAGTGTGATTTACTGATATAAACGGTGTGAAAGTCCATTAGTTCGGTTCACCTTTATCATATGAGATACTCGATGGAACATTTTGAGTGGAGGTACATATAAAGTGAATAATAATGAGTAAACTATTTTATTTCAAGCGATTATGATTAGGTGCCATTGCGAGAAGTCATATATTATGTGACACCCGTTTATCAAGAAATGTCAAGACCAGGGTCGATATAGAGGATTTTTATTTTTTAACTTATCGAGACGGGAAATTTTTTTTCTATATCAACTAAGGTCATGACATACCCCGTTAATATACTTGTATACATAGTGTATCCATTACATGAGGCACATTATGTCATTGCGTCATAACAACAACATTACTACGTGTATAAATGGCGTAAAATGGTAATACGATATATAATAACGTCATATTAATTAATTATGATAATAACTTTCTCAAACATTTTGGGATAAAAAGTATACACACTGTCGTAAAGGGTTGTAAACAGCACAATTATGAAATATATATAAAAAAAAAAAAAATTTTAAAAAAGCCAGGGGTAACCAGCTTGATGATTAGTGTCTGAATGGTTTAACATGTAATAGATTTTGTTGTTGGTTTAATAGTTGTGGAATTCCTGTGTCAGTGCAGCTCTTTGAAATACCACGGATCCAAATAATTTGTATAATCTTGGTAGACACTTACAGCCTTAAAACATCTGCGAATTAGACTTCGTTTCGCGGGCTACAAAACTAAACCGGATATTACTTTTTTGTTGAATATAGGATCTATCAGGGTCGAACAATCAATTCCGAAATCTATCTGTTTCCTATTTTTTAGCGTTCGACTCTTTCAGTTCACCATAAAAAGTTGCACTGTCTTACTATTCGGGACAAATCGTTCACAGGGGAAGAAAACTTCAACTTTTAAAACAAACAGAGATCTAAAAAACTCGTTTCCGCAACTCCTTTCTATTATTTTGACTAACTTTACAATGACCAATGGGAATTTAGCAAAGTATATAATAACCAATGAAAAGCCTAATTTTATTCCGCTTCATAACTGTGTGTTTCACGGGAAGTCAGGGTGAAAATAAAAGGCCTAACGGCCGAAAAGTGATATGTTGAAAACATTAACTACACGCTAAATATAATTCTGCTTTAAAAATCGACTTTAGGTGGATACTCAATCAGTTAAAGATTGAATGTAATTTAACATTTCTTATTATAATTTAATCATTTGATTGGACTGTTAACTTATCAATGTTGTAAATGATGGACCATTTCATCCATCAGTGATCACGCAATATTCACCTTATCGTCAGTGTTTTGATTATACATGTATAATGGAATTTTTGCTGTATTTGTTGAATTTAAAATTCGGAATTTATTGCGAACAGGCTCAGTTTTTACCAACAATGCTATGCTGTGGAATAGCCACATGGTTTCTTAAAATGATACTTGACACACCCTGCCATGGTCATTGTTAGTATCAACAGATGAATTTCATGAACAATTGTAAAAAGATAAAAACAACAATACTGCTGGGTGTAGTGTAATGGCCGCCGTTATATCAAACACGAGGCGGTGATCGCTGACAATAGGTTTATTCGGTACTCAAGGTATCTGGAAAGCTCGACATGAAGGTAGTCTCTGGAGGTCTGTAACAGGATCTGTCTCGAGACCCTTGACTGCTGGGTAACAGCCATGTACAAAATAACCAAACAGAAACCATATATAATACACAACAAACAAACAGAAGGTAGGAACTAGCAACAGAAGGTAGGAACTAGCAACAGAAGGTAGGAACTAGCAACAGAAGATGACGGTAACAGACGTTGCATAATCAGAACAACAATCATGTTTTACCAACTTGGTATAAACCATACATACAGCAATACAGATCTACTAAAGTCCGATAATATTACAGTGGTAAAAATATGACAAAGTTAACAAATATGTACATCTACATCTTAACTCACATTAATTAACGACAATTAAATTTGATGGTATGTGGAATGGGTTTTAATATCAATAAGCCCAGATTATTTACACACAAATGGTATTTTACTTGCAGTATTTATGAAACATTTAAAATGAAATTCAATTGGAGGGCGCCATAGTATAACCTAGTTGTAAGGAAGTGTTATCAAACAATTAGACGTCGACAAAAATGTAAAAAAAAAACTTGACATTACCGAATCCTCTAGTCCTTTACCAGTTAAAAAATCCATACGATGCCTGCATGCATGGATAACTACACGTATACTACAGGTGAATAACAATACTTATTTTGTGCTACAACAACAGATGCCCATATGCTTATGAGCCTATTGTATACCATTGCAGCCTCAGGAATATCCCTAGTAGTGCAATGATACAGCTTGAATTTGTACATTAATCAAATGCTTACAGGGCGTAAATTTATTTTTTTCCCACTCGCAAAAAAAAAATAAAAAAAATGCGAGTGCCGAATTTCAACACGCAAATTCCCAGATAGTCTTACTCGCAAATTATTATCTCATTTAGACATGTTTAAGAAAATGCTTGAGCCAAAGTTTTCACTTGCAAAAAATGCTAGTGGTTTAAAATGTAACTCGCAAACTTCATTTTCTACTCGCATTTTGCCGAAATGCGAGTGTTAATTTTGAGCCCTGGCTTACATAATATTTACAATATATATCTACATTAAACTGGTGTGACATTTCATAAACACCCTTTTTCATCGTCATACGGTAAATGCGAATGATTACAATGTGTGATCCACTCCCAATGCACATGAGTTCTCATCAAGAACTGCATGTATATAAATGTTTTCATCATTATCCCCCCACCCCCACCCCCAGCTTGCATATATCCCATAATTCTCATTTCACACACAGATGGAACCGGCAACATCTCAGATTTGCAGCTCTCCAGCCACATCGTGGAGGGTATAACATTTTACCCCCTTTATCACAACATCATGGTCCCCGGTTGATACCAAACAATAATTTTGATTACCACTGACGATGTCATCTTCAGTAACACCAAGAGGAATGTCCCCAATTCCACTATCCTGGCTGGAGCCTCTTCCAGAGGTCTAAAATCAGAACAGAACAAAGAACATCAGATATATAGCGACTTAAATTTAGTTAATAAACGTATCAACTTATCAAGGCGCAAGAGGAAAAAAACTAAAAGGGGGATATTATTTTGGTCTGTTTATTGAAAAACGCGCGCGCGCGCGTGTGTGTGTGTGTGTGTGAAAAACAAAATGTGATTAATTTATTTTTAAAGATAGGGATCTAACGCTACCTCTGTAACTTGTTTTTCAACCGTTGGCCGTTTTGTTAAAACCTGAATTTCCCTGTCTATAGTTAAAGGTGTAGGTCACTAAACAGCTGATGAATACTGTAAGTTTTGAATGGCCGACTTAAAAATCAAAAGTATCACTCCGGAAAAGAAATCAGCTTGTTCGCTTTGTGTATACATTCCTAAAGTCTTGATTTTTCGACAGACATATATCAATTCATGTCTTAATGTTCAAGAAAATTCAACTACACAAAAAACATATCTAAAGGATGAAAAACATATGTCGGATTTGAAACCGTCAGACCCCTTCGTATACTGAAAATCGCACATTCGTTAAGACATGATGTATCCTTTTATCAAGATGCAGAATAAACACTAAATACAATTAATACACCACGTTTACTTCTTAATATACTTCTAGTTATTCATTCTTTCATTCATAAATGAATAAATGACATGATGGTATCTTAGCGTTTGAAACGGATCTTAGCCGACATTCTCTATACGAGAAGAAATGCATTTCCACAAAATTGAATCCCAACCATAAGTGCCCTCCCTATGTTTTTCCTTTAATTTACTCTATTACCGTATTGAAAAATGAATAAATCAAGCCCCTGTGATCATATTGGTTTCCTTCCAAGCATAAAATACATTTCCATCGATCCGCGTATTGTTTTGAGGATTTCTTTTTTCACTTCAGTGATATAATTGTCTGTGTATTTGATTGTTCGTCGCCTTGTTTGTGTTTAAGTCATATAAAGCGACGTATAGCAAACTGTGGTATTGTCCAAAGTGATATCTTCCCCCGAAAGCAATAACCGTCAGAAGGCCTTAGCATGTAAATTCCGGGGAGAAAATACTGAAATCACACGTAGACACGTAGTTTAATACCACAGTCAGTCACATTTTCCTGGCATTGAGCCGACAAATACTTGAATTACCCTTATATTCCGTGTACCAAGCAAGAAATGTATACATTAGCACCAGTTTGACGAATATGGTACGTCGTGACCGAGGATCACGCCCACTATCTCCCGATTGAAGGACGGCTACCAGGGCCGGTTTATACCAGTGTGATTGCCGATTTTAAACCAGTTAAGTATATTTTCGACAACACTATATAACGTACTTTGTTTTGTTGAAAGCCATCGCTTTTACCAAGACTCCCATCCAGCAAAGTTTTAATCGTTGGATACTTCAACATTTCTTTCAGTCTCTTGTGACATCTCCTGAAATTGTATAAAAGAAGGTTTGGCTTAAAGATAAAGTTCAATAAAGTTACAGCCGTATCATATGCAGTTGCCGTTGTTTCGCACTAAGCCTTATGAAAACGTTTTCTAGAAATCGCCCCGAAAGACAGTGTATTTTTTTTCTCCATAATGCTGCGTTTGTTTCATTACATTCCGACTATGTGTATTAGATACAAGTTTGGTCTAGATAAATAGTGACGTTCATGTTATATGGATGAATCTCATGGGATTGAATTTCGTAGACGAAGCCATTTACGAACCAAATACTTTTTTCACAGTAGCATCGACAGACCATCACACAAAATATGTAATTAATTTGTCACTTTGGTGCTCATTACAAGACCACGGTTTGGTCGTTGTTGAGGTGTTAGAGATGACCGTCGCTGCGGAGTTTTTCAGTTATATAGCATTATAGAGGCACCCGAATTATCGTAAGCCAGATTGAAGGCTTCCTAACCAGAATAATCCCATTGACTCTGCCGGAATCGAACCCACAGCGGTGGGGGTTGAGTGATGTTATGTAAGCGACATTACCAGTTCGGCCCTACTTGTTTTGAAGGCAGAGGATTGAGTCTGGACATTGCAACTTGAAATTACAAGAATTTTATAGACACATGTACGGGCTGTGTGAATATGTGGATAGAAAATGTATTTATTAATTGTGACAACTTAAAATAATAGCACATTAACTGCGCTATGTAAGTATTTCTTGAAAAGAAGTTTGCAAATAATGTAAAATAGTTATTGTTACTGACATGGATCTGTATTAAAAATGTTTTCGTGGGTACATATATTCATCGACTCATATTTAAGGAAACATGAGATCTCCTAAATTGATAATTTTGTAAGGCTGATATTTGTGGATGAATCAAATAAAATAAACAAAGATAAACCTAAAAACATACAGTATATAAAAGCATATTTTATTTCTTTCTATGCAATTAATATGGAAAAAACTAATATTTTGATCCAAAGTAAAATAATGGTTAAGTACATGTACGTATTACTTGTATTTTTATAAGAATTCATATATTTAATGGTAAATATACCTTAATATGAAAAATAGTCCAAGCAACAAAACGATGCCAATCAAACTGAACGTCACCACTAGAACTATTTCCCAGTCTTTTATACCTGCGAAAGAGAATACAAAATTACTCCGTCTCAATTTAACGTTTATCTAACACATTTCTTTATTTTTGTTTCGCTTAAAAAGATATAATTGGCGTGGATATGCATGTGCCAGTTATAGTGTACATTCATCCATAATCAACCGGTTGTAGGTTCAAGCCACGCTGGGGCAAGATATGTTCATAATCTTTACATGCACAATGTACTGGTCCAACCAGTAAATCGCCAATACAAAACACACACATGATGTTCACAAGAAAAATTTTTCTCAAACAGTATAGAAATGCACTAATACATGTTATATTAGATTATCAAGCTCGTATATATATATATATATATATATATATATATATTCATGATATTTTTAACGTCAAAGATACAGAATATATAAACAAAATGCCCGGTAGCGTAACAGTCAGAAAGCTTGAGGCAGTGGGTCTTTTCGCCAGCCTTTGAGTACCTATATTGTGAAACAGTGCTTGGTTTAGTTCTGGGACTGGTTGGTTCAGTGTCCGGATAATGTTAATGAGTGTGGTATCAAACCACTTGTCTACGGCGTAAGAATAAATCGCACTGGAATTTTGTCGTTTGTTTAAGAGTTTACATAATAAAAATAATCAAAGAGAAAAATAAAAACCGAATGTTAAACCATATACAGTAATATGTATATACAGTAAACATTTAAGTCATTTGAAAAAAGAGATAATTAAATATTACTGTTATTTTCAGGGATGCCCTGTACCGGATCGCTGAGAGGACCTAATTTTCCTCCCTTAGAAATTTCCCGAACACGCACTGAATACGTCTTTCCCTCCGAAAGTCCTCCGAGCTCAACCCCGGTTGTTCCGAATATTTTTTGTTCCTTTGCTTCTGAAACAAAGTAGGGCATAAGATATAAGACGATGTTATACTTCATTGATAAAGAATATCATGATGCTATTACAAGGATTATAAACTATCACTCGTTATTTTTTATCAAATGAAATCATTGGAAATGGATTACAGTAAAACTTCAAACTTGACGGATCGCTCAAATCTCGTTGGATTTCCCTTCGTAAAATCGATGCCCCCTCACGTACTGCCTCTCCGCATACGATAAATTTCGTTATCCAACATATCCTTGCCAGACCCCCCTCGCCTGGAACAAGTGGCTGGATCCTCCCAAGTTTTCAGTTTTCTGGGTTTTAAGTCCCAACGGGGAGGGTCATGTACTTTTAGACACTTTACTGTATTTTAAATGGATTCAATAATTCATTTAGGAAGGCATTTTTGTGTAAATTTAGTTAAGTTAGATCCAGTTATTAAAATGAAATTTAAAAAAGCACTATTTATTTTATATCACGAATAAGTCATGCTCTATGTTCCTATCCATATGTAAATTATGGCTTAATCTAAGAGGATAAAGTATGCCTGATTTATAAAAAATACAGTTTCGTAACTTGCAAACATTATATAACTTGATTTTGATTTGTAAGGTACTTTTTATTGTGGGCAGATTTCACTCCTTTGAAAACTTAGCCCTTTATGAGAATGCTCATCCGTCACCATACTACAAAGGTTAATGTCCTTCATTTTCTATTCTTAATCTTAATTCTTGGCAAATAATAATTCATACATGTATTAACTTAAGGTAGTCGCAGTTTCTTTTATTTTTTGTTTTCTCTAACTAAATAATGCTAAAGAAATATAATGTTCATAAGGCGAGTGACACAAACAATATTTTTATCGCCAATATTTATAATGATATTCAAAATGTTTTGATATTCCACAGACTGGCATGCATTGAGTGTTTGTTTTGTATGAATG
>CM037782.1:57373817-57423817 GCA_021229015.1 Solen grandis
TATAAATAGTTTTAGAATTTGATATTTTGGCTAATTTTAGAAATTACCTAATTAAACTAGATTCCATTCATTTTCTCCAAAATATGGGATGTGACACAAAATAAGTAAACGTGGTCAGAGTCTCGATATTGGTACACCCAGCTTATATTTGTTATGGCTGGAATACCTTACATTTTGCTTATCCATTAGCTATTGCAATGTTCTTCGTGTCTACTTGAAATACAATGCAGTTAAATGTGTAAATAATAGGTGATAAAAAACATGTACAATTTATCTCCAGTGGGATTAATAATTATGCAACGTACGTTTATTTATAAAATAAAAAGAGGACAAAATGGCATATTAAAGATATACTGACACTAGGCCCGGAACTGAGTGCTAAGTAAAGGAACACTAACAATGTAAACAATAACACTAGAGATATAAAAAGAGATTCACTACATAAACAAAAGGGCGCCGTTTTCCAGTGGTATCGCGCACAATTGCCGATGGTTCTAACCCCTTTGAGAACAATACTGCTATTTGACCAAACCAGGAGTCGGCGACAGGGAATATAGTGTAAGTTATACGTAAGAAATTTATTCACAATTAATGTAAATAATACAAGCTGCTCACCCGAACATGTTGAACATGGAAAAAATCCCTTCCCTTCAAAATACAAAACCATATAGCCAATTATGAAGGGATCTCCGGGTGTGCAGTGAATGGCATTCCATTCCACAAAAAGTGTGTTGTCTTTCTTCCCCGTCGTTATAAATATGTTTTCAAGTTTCTGTGTCGGTTCTGAAAAACAAAATAAATATAAAAAATCTTTGTGCCTTTGAACTATCGTAACCGATCATTAATTAAAAAAAAAATAGTGCATATAACCTACACAGTGAATACCTGTACTTGAATTTACTGTAAGTTCCTTTGTTTGGTTAAGAAAGTTATGATGCCATAGAAATCCTGTCCCTCGACAAGAAGAGTAAACCTTTCCTTACCTGCATTATGTGTATATATACAGCTTTGCCATGCAGTACCACTACTTCCCATTTCGTTTTCCACACCAACTCCAAACTGATAGCTACTTGCATTTTTCATTTCCAAAAACGTTTCTTCCTCTGCCAGCTGGATCCAGGCAAAAATGCCATCATTCTGAAAAATGAAAATAAATTTTAAAAAATAAATACAATTAGAAATATATTATTATACATGTAATATATAATTATATAAACGGGAGTGACACTGTCACTGTGACATATTGTAGTTCTGTACCAGTTGAGGGCTTAAAAGGCGCAGTGAGCCATTGGTAAACACACGACTACTTATTCGGAAGTTGTGGGTTTGAATCCCACTGCTGGATTCCGGAAAAAACTATCATGGTCTCCAAAGTCTATAAACCAATGCAAGTTATTGCAAATGATATGAGATCAAGTACTGACTAAATTTCTCAGTTCGACGTATACAAACTCCCGGGAGCGGGAAGGCGTAGGTTCAATCCCTGGCCGTGACATACCAAAGTCATAAACAAGAGTGTTTTCTGGAACACGTGTGTCACCTGCTGGAGCGTGACGGAAAAAGTATGACGGACAAATAGACGGACGGACAGACAGACGACGGAAAAGTGATCCCTAAGCGTCACCTCTGCTTACAACAAGTGACACAAAAATGTTACTTGGCGCTCAGCATATAAGGATTGTTCCTGGACTGGTTGGCCCGTTGTCAGGATAATGTGACTGGGTGTGGTATCATGCCACATGTCTACGGCGTGATACTTCAGTGTGGCAGCACTATATTTGTCTCAAGTAGACATAGTCTCCAAATGATTGAAATACTGTCGGTGGGACGTTAAACCCAACAAACAAACAAACAAACAAACAAACAAGCATACTCCCGGGTATAATTATAACAGACAATAACTAGATATTCTACCTGAAACAAACATGAACAAGCGATGAAGTGAGTGAAGTATAAACAGATTATTCTATTACATTTGCACTTTTTTTATAATTCGATGCCTGAAACTAATTTAAAGTCGGTTTAAGAGTGAATATTGTAACGTAATGATATATCAGACTGATTCAAGATCGATCTTGTAAATTAATAGCGTATTTAAATTCTATAGCAATATCGACCAAGCCTTTCTGAATCTCTACAGGTTTGTGTAATTGGAATTGCATAATGTATTTTTGCTGAAATAATTACGAGAGTTAATGAAGAAAATGAGAACTAAACAAACAGATAAATGAAAAATTGGGCAAGTTTTGCTTACCGCACACCCTATGTGATTAGCAGTGCACCAAAACAACGTGAAGTTGCCCGTCTGTCTAGAGGTCAAGGTGACGATAATGCCGCTCTTTCCATCAGTGTCCTCTGTATATTCAATTATGGACTGTGGCACTTGTGGTGCTATTATATTTAAAGGCAAGAATACTTAAATGTTCATAATGTATTAAACATACGGTAAACTTGATAACCGCTATACTGATAGTGGAGTGTTTGTAAAAACATAATCCACGAAATTATGCACTATGGTATTTAGATGCCACAGGACTTCTCTCCTCACTCAATTATAGTCTATTACTAGAAAACACATATGTATGTACTAGTATAGCTGGCTTGCGGTTGGTCGGTGGTTCTACACGGGTACCTCTGTGTACTCGGGGTCTTCCTCCACCTGTAATTAGCTGGACGTCGCTATATGATTGAAATACAATCGCAGCAACGGTAAACCCCAATACAACAACAACAACTAGTATAGCCAACGTATATTCCTACTAACACAATATATGTGTAAAGGATAAGTTATTTTACCATCAACTACATACTCATAGTGCAGTTACCCACTGCGCAACATAGCAGTGTCTAGCTTATTTCAGGTGAAGAAAGGCCCCGGATGCACAGATACACCCGGTCAGAAGAACTACTGACCAACCGCTAACCAGCTATAAGTCTGGAAACGGGACAGAAATTGGCTTTAACCAGTCGACCATTGAGCCCCTTTCCTTTACCAGCACGTTTGTAAGTGTAAAATACATTGTATAAAAAAGGTGACATGTGGTTTCTAAAATATTCCTGGCTCTTGTCATGGAAATAATACTAAAATGTCTCCTTTATTTGCATTATTTACGTTCAGCACATAGATTATTGAGCTAGTTAAAAAATAGTTCCGTTTCTGGTCTCCCGACCGACCTTCTTTTCTAACAGCCGACCCTTAAGTTTTTTGTTGTTGTTTTTTACATTTCCGCCATCTAAAAATATTTCCTTTACTTTTTTTAACTTTTCGCATCATACGGAGGGAAAAAACATATATCAACCTACCTATCCTCTTTTTTTCTGGCTGAAGACCAGAAACGGAACTATTTTTTGGCCCTTCCGTTTACGGCACAAGGCCGCAAACATGTGGCACGATACTACAATCAGGGCTACACTGTATCCTATCATCAAATCAGTCAGCCCTGGAACTACTTTAATATACATGTGATGAATGCAAAGGTATTACATCATTTTTTAATGAAATATGTGTGTCTCGGTTCTCCTGGTGTAAGTTCTAGCCATTCGCTACTTTTTATTTATACCTACGTCCTCCTCAACCGCAAGGGAACGGGCTAGGACCACTCAAAGCATGTCTCTGAACAAATTAAAGTTAAAAATCAGACTTGAGCAGGTGAGCTAGACATGTTTTGTTTTTTGTTTTGTTCGTTACTCATCTAATTTAGAACAAACCAGGAAATTTATGCTTATGTACTCATACTAGTATCTGACTCGTATGTACTTAAATAAGAAGGTAGGCAGGTAGACAGATTCAAACGCAATCTACCTGTGGCTGGTTTTTTGATAAGAATGGATCCACACGGTGACAGTCCTTTGCTGTTCGAAGCTTGAACGCAGACCTCATACGACGTATTGCACAATATCCCAATGGACAGTTGGTGAGTTGTACCAGCGGTAGAGTAAACATGTTCATTTGATGTTTCTATTTCAGAAAAAATGATCCTATATTCCAGCAATTCTCCGTTTCTGTACTGTTCATCGAGTGGCTGTTAAGAAATACAATTGCAAAACCATGTACATAGACATATGCATGTAAAAGAATTTAATGACAACTCATAAATTTTGGCCATTTGTGTACACTGGAATAAAAGCTATGTCCATTTCATGAACCAATTAAGCATAATTATATAATTGCTTTATTTTATAACAAACTCATAATTTATCATGTAGCTTTTTTGACACAATAATAGATAAAAACTTAATGAGACAAGTTCAATAATTGCAATAGATACTCGATTAATATAGTGGTAACTCTTTTGTGTATAGTCCTTTTTTTTTTCGGGGGTGGGGATAATGGGCTCTGTTTGCTAACGTCCCACCGACAGTATTTCAGTCATTTTGAGACGATGTCTACTTGAGACAGATTTAGTGCTGATCAACCTGAAACCAAACTGACAGAATAAGCCTAAATATTGTACTTGAATATGTTTACACTTACCTTCCAGTATAAATTTATCGGCATAAGCAACGCTTCCTTGCATATTGGCTGCCAAGTAAAACTGCCATTTGTAATTTCTGGGCCTTTACTGGGAACTGTAACACAGAAAATCTAAGTATCATGTATTTGCTGAATGGATATAAATATACGTATCTAGGAATTCACACCGATAAACTGGTTTACCGCAAACGTCCAAGCCGAAGCGCGTCATGGAAATTGTACGCGACGCACAAAATATTAAATGGCTCACGTATCATACATTGGAGGCGTGTATACCAATAAACGGAATCATGACGGAGCGACAGGAAATCACAATGGCATGATACGAGATGCAATATTGTGACGGTATGTTACGAAATTGTGATGTGATCTCATGAAGTACTGCTGTATTGTCGACATATTCGGTAGAAAAATAAATGCTTTGGTAGACATGTCTACAAAATCCTGCTACTGCCAGGATGGACGCAGGTGACACGTGCTGTCATTAAAGGGGAGTGCACCAGTGCGGTGTTGTGCTCTGTCAACCAGATGACAGACTTTACCAATTGAGTTACCTCTCCGTGTTTGTACTTTATTTTTATTTTTCCTTTTTTATCATTACAAATAAAGAGCTATGTTTATTATTATAAATCGAAAGGAATATGAATGATGAATGTGAATGGTGCTTGATTTGGTGCTAATAATGAAAGTTCAACGAATGACAAATTGTTGAAGGGAGATAAATCCATTATGTACGAAATTTCAAAGGACTACACTACAAAATTACTGTACAATTCTCAAGGGCAATAAATAAACTAAATTAAAGACAATGTTAATATACTTCATTGTACATGTGTTATCAATCGGGTATGAATCTAAAGTGAAATTAAGCATACACAAAATGGCATGAACAATGCACGGTATCCTATACTGGACAAAAATAAATATTTATATTCATTCGCTGGCAGGAGTTGCCCACATTCCAGCTGGAGCCGCAAGAAACCCCACCTGGTTCTTATTGTAATATTTTCTTATATACTTAACCCTGCAATCAGCAACTACTTCGATTTTTTAATATCCCTTACTTTCTTCAGGCGTGGTCAACGTAACAACGGCATCATCACTCCAGTATCTCCCTCGTAACTGTTTCTGGGTCACGTTGAAGATGTAATTGGTATAAGGGCGCAGGTCGCAAATGTTGATAGATGTTGCAGAATTGTTGTTGTCAGTCGATATATTAAGCAACTGTGAATAAAAGAAATACCGGTACTATTGAAGTTGTATATTTTTACTTAGTGAACGAGTAAAATACATTCGATGTTTAAGAACTTAATTTACTGTGATTTACAATTTGCAGACGTGGTTTCGATCCTTGACCACGATATACGGGTCGTAAACCAGGGAATACGGGTAGTTGCAGGACTGGTTGGCCTGATTGTCAGGATATTGTAACCTAGTATGGCATCATGCCACTTGACTAAGGCGCAATATCGTGGTGAGACTGCGCTATAGCACACAATCACGTATGCAATGCTATTTATTATCAACAGAGAGTATAAGGGTTTATGAAATAATACAGGCGTTAGAACTATCAAGAATATTAGGACTGGTGCTTTCATATGTATAACATTTTTTTTGTATTGTATTGTACTCCATGTATTATTATACAACATATGTCCCTATTTTTTCCACATACAGAAAGAAAAAGGGACTGACAGAAAAGCTTCTCGTAACGCTAATGTTCCATGACTCTGTAATTAAAACATATTTAGTTTTTTAATCATTTACCTGAAACGTAATCGAAAACAAAGTTCATTAATATGCAAGTTTCTACCCTATAACTTCATTATAACAACGTATGAATCTGATGGGTATAAAATATAAGTCAACTAGAATTAGTTGTTAATACACGAAACTTACAACGTTCTCTTACTCCACTTGCTGGTATATATTATTCTCATCTCGAGGCTGTGGTTGTCCAGCGAGGCGGGGTACCAGGTGACACCAACACAGGAACTGTTCAGGGGCGTGGCTTTCAGACTTTGCACTGGGTTTAGTTTTACTGTAGTAACAGATGAAGAGTACTCGGTTTAAACCCAGGCCGGGAGCGCAAGCAGTTAGTGTTATCCCATTATGGATATGTGCTTGACTTTTATGAACCCATAGCAATGTCTTGACCCAAAGAGCGGATGGGGGTTTTACGTTTATTATATACTCTAGTTAAATACCATCAACATACGTGATATAGACATACATAGTAACTTAAAAGATCAAACAGTTTAATGTGCAAGGCTTCATACACTGATGCTGACCACGCCAGTAAACATGGTTTAATTATCAAGAGTAGTACCGTTGGTTACTACATATATATACTGTATATGTAGTGTTAAGTGTAATAGCGTAGGTGGGTCATATTTTTAAAGACTGGGTGCCCAAGAACGTTAATCCAAGAGGCTTGGGTGTTATATGGGTTCGATCCAAAGCTGTCATATATAAGTCTGAATGTTACTGGTATAGTCCCCTTGCTAGGTGTGCTCAGCATATATAGATAGTTCCAGGACTTTTTGTTCCTGTTTAAGGAGAATCTGACACGGCCAAAGAAAAGGTTTCATATAAAAACAACAAAGTGCAGAATTAACAAGACTTTGTATTCACTATTCCTGATAATCCCGAATACACACGGGTGACCGGACGGCAAAAACAATATGGCTTCCAACTGGGAGGGATGCAACGTAAAAACATGGCTGGTATATAATTTTGCTGTGGCAGCTGGTTGGCTGAGAGAGAGAGAGAGAGGTGGGGGGGGGGGGGGGTAGGAAGCACTTACGAATTGTTTGAATATCATGAACTGTATGCAATGTAACAACAGGCGGGGGACAAACGTTTGTAAATACAGAGATGCTGATTTCAATCGAAGAGTAAACGCTCATATCCTGCTGGCTCCAGGTACAGGCGGTATTACTGAGCTCGGGACATGCGCTCCATTCCCCGCTTGCTCCCCTCCTGAAATGTGCTTCAAAGCTATTATAACAATAATTACTTATTCAACACAGTTAATATTCTTCGCCCGCACTATGTTATTTCTTTGGGTACTAATTGTCATAATTACAGTTGGAGGAAGATATCAAGTGCACAGAAGCAGCCGAGTAGAACCACCGACCTACCGAAAGTCATTTGAAAGGATTCCTCTCGTGAAAAAGCCAAGTGACCCTGCCGGGTCTCGAACCCATAGCGGGGCAACGGTTATATTATTACACTTTCTAACATAGTGAGTGTTACAGTTAAGTACATGTACCACATATTGCCATGTTATATATTACTCAAGTTCTACGATTTTTATGATGAATGAAAGTGAGTGTTACAGTTAAGTACAAGTACCCATATTGCCATGTTATCTGATCTAGATACCTACATACGATCCATCGAAACGGATAGCAAAACGCTTATCCGCCATTATTCACGTGATGTCCATAACGCCATTACACACAGGTCCTAGTTAATACGCTCGGTCCCTTTAAGAATCTCCCTAATAACTTACCCATAACTATCTGCTTCTTTCTGACTGATAAAAAAAGAAACTTAAGAAAGTTACTTGGGAGAATGTTCACCACATAAGTTCTTCGTACTCTAAGTATCTCCATATGCAACAAACCTTTCACTTCAACTTCATAGTTTAGAATGCTGAAAGGAACTATTGGAGAACAATGTAAAGAAAGAATGATACAGATTAAATATTTTTCGTAATACCATTGGCGGGTTTCTCTATATTAACATATATATGCTCAGTCAAAAGAAAATTGCGTGACTCTTTATCGTGTGACTTTGTAACCAGTCAACCAATGTCTGTTTGTTTTTCAGCTAAGATTTGCTACACTGATACAATTCAGATGCGTCATGCATACATGTAAGGGACATAAATTACCGTTAACTTTAATACCAAATATGCGCTAATGTAAATTATGGATTGTCGTACATTACTGACTAAACCCTACGTACACGTTTAATTACTAAGTACATATGGCAGGAATTTTTGGGGAAAATGTGCAATTTAGTGCAAATGATTTTTTTTTCAATTTAAAAATCCAGTCTTACTGCAAGAATATTTAATATCAGTTATATGCTCTCTTTTCCTTATCTGATATAATATGTGTTTGTTTAAATGGTGTGCATTAAACGGGGATGTACCACTTAAACACAGGTGACACGTTCCAGTTGTATGTCTTGCCTAGCGACCATGAGCAAACCATTGTACCATTGTACAGTCCATACACCCAGCATCGAACATTTTCCACTGGTATGGGTTTATCTGAAAAAAGACGAAATATATTTATACAAAATACATTGTACATTTGACCTTGTGGTTTTAAAGATCGCATGTTTGCCACTTGCAAAACATACAAGAAAAACAAAATGTTTATTCTGAATGAGACATATAATGATTTATGAACCAAAACTATTAATATGTTTATTTCGTCCTTTTACTAACTTCTACAGCAATGAGGAAGACAGTACATGTAAATTGCCATCTTATGAAAAAATAAATCATATTTTAATGACCTGGGAGTGCCGTATAGCTTTACCGTGGTGGTTCATCAAAAATAGTTCCTATATCAATGAATTTCCCTGCTCTTAACGGCAATCTCGAAATCTTAATTAAATAGGATTTTTAAATGAATTACATGGGAGCAGAAATTTCATTTTCTTATTATTTCATCATTTCTGCTCCAAAAATATATTCACGCTCGTGAAATTCATATTTGCAGGATATATTTCTAATGTGTATACATGTAACGTTACAAAAAATAAACGCATTAAACGTAAAGAAAAAAGTAAAGGTTCATCCTTAAACAAAATAAACAGTGTAACTTTTTTACCTTTTAATGTATCAAAATATAATTTTCATATTTAAAATGATTAATTAAAGCTGTTCAATTTGACATAAATTTCAGTGGGATAGACTGAAAAATCAAAGCAAAACAGCAAGTATTCACAACTTTCGGCCTGCATTAACTTAAACCTCTCAAGATGGCTACCAAAAGGTGTCTTATCAATGCTTATGACATCACATGGGAACTATGTATTGAAGTGCAGCAGTTCACGAACCTCTGGCATGTAATATGGCTTATCTGATAGTTGTATGATAAATAAAACTCTGTTCGTTCAATGAAATATAACAGCAAAATAATATATTAGCTACAATATCCATTTGATATGAAAATTCAATTAAACAGTTTCAAATTACAAGCCACTCGTCTTTCTCCTTTACTGTTCCAATTTATGCTTAACGCAACATTAGGACTTTCAGTCCTTTGACTACAATTTGTCTTCGTTTTCGACCCACCAAAACCTTAGTTTAGATATTACCCAATCATGTGCCCAATCATTCGGCTAATGATATTACTTTTTATTTCCTCTTGTCTGTCACACTTTTCTCTCTCTTTCTTCCTCTCTTTCTTTTCAAGTAACTCTCATTTTTTCAACGGTCAGACGTTGTGAAAGGTACGGACACGAATCTCGCCTCAAATGGGATTCGAACCCACAACCCCTGGCTCAGTGACCCGGCGTTTTACCACTGCAAGGCGCTTCTTTTATGATCACTTGAATATTAAGAAGCAAAAAAGATATAGAAATGACACCAATAGCATCGCGCTATCTACGGTTAGCTAAGTAGCACAAGTAAATTCCTCTTTAAATTATTTACGTTGAAATATCTTGATAAAATCGACATTAAACATTAATTCAAATGTGCTGCTATTCATCCTCACTTGTTGATATCCAAGCAGTAATATGATGATTATAGCATTGTGAAACTTACATTTAAGTTTGGTCCATTATCAATTAAAATTTCATCCTCACTTGTTGATATCCAGTCTAAAATCTCATTTTCCCCCCCCCCCCCCCCCCCCCCCCCCCCCCCCCCCATACACACACACTTATTGTCTGTACAGAATGTAATCGTCCATTTCGATTTCTAAAATCTCATTTTCCCGCCTGCCGCCCAGTCGAGGAACTTTTGACTGAGAGAGAATAGGGTAATATGAATACATGTATAATGTCTTGGCTTCAAAGCAATGGGTTTAATTTGAGCCTGGAAACTTCTAAGTTGGATAGAATATATTAAGACATTTCTCCAGATAATAGAAGCTTTCGCTCGCTTCAGTCTTCTTCTGTCTGCAGAAATGTCTTAATATACTCTATCCTACTCTATCGTATACAAAGCATTTCCCTTGAAATCGGAAAGGTTTTCTTTAAAACTTACGTAACACTTGCAGAAAAGAAGCTTCCGTTTGACTTGTCTGCGATTTGCACAAAAAATTGCTGTACTGTCGATCAAAGGTAATGTTCTTGAAGGTGTAGACCTTTGAGCCGTCAATGACGACACTGTCAACTATTCCATCAACAACTTCGCCCCTCTCGTATAACTGCACATCCGTTATATTATCCTCGCTTTCTATGGCACAGGTCAGCTTTAGGTCTTCCGTAACACAAACCAAGGGATCCTTAGGTATCAGTTTCAAACCTACAATTAAAGGCATACGCACCCAATACAGTTTTTTTTATATAAAAACAAAGAAGGAAAATTAAAACTAGTCATGACAGAAAAGAGAAAAAAAATCACATTCAGGGGCAGAAACTTAAAATGTAAAATAGTGTCCCCCATCTCTAGCTTAACATTTCACTTCTAAAAGAAGCCATTTCGGTTGCTGACGAAAATTCATAACATCAAATATTGTTACGCCCTACGGGTGCGCCTGCTTTACTCAATGTCAAAATGGCCCGTATTGAACACTGCCGGATCGCTGCTGCTGGTCACCCTAGGTCTAAGATGGCCGTCTCTTGCTTTACCCCCGACAGGTCTCCAAGTCTTTAACTATCTGTGTTGTGTGGACTCCAACTTTAATAACTGAGTGGCTTTAAATTAGTAACTAGATCTAACAGGCCGTGTATTCTCACAGGGACTTAATAGTAAATAAAGACTTTTCAATGTTTACAAATTTAATAAATGAAAATAAGTAACTTAAATATAATATATCTAGATCTATATCACATCAGATATCACGACTCGAGTTTCACTTACAATCACAACCAAATGGCTTATCACTCAAATGTAAATCTAAATTTACGTGTGCGATAACATAAACCGTTTCGATCAACCAGTAAGAACGTCGGGAAAATTGCGAGATAGACTTCTATATCTATTATTACCCGTTAAAGTACTATAAATTTATAACCAAACGTACGGTGGGCTACAAGCTGACAACAAAGTTTTAAACATCAACGTATAGTTTACCAAGTATGTTTTACCACTGTATTGTTATCTAGAATAAGTATTTCTATTAAAAAAATAATCATCTAAATATAGGCTCAGGGTGCGACTGTGTAATAAACAGGATATTCACTTATAAATCATGCAACTATGAAAAGCATCGAACCTAAGTTTGACTGGGAAAATGTACCACTTCAATGAGAAAAAAATAAAACAGTCAAAATGCGGCCTAGCGTGGAATTCAGAAGCGTTGGAGTCCCCGAACTACCCGTGGACTCGGTATTTATACTAAACAGGGGTACACAGCCCACAAATGTGAGGTTCACACCTCACACTGTGATCTGTAGACACACAGCTCACTGCGTGAACTGTGGGCTTAAAGCTCACAGAAATGGAAGCCTGTATAATACACGGCATTAATAACTCTTAACTTCCTACATATAAAATAAATTATAAGAAAACTAACAATAACCTCGAAACTACGCTTCCTTGAATTTGACAGTTGATTCATGTTCTAATTCTGTATATATTCTTTAAGAAAATCAAATATACCCGCCGATGCAGTTGCTAGGTAACTGCACACATAAAAATCAAAATGGCGGACGATGCTCACAAGAAAAATATGATCCTTCTACCAAGTGATCGAATACAATAACTGTGTCAAACCAAATTCAAACATGGAATAAACAATTCTGACAAGGAAATACTGACTAGATTTACATTAACTGTGGCTTAAAATGGATAAAGTACAGCCGCGAAAACCCATGACATCAACAGGATTCTACCGTGGAAAACATAGGGGGATCGATTCTAAAGTGAATGATTTTGAGAAATACTGGCATATTATTTTGAGTAAAGTTGTCTACCTGTAAATTTAACAAGGAGAACAACTAGCTGCATGTAGTGTCGCCAGTAATAAGCAAAGTGATTTAAATATACAAAGAATGACAGAAGAACAAATAAGGTAATCCCTGTAGGGCATTACAATATTTATTGTTTTATAAGAAATGTTGACAAAGTATTGCATTTGATTATAAATATCACTGTAGACATAAAACTGACCTACAGGTATTTAGGAGTGTATCGCCGCTGCCATAAACCGACGTCCAGGTAATTGAAGGAAAAACTAGATTGCAAAGGTACACTCGGGTTGAGGCATTAAACTCGTAAAAGCCAACCGGAATTGACCGGGATTCAAACCCACAATACTGATAGATAAGTGATAGTAAGTCAGAGATCATAACCACTGTTGATAAACCGTTGTTGTTTAAAATCAAACATTTACAACATAAAAAATAACACCAACAACAACTAAAAGGCTTGGTCAATATTTATAAGTCACGTGAGAGACAAAAAAACTATTCTCGTCTTTGATAGTTGCCATATCAAACAGGGAACCTGTCCCTGTGGTATCGGACACGCTATGTTGGGACACATCATTTAAAACCTCATAATGGCCAGCATTGCAATTGTTGCAATTTGCATGTTTCTATCACGGGATAGCCTACAATCATATATTTATTAAGATAGATACAAATTTATAATTCAACGATACATAACTTAGCTCTAAGGAATACATAAACGATTAGAAAATCACTTATATAAAAGAAATGGGGAAGGGGGGATATACGGTCGTAACATATCACGGTTACTGAGTTAAGCGTCCACTCAAAGAGAGGTAGGTCGATGGCTAGAATCCCATCCGATATATTGCGTTTATCAAATAAGTCAAAAAGGCACTGGTAAGTCTCCCTTTCTTGGCGCTCAACGTCAGGACTGATTGGCCCGGAGTAAGAAAAAGTGAATGTTGTCATGCTAGCACAGTAAAGCATGCAGTGCTTAATATAAAAAACATATCAGTCCCTCATATGACGGAACTTAGGTAGGTGAAGAACAAAAAATAAGCAAAGAATCAATCAATCAATAAAAATATAATAATGAAATAAAAAAAAATTTTTAAAAAATCGAGGTGGTGGCCGTTTCTTGGAATCATGCGATGAGGAATCTACGAAAAGTAAGCGAAGAAGTAGAAGTATACAAATGATAGAAAATAATGGGGAAATATTTGCTCACCGTATAATGTAGTTGCAATGTGTCCAAGGAGAATGATCCTTGGTAGGCTTAACAACATAGTGAATGTCTGAAATATATAATCGATATGGGTTTTAAACTAATTTTGTGATTAAAATACACACATTAACATTATCGCGCATTGTAAAACCATATTTAAAACTTCCAAATGTCACTTTTTAATGTGTATGTGTTGTTTTGTTTTCGAGAAAAGGTTTTAAAATGGTTCTGGTAGCTCGCTGCTTGGCATTCAGCATATGTGTATACCGGGTAGTTCCAGGACTGGTTTCCCAGTGTCAGAATAATGTGACTGGGTTTTACATCATGCCACATACCTACGTCGTGAAATTGTAGTGAGGCAGCATTATATGTGTAATGTCTCCAAATGATGGATGGAAATATTGTATTGTGGAACAAAATAAATAAAATAAAAATTAAAAAAAAAAATTCGATGTGAAACCCAACAAAACTCCGTACGGAATGGTGAGAATCGGATGCGTTATCAGCAATGTCATTCACCTTGCTGGGTGCTAAATCAATGATGGTATTTGTTAAGTACATCTGACCTCAGTGAGAACATGTTGCTTGTCGACAGAAATGATCGCAGATGGCGATGACACGTGGGTCTCTCTACCTGATAAACCCGTTTGATGACAATCGGGTGCTGACACTCAGTTATGGTGTCTCATGTCTGTCATTCTGTGGCTTACATTTGCGAAGGGATAAGGCTTTATAAAGCATGTCAGGTTCCAGATCCTGTCTTCTTTCTCTCTAGAAATAGGGAATAGGGAGAATGAAAGTAATATAAACGTTGTGGCGTCGAGCTCCTGTAAGCTGGTTTTTTTCTCTCAGACCAATTGGTTTTTGTTTACTTCTTTTGTGGCGGTGGGAGATGACATGGGCGCCATGTGAAAATCCTAAAGTAACCTTTTATATACTAAAATATCACATCGCGTGGTAAAAATCGGGCCTACATATTCTGGGTTATTTTACATGTTAAAATTTAGTACCCAAAGATATCATGTGATTGAAACATTTGTATATGACACGGATGTACACTTTTCGTTCTAAAGTGATCGTTTGTTACAACATATTTTGTCATTAAATCCTTTCATATGATATAGTAGCAAATTGCACATTATTCATTTACAAGGATTCTTTAATGTTACAATAATATTTGTGGTACAATACACGACCGAAATTATTGTTTTCGTAACCCGTTCCTGTAAGCGTCCACCCGGGGAATGGGAGGTCGTTGGTTCGAACCCCGTCCGTGATATCTTGTATACCAAAGTACGGAATAAGTTTAAGTGTAGTATATATTCTAGTCTACCGTATCGCCTCAATGAATAATACTATATATAGGATCTGACATGAATTGTTATTTCACATCAAATTTTATTAAACGAGTTCATGAAAGTACTTTAATTTTCCATTTCAGGGGGAGATATATTGTTGATTTTTTGTTCGTTTCATGGATTCCCATCTTCTTGCCTTTGCGACAAAACCCATCTAAGGTTAAGAGTTAACTTTATTACGATTAGTATTTTTATCATTAAGAATAATTGAACTTTAGATTCGATAAAGTATGTAAATAAAAATATTAGGAGATGAACATTTAGTATGATAATAGATCTAATAGTGTGTGTATGTGTGTACGTGTGCGTGCGCGTGTGTGTGGAGAATAAAACATATTTCAGTTACCCGTCCAACATCAACCATTCAAACGATTAAATATTGACACAAACAAATCTCTCCAAAACGTCAATGCATATTTTATATTTGTTATCTGTAGCATTTTACAACATGTCTGTTTGCAAAACAATTCCTAGATCCGGGTTAGCAGGTGCACCTCCAATAAAACCAGTGCATGTATTGACATAGTTAAAGGCTGCCAGATACATGTATACGAATGTACCCGAGGATTTACGATTTATTACTGTCCGGAGCTAAAAAGGTTCGTCCTGACTTCCGTTTTATATCCGGGTATACACAATAGCTGACAATGCACCTTGTATTTTTTTCAGATATCATTTTATCAAGGAGTGCTGAAAAAATGTGGTTGATGTAGTTGTTTGCTTTTTTTTTCATTCAACATAGCTCCGTAAAATAATTATGATTTTGCATGTTATTATTGTATAGAAATATAAGAAGAGAGAGAGAGGGGGGGGGGGGGGGGGGGGGGGGGGCAAGCAATAAAAACTATCATATGTATTTGCTACGTTTGAAAATAATAATTAAATCCTTCGTGTCATGTTTGCCATTGATTTTTGCCGACATTTATGATTTTGAGATTTTTTAAAACGTAGTAAACAGAACGAAATCAGTTAAAAATATCTGGGACACTGTAAGAAGTAATAAATTATGTTTGAAACATGATCATTCAAAGAGTTTAAGAATATCGGTAAAAATAAAACCTTTACAGTGCTGGAGGCTCTTGTGACTGCCTTTACGACCAGTGCAGACCAAGATCAGCCTACACACCGTGCAGTCTGATCATGGTTTGAACTGTTCGATATTCAGTCAACAAATTTCCAGTGAACTCCACCATACACAACTAATGGAACAGTCCAAAATGAATGAAGGACAAGTCCAATTAAGAAATTTAGCATGTTAAGGGTTAAGTTATTGGGTTCATTTGCATACTTAGAACATTCGAGTGATTTTAACATTAATATATTTTAATGATAAAAAGCATTTGATATTATATAAATGAAAAAAGGAAACAAACTGTTAAAAACAATACACTGTTCTGACATTGTGCTTGTTTGATTGTGTTTAACATCCCTCTAGGATAGTTGAATTATTCAGCGACTTATGTCCACAACGGAATGTTTAACCCGATAGAAAGCATTTATGAAATGTGTTCACAATATAAGGAGAGTACACGTCCAAGGAGGTCCTGTAAATAGTTCTAAAATATTGTCGTTGTTGTTGTTGTTTGTTGTTTTGGGGTTTACCGTCGCTGCGATAGTATTTCAAACATATAGCGACGTCCAGCTAATTACAGGTGGAGGAAGACCCCGAGTACACAGAGGTACCCGGGTAGAACCACCGACCTACCGCAAGCCAGCTGGAAGGCTTCCTCACATGAAAAATGCGAAGTCCCTACCGGGATTCGAACCCACAGCGGTGAGGGGCTGAGAGATTTGTAGTCCACGACTGTAACCGCTCGGCCACGGCGGCCCCAAAATATTGTCGTGATGATACATATGAATACAGGGTGTTATATATATATATATAAAGACCTGTTCATTGCCTAGGTCTCTTTCAACTAGGACTTCCTAGATAATCAAATCATATAGGCTGAAAGAAAGCATTTATCGTCCTACAGATTTTTGGACCTACACATTTTGTGCCCTGAAGACAGATGGTGTAGATGCAGTCAATTCATGCATAAACTGATCACGAATGTTGCTGGATATTGCTTATTACATGAGCTAGAATTAAGATGATATAATAAAGATTATAAGGATATTCCCCATTCATATCTTTACGTTTGACAGTACCCAAAGTTACAAGTTGCAGGCATAGTAAAACAAGAGGACCAAGATGGCCCTGAAGTCGCTCACCTGAGAAAAAATGACTTCATTGCCTTATATAAGTCTTTATAAAATGAAGTAACCGGGAGGTGGGGGGGGGGGGGGGATTCTGACCTCAGGGTCATGAATTGAACAAACTTTGTAGAGGTCCACTAAACCATATTGCACAACAAATGTCTAAACTATATGCCTTATGGTTTCTGACAAAAAGTTTTTTCAAGTTTTTCCTAAATAAGTCTATGTAAAATCAAGTGACCCCTGGGCAGAGGTTATACTTTGAACAAGCGTGAAAGATGTTCACTAGGCCATGTTACACACCAAATATCTTAACTCCAGAACAAAAAGATTTTTCTTGTTTTTCCTGTGCAAGTCTATGTAAAACTAAGTGACCCCTGGGGCGGGGCAAATGTTGACCCCAGGGTTATGATTTGAACAACCTTGGTAGAAGTCCACTAGATGATGCTACACACCAAATATCATAGCTCTAAGCATCATATCATTTATCGTAGATGAGAATCATATCATTCATCGTAGATGGTAAGATGTTATGTCCAATGCGAGTTATGTTTCCATCGTGTCTTTTCTTAAGTAACACCCGGCTGACTGAGTCGGGATTAAAGATAGAAAGGAAGAAAGAAAGAAAGAATGCAAAGGAAAGCATTAAATAATCGGAACATTAATTTTGTTGATTCTATTGTTACTTATATTTTTTTCACTTGAGATCATAAAATATGCATATTTTCACACGTGGCCCTGCCGCCTAGTGAAAAAGAATATAGAGCATGTCAGGTTCCAGATCCTGTCTTCTTTCTCTCTGGAAATAGGGAATAGGGAGAATGAAAGTAATATAAACGTTGTGGTGTCGAGCTCCTGTAAGCTGATTTTTTTCTCTCAGACCAATTGGTTTTTGTTTACTTCTTTTGTGGCGGTGGGAGATGACATGGGCGCCATGTGAAAATCCTAAAGTAACCTTTTATATGCTAAAATATCACATCGCGTGGTAAAAATCGGGCCTACATATTCTGGGTTATTTTACATGTTAAAATTTAGTACCCAAAGATATCATGTGATTGAAACATTTGTATATGACACGGATGTACACTTTTCGTTCTAAAGTGATCGTTTGTTACAACATATTTTGTCATTAAATCCTATGATATAGTAGCAAATTGCACATTATTCATTTACAAGGATTCTTTAATGTTACAATAATATTTGTGGTACAATACACGACCGAAATTATTGTTTTCGTAACCCGTTCCTGTAAGCGTCCACCCGGGGAATGGGAGGTCGTTGGTTCGAACCCCGTCCGTGATATCTTGTATACCAAAGTACGGAATAAGTTTAAGTGTAGTATATATTCTAGTCTACCGTATCGCCTCAATGAATAATATAAATACTATATATAGGATCTGACATGAATTGTTATTTCATATCAAATTTTATTAAACGAGTTCATGAAAGTACTTTAATTTTCCATTTCAGGGGGAGATATATTGTTGATTTTTTGTTCGTTTCATGGATTCCCATCTTCTTGCCTTTGCGACAAAACCCATCTAAGGTTAAGAGTTAACTTTATTATGCCTTTTTATTATTTTTCCTAAATAAGTCTATGTAAAATCAAGTGACCCCTGGGCAGAGGTTATACTTTGAACAAACTTGAAAGAGGTCCATTAGATGATGATGCACACCAAATATTTTAACTCTAGGCTTTGTGGTTCTTAACACGAAGATTTTATAAGGTTATTTCTATATAAGTCAATGTTAAATCAAGTGACCCCTCAGGTGGGGTGGTGGGGGGGGGGGGGCTTTTTTTATCTTAGGGCTATGATTTGAACACACTTGTTAGAAATCCAATAGGCCATGTTACTCACCAAATGTTTTAATTCCAGACCTTGTGGTTTCTGAGCTTTCAAGCTTTCTCCTATGTAAGTCTATATAAATCAAGTTATCCCTGAGGCGGTGCCAGTTTGACCCCAGGTTCACGAATTGAACAAGCGTGAAAGATGTTCACTAGGCCATGTTACACACCAAATATCTTAACTCCAGAACAAAAAGATTTTTCTTGTTTTTCCTGTGCAAGTCTATGTAAAACTAAGTGACCCCTGGGGCGGGGCAAATGTTGACCCCAGGGTTATGATTTGAACAACCTTGGTAGAAGTCCACTAGATGATGCTACACACCAAATATCATAGCTCTAAGCATCATATCATTTATCGTAGATGAGAATCATATCATTCATCGTAGATGGTAAGATGTTATGTCCAATGCGAGTTATGTTTCCATCGTGTCTTTTCTTAAGTAACACCCGGCTGACTGAGTCGGGATTAAAGATAGAAAGGAAGAAAGAAAGAAAGAATGCAAAGGAAAGCATTAAATAATCGGAACATTAATTTTGTTGATTCTATTGTTACTTATATTTTTTTCACTTGAGGTCATAAAATATGCATATTTTCACACGTGGCCCTGCCGCCTAGTGAAAAAGAATATAGATCTTCTTATTTGTGTGTGACCAAACGTGAAAGTAAGGACGAGCTTACAATAAATTAAACAAACATCTTCTATATACCCCCTGCGAAGGGAAGGTCCAGGTCCAGGGTCGGTTGGCTTGGTGCAATGGGTGTGGTATCATGCCATATTTCTACGCCGTGATATCACTGTGGAATCACTATATCCGCCTCAGTGCCCAAAATGACTGACCTATTGATGGTTGGTTGTTAGATCAAAGTAAATAAACACATTTATCAAAATACTTTTTTGATACCAGTCGCAATGTAGCTATCATGTAGATTTTAACATGTTGAACTGAGTGCGTTATATCGGTTAATCACTTCGGTTTGTTTATGTTTATTGAAAGTATACAAAGAAGGGTGTGTTTATAATGCCGAGCGTATGTAACTGGAATGTATCCTGAATTGACTTGCATAAAGGCTTTAATTGTAAGGAAAACATTCGGATGAAGAGAAACAATTTTGGATAGTTATCCATCTTAAAATGTATTAGTATTTAGATTGTGTGATGTTTTAAGAGCGACAGAGAGAGTATGTTTGTGTTCTGGCGTTCATTTAAACATATTTTGACATGCAATTGTTTAGCTTCTTTCTCATGATTTACATTATAGAAAAAAAGAAAGATTTTATATGCGTATTTTATTTTCATAACAGAGAGAGAGGGAAAGAGAGAGAGGGGGTCCTTAATATAAAAAGTGTGAAAAGATTTGTATGTTTATTATTAAGATTCAAATTCTCTCTCACACACACATACACACAAGCGCGAGCACACGCGCGCGCTGGTTCAAATACAATGAAAGGAAAGTGAAGTTTTTAAGTTGTGTACTTACAGAAAGGAAGAAATTAGATCTTTCCGATACTGGAATTGCAAACTGATTCTAAATTCCGCAAGTCCCGTGTCTCGGCTAGCCTCCTTGTTTAAGCCTAAAGTCACAGAACGAAAAACAAGTATTTTAACACAGGACAGTTGCTATGTTCTGAGGAACGTTATAGCACAGGCTCTCCTGCAATCATTTTTTTTCATTGGGCGTTTTCTTTATGATGTCAGAAATTGCCAGTGATTTGATAATGGAATTATCTTAATGAATTCATAAACTAAATTAAATCTAGACATTTAAGAAACAACGTCCCGACTCCTATCTGTTTCTCCGCAACGCAAAGACAGTGTAGTAAATACAGCCATATTTTGGTTAGGTATATTATAAAACATAAAATAGCAGCAATAAAACTAGAATTTCTGGATCAAGTTACACCCGAAATACATATATATCTGTAAAGAGTTGCAGTGTAAGACACCAGATAGGCACCAGCTACCCGGGTTACACGTGAAGAAAACGGATTCCATTAGGAAGGAGTTTGTACCTTGTTATCATTATTATCACTCTAATTATAATAAATATACGTAAATAATGTTATACTATCGGCCGTCGGAAAAATATGTCAAGTATTCCGTGTATCATAATATTGATTATTTTCGACAAACATCGTTACCATGGATTCATATTTCATAGACGTCTTCGTAAGAAACTCAACGACACACAATTCTTTAAAAAAAAAATTAAGATAGCAAAAGAACTTAATGAAGAATCACTTGTTAGCGAACTTATTCTGAAGATTAACGGAGACTATAGATCTACGTACCAACGGAAACACTATGCATGATCTATAACTTGAGATTAAAGGAATGTTACATATAAAAGCCCATTTAAACAGTTTGCTTCTAATCGTAAACAATACAACCCGATCCCAGGCTGGTTTTTTGCTAAAGAGTCTCGCACTGCTCTCCTATATTTTTAAAGTACAATAAAATAAATAAATAAATAAATAGTATAGCTATTTGTGAACAAGTTGTTATTACATTACAAATGAGTAAAGTGTTTTTACCTGTTGATATTCAGTGTTTCCTTTATCCATCCAGTCTCTAGGTTAGGTAACGTAAGGTATGATCGAGGGTGACCGTGATTCAGTTTATAAATAGATTGTGGAGCTATCGTTCATATCCGGCTTCTTTCGATATATAGGTTGAGACTCACTGGGATCAATTTGTAAAACAGCCATGGTTAACTGCTGACAGATCGTTTCTATTTTAAACGGAAAGATTACATGCCCAAGACCTTCGCACAAGTTATAAACAACAATTCAATTCCTGCTAAAACGTACGAAAGCACAGAGGGGACATGGTGTTTTCCTTTTATATCTCGTGGCCACGGGTAACTAACTAAAAAAATCTTGCTAACTTTTAACTAAGAAAAAAAACAACGAAAAACGATTATTAACTCGTGGCCACGAGATATAACTTAGAAAAAAAAAAGAGTTAACTGACCAATCACATCGTTAAATTATCTCATGGCCACGAGACAGCGATATTTGTTTTTTGTTTATTTTCTTATATATCTGGCCAATTGGACAAATTCGTAATTCGTTTTTTCTTAGATATATCTCGTGGCCACGAGTTAGTTATTTTTTTTTTTTTCGTAGTAACTTGTGGCCACGAGATAAGATAAAAGAAAAACACCACGTCCCCTCTGTGCTTCTGTAAAAACGACTACGTTGCACTATGAGGTACTCATAGATTTTGATCATAATTATTTGAAAACGGAAACAGTGGAGGAACGATATTTTCTTTTGTCTCGTTTGACAAAAGTTATCTTTATCCCTTCAATACAAATAAAGTGTTAGGCTACCAATTTAAATGGTGTTTTAAATCATAAATAAAAGCAGCACGTTCAAAGTTAGCGTCGGATACCCACGGCTGTCTATTACATCTGTCAGCCATGGGATACTTGGCTAGCACTTTATCGTTATAAGGATATTCATAAGAGGCATGTCAACCAGTCAAAATGCTGCTCACAAAAATGAGTACTCTTCAGTTGGAGACATCACATCTGTAAGTCGGTAAAGGTTTGCCTTAGTACCGTAAGTGCTAGAGTTTCTATTGATAAAAAAAATCGCCACTACCTAGTGAGGCTGCGAATAGTGGCGCGGCTTTTCAAATAATCGATAACGAGTAAATGTTAACTAATAATCCCACGGACGATTTATGGAGTAACGGAATAAGCGCTTGTGGGTTTTCGACGCTGGTTCAAAGATGGTAATTGACTAAGAATTTGATTTAATACAATCTGCGTGTATTACTTCTATGGATTCCCATCTATAGAAGCGTGGTCACCTAATGCAACAGTGCGTGATTGTTAAAAAAAAAATGGCGGTTTCTCAACCACATGATATAGCGTTACGAACGGTATAAAACCTACATTTAGAATTATAAACCTATATTTAGAATTTATATTTCCGTGTGCCGTCACGTGACAGATCACATTCATTGTTCGCACATGCGCTCACTTCACTTGCTTTAACATCTTCGCTACTCGTGACTGGTGAAAACGCAATATTGTTGAAGTTGACACGTGGTACAACATGTACCTGCTCGGGAATAGTGTAGACTCTATATTTAACCGGAATACCCCGAGGTGCGTTTGCGAAAATCAGCGTTTTCCCGTGCAATGTGACATGCACTTGCCGAGTTAAATTTAATGACTTCGCCAACATTAACGACGGAGAGTAGATATTTTATTTTTATTTCTACTGATCAGCTTTGAACGAGGTGCTTTAACGACGAAACAAATTCATGGTGTTGCCTCACTGTGAAATCACGCGGGATGCCACACCTAATCATATTTTCTTGACACTGGACAAACACGTTTTAAAACTCCCTTATATGCCAGGCACGATGAGTACCGGTATATGCCTGATGCCAGGAACATTTTAACGACTTCGGCATGTCGAGATCGCACCTACGGTCTCCAGGTGACATCCGTCCACTCGTCCACTGCGACAGGTAATTCAATTGCTGCAAAACAAAATTATGGACAGCTAATCGAATGGCATTTAGCAGTTGTACATAAATCAAATAACAATTCAGTTTCATATTTGCAGTGTTTTAACATACTTGAGACGAGATAAAATGTGAGAAATGTTTATCTTTGCGGTAGAGAAGCACGTGGCTAAGTTTAAAACATGCATGTAGGTTATGGTAAACATCCGGCACGGCATCGTGCGGAATACTGTTAGGGCCACTTTGAAATATCGCATTTTTTGTAAGTTGACAATGCGACGGAACGATACGAGACCACGACGATACGATACGAGATCGCGAAGGTACGATACAACGCACGACAGTACGACACGAGATCGCGACGGTACGATACGATATCACAACACCACGTAACTAGTGCCGTGCGTCGACTAATAAATGCGACGCGCGACGTTGTAAGTGAATTTCGTATCGTATTGTGCGTTGTATCGTATTGTCGTAGTCTCGTATCGTACCGTCGCGATGTCGTATCGTACCGTCGTGATCTCGTATCGTATCGTTGCGATGTATCGTACCGTCGTGATCTCGTATTGTACCGTCGCATTCTCCACATATTGGTTATTGAAAAAACGCGATATTTTAATGTGGCCTAACTAGATTCCGTGGCATTGTGTTTAAGGGAATTTATAATTCTTCTAACAAGAGCTATTATATGATTTAGGGCCAACTTGTGAATGCTTTATGGTTACTTTGATACATTTTGAAGTTTAAATTTTTGTCCTGAGCTTTAAATGGCTTTCATTCGGAATAAATTGTGTTTATCTGAAACAAGAGTAACACCTGCTTATTTACCTTGTTACAGTTAGCACCAAACAGATTCAAATTTCAAATACAAAGAGTTGTAAAGTTCTATACAGATTATACAAGAAATATAAGAAAACTAACCCTCATTTTCCGAAGGAATTAATTACAGAAGAGACATAAGAGGTTATCACTAGTGAAAAAAAAAAAATCTTAATCTGAACATAAGTTTCATAGTAGAAGAATTTTGAATTTGTTTGAACATATAAAGTATATGAGAAACCTAGTAGCCCATCACGTATCGGGGCCTCATTTTCAAGAGATAAACCTTGTTTTAGCAATTAATAATACCATGAGGTGACCATTTGGGCCAAATGAAATTAAATTCTGACATTTGGTTTCATGTGAGATTGATTTAATTTTTTTCTATACGAATATGAAAGGAAACTATTCGACCACCTGGGGCCTCATTTTTTAAGCAATCAACATTATTTTAGTAATTATGACTGTGTGTTAAAACGGGACCGTATAGAGGACTGAGAGCGAAACTATTCTATATGTATGCACGCTCAGCCCTCGATTTGTGCTCAGTGAAATTAAATTTTTGAAATTTTCTATGAAGAATAATAAGGGAAACTAGCAAATCGCTAAAGGCCCCATGTTTCAAGGGATTAACTCTTAGCTGTTATGGTAGGGTGCGTGAATTGGTGACCATTTGTACCTCCTGGTGGCCTCATTTTTCATAAAGGGAATCAACTTCATTTGAACAATTATGGTAGATGGCTATGAGGTGGCCATTTTGTACCCAATGAAATAAAATTTCTGATAATTGGTTTGATAGAAGCAGACTTTGACGGAGGGTGATCCCAATAGCTCATACTGAGCACGTTGTAATCTGGTGAGCTAAAAACGGATTGATATAATAAATGTACTTCAAATTATCAGATTTACTTTTCGAGTGGATTATACTTTCACTATGAACACACACACATGAGCGTGCGCGCATTTTGCGTTTAAAGTTCATCTAGTGGAGTCCAAACAAGTTGCGAAAGACTCTGAGTGAACTGAGACATTGTATCCCTCATGAATATTCATTAACAAGTTTTTTCCACTTAAACATTCATTTACTTAACTTGAAAAAGTATATGAAACAATGGAATTTTTCCCCTTGCAAACTGCGTAGAATCTGAGCTACAATATTGTATAAGCAAACAGAGGAGACCCTGATCAGACTGCGTAGAATCTGAGCTACAATATTGTATAAGCAAACAGAGGAGACCATGATCAGACTGTGTAGAATCTGAGCTACAATATTGTATAAGCAAACAGAAGAGACCATGATCAGACTGTGTAGAATCTGAGCTACAATATTTTATAAGCAAACAGTGGAGACCATAATCAGTTTTTTTGTTTTGTTTTTTAGCAAATGCGTCGAAATGAGTCTACATGAAGTTAAGGGGTATATATGGAGCCGTGTATACACGAAACATCATAATTAATTTCTTAATCCGTTACCACTTGAAGGAGCTGTCTGAGAGAGTTTCCTCTGTTTGCTCAAACACTAATGTAGCTCAGGTTCTACCGTCTGCACACTCTGCCCTAAAAATCATTGTTTTATATTCCATATTCCATTTAAAGTTAAAAAAAATTCATAAACTTTTACATGAATATTCACAGGTATAACACAGGTATTATATTAATATGCTTTGTTTGTACAGCCAACGTTGTATTTAACCCTTTACCTCATGATATTCATAAATAAGCAAATTTATGACTTGAAAATTCATAATTATACTTGAACTTTAAATGGTGAAGACATTGTAAAATCGGAGCTACAAGTAATAATCTTTGAGCAAACAGAGGAAACTCAATAAGGAGCAGTCTGATCAGGGTCTGCTCTGATTGACAATGTGTCAAAACGAGTCTTTATGGGGTAAAGGTATTTTGTGTAATTAAAATTAACAAAATACCAAACCACAATAATACAGTTACTGGTATATTTATTCCAAGAGAAACATTTTTAAGGTGAAGTTTTAATAAGTAGAATATTTTCCTTTATTTGCAAAAATGTATATATGCATATATATATATGTTAATAATAAAATTGCTTAATTGTGAGCCAAGAATCAAGTAATGCACTCTAAATCATTATTTATGACTATTAAGTACAAAAACTACAGGTCGCAATTTCAAAATCTAAAAATATACATTGTACAAAAAGTATGGTCAGAAAATTATGTAAATTCCCAAAATATAGAAAATAATGGAGTATGGCCAAAGGCCCAATATGTTGATGATAAAAAGAGAAAGTTCATCACCTGTGTGATAGAGCTTTCTAGTAATACAATTGATCTAGAGAACACGAAAGAATACAGTAACTTATTATTTTCACAAAACATTACATAAGAACTTATTTCATCACTCTCGTTAAATTTAAATGTTCAAGCACATACTGGTAAACGTCATAATTATAACCTTATTATTTGACAATATCTGTTGAGAAATAAAAATTTGTTTTCTTTATTTTAGAGAAACAATAATGATGAAATTCGCCCTAAGTATCTAAGTATTATGTAGCGTTAAGCAGATTTTTATATGACAGAAAAAAACTAACCTAATGCAAAATAAATTTTTTTTTTATAATTCAAATTATTTTATGCAAACCTGTGTTTGACAATAGAGCAGATAAAGAATATTCTATATCCTTACTCAGATATACAGTGTTTCAAAGAACAAGAAGTTTTCCAAGGAACACATGTGTCACCGGCAGATAGAAGTGTGAGGGAAAAAGTGTGACAGATGGACAGACAGGCAATAGAGAAAATATTCTTATGTGTCAACTTGGGGCCCTTCCTTCCAAAGGGAATGACTGTAAAACTGTAAAACCAACATGCAATGTACCTGCACAAGCCAAGTTAATTATCAGCAAACAGACTTCACTATCATTAATGAGGGAGAGTATTTTTTTGTTTTGTTTCTACCAATCATCTGTGAACGTGCTGCTTTAATGAGTTACGTAAGTGGTTCTTTGCCTATTTCATGTTGACGTTGCGACAAGTTAAAAGAATGGCTTGAAAAATCTAAAAACAGTTGGCAACCAGTGCTAAGTTCGAATGAATGCAATGCCCCCGCTGGGGCTTAGACCTTAAGGGACAAGGTCTTTTGAAGGTCAAGGTAAGGTCACATGGCGGATAGAGCTCAAAAAGGTGCATACAACTTTAAAGTTTGGAGATAACAAATAGAAGCATGTTCATATTTGCTATTTTGGGTCATGGTGACCTTGACCTTTGACCCATGACCTCTAGTAGGTCCGGCGGGTAGAGCTCATCAAGGTGCATGCATTTGTGAAGATTGGAGGCTCTAGGTGGAAGGACTTCTGTGTTATGATCAAGGTTAAAGTTTTGTGACAAACATACACAGACAGATCAAAACAATATGTCCCCCAATCTATCATTGCGGGGACATAAAAAATTGTTTATATTTGTCTTCAAAATGAAGACAGCTTGACAAATCAAGCTTTCATTTGGAATATACACATCTGACCTATTACTCACTTAAACTGGTCAAACATGTGTTTTTCTTTTATCAAAAATATTTTATTTGCTCTGATTAAAATAGGAATAACGCTTGAAAAGTAATTTTGTTTGGAAGGAAAGCCCCTAATATGCCTACCAAATTGATAGAGACAGATGGAAAGGTTGATCTGGAAAGAACAATATCTCATTGATCTACATCATCATTGTTTCTAGCAATCAACAACAAGAGTATTCCTTGGAACACATATGTGACCTGATGAAGCAGACAGAAAAAAGTGTGACATACAGGTGATGGAGAGACTATGTTTACAGGAGACACACAGACGACGCAAGTGAAGACATGCTTTATGATACCACACACAGTCACACTGTTCCAACATAGGACCAGCAATTACTGGAACTTTACATTCACATCACTAGGCAGAGGAGCTACTGTACCAGTTCTTATTGACTTTGATAAAAAAAATACCTCAGCCGATGGTCCCAATCCAGGGGAGGTCACTCTACAATCTCAGTTGTCAGAGACACCACTCTGAATGCATACATAATGTTAAAAATGTATTTTACAGCTATGAAAACAACATCAATATTTCATCACATTTACAATAAGATGGCTAACGCACAAGTTTACCTATACTTTAAAATCATTTATTTTCGTTGACATCTAATTTTGTGGAATCTGTGATTAAATCAACTTTGTTTGTACATATATTTGTGGAACCAATGTTTTAGAAAACATGAGGTCCATGAAATAAACACAGTTTTCATGGGGATAAATATGCATGGATAAATTCATTAACAAATAACAAAAATTAGTCTCCCATGATAATCAATGATTCTACAGTACACTGAATATTTGACAAAATCACAAGAAAAATAATCTACTGGGATGAAGTCACACAAGTCTGAAAGACATTTAGCTCAAACTCAATTCTCAAAATGATGATTAAACCTGAAAATATTTTCTGTGAATTTTGTGTATTCGATGTTTGATGAACTTGAAAAAAGAATCAAGTTACACAATGAACATGCAGTGACGTGTCTTGGTTTTCATAGACAATAATTAAATTAATTGTAAGAATACAAATGTAATCTTCCTCACTACCTATCTATATTGAAAATGTTGTGTATGTCAATAAAGCCTGTATTTCACAAACTGTCTGAAATTGTGATAATTCTCAGTTCAAAATTCAGATATTTTATATCATGGGCCTAGTTAAATATAAGTTTCTGAGTCTAATGGATCATCCCTAGTGCATTATACCTGGTAGATCAGTTATACCATGATCCATTACACTGTGATACTATTGAGTCTAACAATGGACAAAACTGATAAGATTTACTGCTAAAATTATTGACTGAATAGCAAGTAGTGCAGACCATAATCAGACTGCAAGGATGTGCTGATTGATCTGTCAACTTGCACACTGGTTGCAAAGGCAGTCACAAGTGCCCACAGCATTTGTATGGGTTAACCCTTTCCCTCATATATACTCATTTTGACGCCCTCAATAGGTATCACATAAAGCCTGATCTGCAGAAAACCAGTTAAACCTTACCAAATTTAATTACAAAATCCTCATTTCCAGACCACTGAGGAGTAGCGAACAGCATAAAACCTGATCCGCCTGCGAGTTACTCGCAGGCTGATCTGGTTTCATGCTGTTCGCATAGGTCTTTTCATGGTGTCCTCTATGAGGGAAAGCGTTAAAGGATTGTACTTTGCAGATACCAATTTAGTGAAGTGCTATACCAAGAAACTTTATACAATGTAGTCTTTTCTTTTATAGAATGTACAAGTAACAATAAAATTTTACAAACATGACTCTGTTATTAAAATATTAAAACCAATTATACTTTCTGACATGAATTTTCTTACAAGGAAGAATTCCAGAAAATAACTGCAATTACTTCACTCAGGCCAAATAAAAAGTAGTTGTTTCTGGTAGCATTCTTTGATCTTTATAATTTCTCTTTTCTTTTTATGTCCACAAACATTACATTTCTAATTTTCTATTCAAAACTCTGAAAAAACATCTTATTTTTTGTGATTTTCAGCATACATTTTGCTCTTATTTTTCTCACAAAGCCTCAAACATTTACAGTTGGTGGGCTGACCTTGAAGTCTGTTGAGCCACAAGACCGACAACTATTTTTTGTTCTTGCTTGATCATGGCTTCTGACAATGATAGATTTTTACTTATCTCACATGACTGTCCCATGTTAATATCATATATATATATATGTCAATCATTCAAATCACAGTTTGGCTGGTTTTCTATCATCAATATCACTCACATGCTTAATGAAATGTATGCATCAATGTCTTCAAATGCTTGTCAATCAAAAAGATGAGAAATTTTGTCAATGGCTGTTAATTTGTGGTTCGAAATCATTCATTTGGTATGATAAAGTAAATATTAAATGCTATTGAGACAGTATGATAAGCAAGGAAAACCTAGAAATATTATGTCATGGCTACTAATTAATTAATCATGGCTATTGAATATAATTATGTTTTGTTTTACAAGCCAAATTTCTGAAATGTCACTACTGCAAAATAAATAATATTTTATTTATCTACATGTAGAGCAAGTGCTACAATTATCGGCAGGTTACATTATCAGCATGTTTTTATATTTTCACTGGTCAATTGCAGTGAAATGCATAATATCCTGTGTTTGTATCACACAATCACAGAAAAATTCCAAGAATGCACTATTTGGCTTACAGGTCTTTTTTTCTTAATAAACATCAGAGTAAAAGAAGGTTAGACTGCATCCTGTACATTTCATTTGTAGCAATTTTAATTGCTTATGTCATCATTTAAGATATGGTGTCCATTAAAACTGTGTTTTTATAATATTGACTCAGGTAAAATTCATCTGATTCTGGTTAATACCACTAAGCTTTAAATGTGCTACATGTACCAGACTACCAAATTATTTAGGTTTTCGCATCGCTTGCGAAAACCTATTGTTCTTCTTCTGTTTTATTTTTATTATTATTTTTCTAACCCTTTTTTGTGAACGGCATATCACTATGATAGAAAAAAGCCACAATTATGAAATTTTTACCAGTTCCTTATATTTATCTGAACTTGATCCTAATGTTGAGAAAAATTTCATTTTTGTCTTATTTTTGCCGCTAGGGGGCGCTTTGAAAAAATCATCAAATGCTAATAACTCTGTTATTTGAGGTCCGATTCAGATGTGGTTTTTTGCATTGTGTTCCTTGTCAAAAGCCTAATCAAATATGATAGGTTTCAAAAATCTGCGTATATAAAACTTTTTGACTACGGAAGGTTGAAAGTTCGACCTCGCAAAAAACAGTGAAAATGAGGGTAGGTCTACAAAAATAGTGCCCATTTTTTATTGGAATTGAGATAAAAGAATTTTGTTTGTTGCATATGATTCGCAAGACATATACGCACAAAATATTTTGGGTGGCGAATTCGGGAAATGCATGGTTTGTCCACAGTACGCGGTCAAACTTTACCAATATTTTCGAAAAATCAACATTTTAAAAGCATGACTTTTAAGGTTATTTGCAGCTCCTGACTTTATTTTTTGTTCAATCTTCATCATTATTTCACTGTTTATGCATTTATATTATACAAATAAAATCATAGAAAAAAAACAGCGAAGACATGCAAAGGTTAAGGTCATATACCAATTATTGTTATTTTTATCGGCATAAAATAGTTCTCAATCTAAAAATATTTTACAGAAGGTATATGAACAAAAGTTTTAGTTTGTGAAGAGATCTTTCCATTGGTGTTTAGTTTTTGAAGATCGGACTTCATTTGATCAAATTACCACAGTCCAAAGTTTGATCCTTTTATCAAACAATTGTAAATCCGTATGTTTCCTCTTTTTTGCAGCTCCTGACTTTATTATTTGTTCAATCTTCATCAGTTTTTCACTGTTCATGCATTTAAATAATACAAACAAACTCATAGTAAATAACGATGAAAATATGCAAAGGTCAAGGTCATAATACCGATTATTGTTATTTTTATCGGCACAAAATAGCTTCAAATCTAAAAATATTTTAAAGAAGGTATATGAACAAAAGTTTTAGTTTGTGAAGAGATCTTTCCATTGGTGTTTAGTTTTTGAAGATCGGACTTCATTTGATCAAATTACCATAGTCCAAAGTTTGATCCATTTATCAAACAATTGTAAATCAATATACAGCTCCTGACTTTATTTTTGTTCAATCTTCAATATTTTTTCACTGTTTATACATTTAAAAAATACAAATAAACTCATAGTAAACAAGTAACTGGTGTTGTATGCAACACATAAAGTCCCCTACCGGCTCCACCTTGACTCAATATGGTAATCAATCCCATTTTTTGCCATATTTTCACTATTTCCGTTACCACAGTTTTAGTCGAAGAACAAAAATAAAATGACGTGCATAATCTACACATTGCCATCTAGTCATATACCAAGTTTCATCAAGTTTGCTTGCTAAGTTATCGCGGGATCCCATTTTTTTGCCATATTTTCACTATTTCCGTTACCATAGCAACCACAATTTTAGTTGAAGAACAAAAATAAAATGACGTGCATAATCTACACATTGCCATCTAGTCATATACCAAGTTTCATCAAGTTAGCTTGCTTAGTTATCGCGGGATCCCATTTTTTGCCATATTTTCACTATTTCCGTTACCATAGCAACCACAATTTTAGTCGAAGAACAAAATAAAATGATGTGCATAATCTACACATTGCCATCTAGTCATATAGCAAGTTTCATCAAGTTAGCTTGCTTAGTTATCGCGGGATCTCATTTTTGCCATATTTTCACTATTTCCGTTACCATAGCAACTACAATTTTAGTCGAAGAACAAAAATAAAATGACGTGCATAATCTACACATTGCCATCTAGTCATATAGCAAGTTTCATCAAGTTAGCTTGCTTAGTTATTAAGTTATCGCGGGATCCAGATTTGAGCGGACAGACGGACAGACTGACAGACGGACGGACAGACGGAGGGCAAACCTATAGTCCCCTCCGGTGTGAACACCGGTAGGGGACTAATAACGATGAAAATATACAAAGGTCAAGGTCATAATACCGATTATTGTTATTTTTATCGACACAAAATAGCTTCAAATCTAAAAATATTTTATGGAAAGTAAAAGAACAAAAGTTTTAATTTGTGAAGAGATCTTTCCATTGGTGTTTAGTTTTTGAAATTTGGACTTCATTTGATCAAATTACCATAGTCCAAAGTTTGATTCTTTTATCAAACAATTGTAAATTCGTATGTTTCCTCTTTTTTGCTGCTCCTGCCTTTATTTTTTGTCCAATCTTCATCATGTTTTCACTGTTTATGCATTTAAATAATACAAATACATCATAGTAAATAACAATGAAAATATGCAAAAGTCAAGGTCATAATACCGATTATTTTTATTCTTATCGGCACAAAATAGCTTCAAATCTAGAAATATTTTATAGAAAGTGTATGAACAAAAGTTTTAGTTCGTGAAGAGATCGTTCGAATGATGTTTAGTTTTTGAAGATCGGACTTCATTTGATCAATTTACAAAATTATTCGAATAAAGTTCATATCAATCAATTATTTCTGCAGTTGAAACCAGTACTCTTACTAGTCAAGTTAAAAGCGATAACCAAGATTCCGCTTTGCGGTTCTAGTTGCACTTGTTCCCATCTTCAAATTATTGGGTGCCGGATTATTGAAGCATGAATCTTAAGCATGTGACAGTTTTCAGCACTTATGACCGTATACATAATAGTATAATGAGACTAAATTAATTCTTTTATATATCTTAAGATAATGACTTTACTGGCCAGTTTGATTGTTAGGGAGACATTTAGAGTTTTTAGGAATCCTGTACTTAAGAAAATGATAAAAGAAAAAATATCAAAGATGTACAAAAATGAATATATATATGACCGTCCAAGACTACAAGATTCTAGACAGAATAAGTTACTCAATACAGCTGAGGAAAACAAACCGATGCATATTAAAATCGCTTACCAAAAATACACATCTACCTTAATTAAAACGCTAATTATTGTTTACAAATAAAGGTGCCGATACATGTCTCACACTGCCGATAACTATCACACGTTTGTGACATTGTTTGCATCAAAATTTCATGGCATGCAAAAATTACAATGCACCGGCTGTGTAATCAAACAGCCAATCAAAAGTGTTAAAATAAAATACAAAATTGTTTACATGCATATTCAACATAGTTTTAGGTCAGTGTGACATTTACTGTTAAGGTGCGGTGCCGATAACTGTAGCACTTGCTCTATTTATTATTACAAATTCTACAAATTTCAAAATGACACAATTACACTTACTAATAAAATCAGAACTAATCATGGGTGCTGACAACAGTTACACATTACAGTTGTGCTTTATGATTAAAATCATTGTAATATCATAGTTTCTGTAATTATATATATGTACATATGTTAAATAATTTTACAAATCACTGTGTTAATTAACAATAAGAGGGCCATAATGGCCCTGAGTCGCTCACCTTAAGACCATGGCCATTAGTAGGCTTTATAAATCAAATTGCCATGTCTTTGGCATAAAAAGGATGATTTATTGCATCAGGATTTCATGCAGACAAACATTCTGAGCAAATTCTGTGAAGATTAGGTCAAAAGTATGGGTCACAAGGTTTTCCAAGGATTTGATCCACAAACCTAATTTTTGTTCCCAGTTTTGAACGCTTTCAAGATTTTATTAAAACAAACTTTCTGACTGAGATCTGTGAAGATTGGGGCAAAAAATGTGGCCTCTGGAATGTCCAAGGTAATTGCTGATGACATAATGGACACATCACTACCCTAAAAGCTCACCATGAGCATATTGTGCTCAGGTGAGATAAAAACAGGTACTATATAATCATGTAATTAGTCATTTAGCACAATCAATCTCTATGCTACAAAAAAAAAAGATATAAGTTCCAATAGTTAATCTTTCAACATGCAAGTAAAATAGCTCATCTTGAGCACCTGGTTGTGCTCTGATGAGCTAAAAAGCTGTAATGTTTATAAAATGTAACTAACACAATTACTTTCAAGTTTTAGGTGTTTTCATAATTTTTGTTATTATAACTTGATTTCTGACTTCATAAAAAAAATTAAAATTGCGTTTTAACAACTGTTGTAATATTACTATGCTTAGTCTCTTTAAATAGCTGTATAAAGTATTTAAGTATATTTTTGTGTAATATTTGTTTTTCACAGGAAAATTGCAACATGCAATTAATTTCCACCTATTTGATATTGAAAGAGTAGATTTCTATGTAAAAACACTATTATTGAAATTTGTTATGAATAATATACACACTTCAGTCCTATTTTTTTTATTCATACAAACCTCAACTTACTGAGTTGCCTTATATCATCATGCAAACTATCCAAATTATGAATTCATGACTTCATTATTGTTTCTTTACAACATCCAACAAGGCTGTGTCACAGACACGAAATCCCCCGCCGAATATATTTAGTTCATGAATAGGAGCTGTTTTTACAGAACATAAATCAGGGGCCATAACTCCATTGTAAAAGATCAAACTGGGTCATGCTGTCAATTTCATGGGTAGGAGACAAAAATCAAGTATGAAAAATAACAAAGGGCAATAACTCCCAAAAATTTGGCTAAGGAGAGTTATGGTTCTTGTGCACTGCACTTCTCCTCAATGAGATCTGTCCACCTGTGAAGTTTCAAAGCAATAGCTTGAATACTTTTGGAGGTATGCTCCAGACAAAAATCAAGTATGAAAAATAACAAAGGGCAATAACTCCAAAATTCGGATAAGGAGAGTTATGGTTCTTGTGCACTGCACTTCTCCTCAATGAGATCTGTCCACCTGTGAAGTTTCAAAGCAATAGCTTGAATACTTTTGGAGATATGCTCCGGACAAAAATCAAGTATGAAAAATAACAAAGGGCAATAACTCCAAAATTCGGCTAAGGAGAGTTATGGTTCTTGTGCACTGCACTTCTCCTCAATGAGATCTGTCCACCTGTGAAGTTTCAAAGCAGTAGCTTGAATACTTTTGGAGGTATGCTCCGGACAAAAATCAAGTGTGAAAAATAACAAAGGGCAATAACTCCAAAATTCGGATAAGGAGAGTTATGGTTCTTGTGCACTGCACTTCTCTTCAATGAGATCTGTCCACCTGTGAAGTTTCAAAGCAATAGCTTGAATACTTTTGGAGGTATGCCCCGGACAAAAATCAAGTATGAAAAATAACAAAGGGCAATAACTCCAAAATTAGGCTAAGGAGAGTTATGGTTCTTGTGCACTGCACTTCTCTTCAATGAGATCTGTCCACCTGTGAAGTTTCAAAGCAATAGCTTGAATACTTTTGGAGGTATGCCCCGACAAAAATCAAGTATGAAAAATAACAAAGGGCAATAACTCCAAAATTGGCTAAGGAGAGTTATGGTTCTTGTGCACTGCACTTCTCCTCAATGAGATCTGTCCACCTGTGAAGTTTCAAAGCAATAGCTTGAATACTTTTGGAGATATGCTCCGGACAAAAATCAAGTATGAAAAATAACAAAGGGCAATAACTCCAAAATTAGGCTAATGAGAGTTATGGTTCTTGTGCACTGCACTTCTCCTCAATGAGATCTGTCCACCTGTGAAGTTTCAAAGCAATAGCTTGAATACTTTTGGAGTTATGCTCCGGACAAAATTCGGACGGACGGACGGACGGACGCACGGACGGACGGACGCACGGACGGACGGACAACGCCAAAACAATATCCCCCTCCCGATTTCATCGGCGGGGGATAATTAGAAAAACCTTTTTGTATTATCAATTTGACATCCAAATCCTATTCCTAAATATACTAAACATCATTTCAATTTTCTCTTGATTCTCAGACCCGTGCCTGTCCAATGTACCTATGCCAGTATCAATGGTCTCTCTTTCACCATGATCATCACTTGGTTCTCCACTGGCTTCCAGCTCTGCAACTTCATCTTTAACAGGTTCTGCATTATTTTCTACTTATCTTTCTTAACATTATTTTCATTTTTAGAGCTATCAGGTTTAGTGCCAGTAGCTTCATTTTCATCAACACCAATCTGACCCTCCATAGAAGGATTCTCTTGCTCATTTCCCTTTAAATCACTATCTAAATTTTCAGCTTGTTGTTCATCTGTGTTACCATACTTATTTTGGTTCACTTCTCCAGCTATTTTTTCAGAAGCCTGAATATTGGCTTCAATAGTGGCTTCAGGAGTGTCATCCATTTCTGTTCCTTGATGGACATTCTTTTCCCAGGTAGCATATTGTCTTGGGCCATCTACTGAAGATGATAATTCCTCTCTAAGTGAGTCCAGATACATCTAAAAGTATAAAGATGTAACAGTCATACAGTCATGAAAACATGCCTTGCTTTAAAACACTAGACCAGACCATCAATGTTTCAAGTAATGAAAACATTTCTTTACCTAAAACCATTTTATTAAAATTTTTAACAAAGGCAATCTTGACCCAACTGACACCAGAAATAATAACAGTCTTCCTTTTAATGTAAATTACCAATGTTCCTTGGTCACAATATTTCGTTTCTTTCTAAAGTTACTGAGTAAAATTTTTTTTTCTAAACTTTAGTATCACATGGGTTACATGAGAAAAAAAAACACCCAAAAAACAAGCAACACCCCCTCTAAAAATCCCCGACCATACATAAATGTAGACACACAAGCCCCCCAAAAAACTCACAAGAATGCATATTTCACCTTTAAAAAAAAAATCAAAATGAGTTTCCAACCCTGTTTTAATCTAGTAAAAAGATGATAGAGTGTAAAAGTGAAATCTGGCTTTTTTTATGGTGAAAAGGGCATAACTCCTAAATTAACTAGTCAATATCAGTTATAAATGAACCGATTGCGAAATTAAGGGCATAAGCACTGCCATAAAGTTTGAAGATGATTGCTCAAAAGATGAAGATGCTAGAGTGTTAAAAAAGTGAAATCTGGCAAATTTTTAATATTAAAAGGGGCATAACTCCTGACCTAATTGACGGATCTCAGCCATAATCGAACTCAATCGAGACATTGTGGTCATAAGCACTGCCATAAAGTTTGAAGATGATTGCTCAAAAGATGAAGATGCTAGAGTGTAAACAAAGTGAAATATGGCATATTTTTAATATTAAAAGGGGCATAACTCCTGACCTAATTGACGGATTTTAATTAATTGAACTCAAGCAAGACATTATGGTCATAAAGATTGTCATAAAGTTTGAAGATGATTGCTCAAAAGATGAAGATGCTAGAGTGTAAACGAAGTGAAATCTGGCATTTTTTTATATTAAAAGGGGCTTAACTCCTGACCTAATTGACCGATCTCAGCCATATTCAAACTCAATCGAGACATTATGGTCATTAGCACTGCCATAAAGTTTGAAGATGATTGCTCAAAAGATGAAGATGCTAGAGTGTAAACAAAGTGAAATATGGCATATTTTTAATATTAAAAGGGGCATAACTCCTGACCTTATTGACGGATCTTAGCCATAATTGAACTCAATCGAGACATTATGGTCATAAAGATTGTCATAAAGTTTGAAGATGATTGCTCAAAAGATGAAGATGCTAGAGTGTAAACAAAGTGAAATATGGCATTTTTTTATATTAAAAGGGGCTTAACTCCTGACCTAATTGACCGATCTCAGCCATATTCAAACTCAATCGAGACATTATGGTCATAAGCACTGCCATAAAGTTTGAAGATGATTGCTCAAAAGATGAAGATGCTAGAGTGTTAAAAAAGTGAAATCTGGCAAATTTTTAATATTAAAAGGGGCATAACTCCTGACCTAATTGACGGATCTCAGCCATAATCGAACTCAATCGAGACATTATGGTCATAAACATTGTCATAAAATTTGAAGATGATTGCTCAAAAGATGAAGATGCTAGAGTGTAAACGAAGTGAAATCTGGCATTTTTTTTATATTAAAAGGGCATAAGAGATAAACAGTTTCAGTTCTCTTCCACAAACAAAATGCCATTAATTTCATAATTTCCTAAAAGCTTTGACTTGACTATGTTAATATATAACATGTTGTCAAATTCTGCTAACAGGTTCTTGTTTTTTTTCTCAATGATAACAATCATGCTTGTTTATATTTTGGATTAAGTAAAATTAATTAACACAGCTGGCACACATAGAAGTAAAACACAGGCTCCACTCCTGGCAGCTATAATTGTGTATGGATCTGACTCAGTAGATTCATTTTCTGCAATGGCCTTAATTTAGGAATGATGGAATTTATCTCTGGTTATTAAACTTGAACAAGACATTGTGCTCTATCAATATTTTGACCAATTTTGTGATGAATGATCAATATTTGCCAGACACAGTTTATTCTGATTGTTTTCCAATTAATTTAAGGCAAAGGTACCAAGTACGTTGCTTTGACTGAAAAACTGCCCATATAACAAGATATGTCACAGGATGTGACAAATGCCCTCAAAGTGCATATTCATGGTTTTGTGAAAATTTTCCTGACATTTCTTTTGACTTTTCCCTGACATTTTTGACAGTGAATTTATTTCCATTACCATAGCAACCAGTATTTTTATCCAAGAAAAATATCAAAGTGAGGTGCATAAATTAATCTCCATATTGCCTTCATATACATTATCACAGCATCCTAATTTTTGGACAGGTGGACAAAAGGCAAACCAATGCACAATCAGGGCTTATGAAACTTGACCTCTTAGTGTCACCTGGTGTCACCATGACCTTTCAGCTATGAACCTGGGTATTGTACACAACACATTGTATCATTATGGTGCACATTTATGCAAAAAAAAAAAAATCAAAATCTCTGGAGGAGTGACAAAGACACGGAGCGGACACAAAAAAAAAAAAATCCTTTGAACTCTAAGTGTGACCTTGACCTTGGAGCTACAGACCTGGGATTGCACGACATATTGCTTCATGATGGTGAACTTTTTTTACTGTAATTCAAAAAGCCATCAAGGAATGTCAGAGTTATGGAGCAGAAACAAAAAACAGACCCCATTTTTAATCTGTGAACTCTAAGTGTGACCTTGACCTTGAAGCCACAGACCTAGGGATTGCACGCTACACATTGTCTCACGATGGTAAACATTTCTGCCAAGTAATTTTAAAATCCATCAGGGAATGTCAAAGTTATGGAGCGGAAACAAACTAGAACTGTGTCCAAAGGACACGGATGCCCCCACTGTGCAGATGTGCTCGTAAACAAGAGCAGCTTCATTTAATGTCTACAAAATTCTGTTCTTATTATAGCGTTTCAGTTGAAATTTCCTCAATTATGTATTAATAATGAAAAAGTTACCTAACTCTTGAGGCATCATATTTGGTTTCTTTACAGATGGAATACAATATTAGTGTCTGAATAAAACAAAACTTTGAAACACATGTCTGGTCTCCTAAAACTGCAGGAACACAATGCTGTGATCAGAGAAATATGTTGGGTATACAGTTACTTTTGGCTGTGGCAACTCATCTTTTACATAGACAAGATCAATAATAGATCCACTTAAGTGTGTTGGTAATGTCACACACTGGCGATAATTAAGCAGAGATTCAGATAGTCTTCTGTACCAAACTGAATCAATTTAATTATTTATATGGTATATAGTGAACAAATCAACAAAGGGCCATAATTCTGTTAAATTTGGTCGCCGCAAAAAATTACTTCCTTTACTTCCATCTACACATTAAGGTTATTCATCACTGGAAGTTTAAGCAAAATCTGCCATCTGGTTTAAGAGGAGTTGCTTTCACAAAATTTCTATATGGTATATAGTGAAAAAATCAACAAAGGGCCATAATTCTGTTAAATTTGGTCGCCACGAAAAATTCCTTCCTTTACTTCCATCTACACATTAAGGTTGTTCATCCCTGGAAGTTTAAGCAAAATCTGCCATCCGGTTGAAGAGGAGTTGCGTTCACAAAATTTCTATATGGTATATAGTGAAAAAATCAACAAAGGGCCATATTTCTGTTAAATTTGGTCGCCGCGAAAATTCCTTCCTTTACTTCCATCTACACATTAAGGTTGTTCATCCCTGGAAGTTTAAGCAAAATCTGCCATCCGGTTGAAGAGGAGTTGCGTTCACAAAATTTCTATATGGTATATAGTGAACAAATCAACAAAGGGCCATAATTCTGTTAAATTTGGTCGCCGCGAAAATTCCTTTCTTTACTACCATCTACACATTAAGGTTGTTCATCCCTGGAAGTTTAAGCAAAATCTGCCATCCGGTTGAAGAGGAGTTGCGTTCACAAAATTTCTATATGGTATATAGTGAAAAAATCAACAAAGGGCCATAATTCTGTTAAATTTGGTCGCCGCGAAAATTCCTTTCTTTACTACCATCTACACATTAAGGTTGTTCATCCCTGGAAGTTTAAGCAAAATCTGCCATCCGGTTTAAGAGGAGTTGCGTTCACAAGATTTCGGGACGTACGGACGGACTGACGGACTGACGGACTGACTGACTGACGGACGGACGGACGGACAAGTGCAACGCTATATGCACCCCACTTTGTGGGGGCATAAAAACAGATCCCATTTTTGACCTGTGCACTCTAAGTGTGACCTTGACGCTAGAGACCTGGGGATTGCGTGCAACACATCGTCTTATGATGGTGAACATTTCTGCCAAGTAATTTCAAAATCCATCCAGGAATGTCAGAGTTATAGAGCGAAAATGAAATCTGGACGGACGTCCTAACGCAGGTATACTTGTGTGGCTATCCTATTGTTCTTTCTATTGTTCTTTTAGCCACCTAAGAGACAATTTTAGCCACTTAAGAGAAAAGATCAAAGGCTGCTAACCCTAACCCATTGTTCCCTAGCCCCGTAAGTACCCCTACGTGTGTACGGACGGACGGACGGACAGTTCGATTACTATATTCCCACCTTCGGGAGCATAAAAAAAATCAACAACCTCATATATATTCTTATTATATGTAAATATAAAAATTGTTGACTTTTTTTAAATGGGCAGTTTTTCAGCCAAAGCACTTTTGATTTAAGGGCCATAACTCTAAAGTGACTGAAACTTTCTGGCTGATAATCTATTTTGGTCAAGATAATATGCCTATTTAATGTTTAACTTAGTTTAATTATAATTGATCAACATCTTTTGTAGTTAAAATGCAGACACTGTAAATTTTGCAATATTTTAATAATGCAAGGGCCATAACTCTGAAGTGGTACAGACTGTCTGGGTGATTATCAATTTCGGTAAAGAAATATGCCAATCAAAACTTTGACCTAGTTGGTGAAATTCAGTGATGAAGGTTAACATTTGTAGGAGTTAAAGAGTCAACACTGTTCATTTTGTAACAAAACAAAAAAACAAAAAAAACTTTCAACTGAAGGATCATTATTCTGGAGTAAACTGAGACTTCTTGACTCACTGGTTACCAATCTTGGCTGAGATGCGGTTCTTCTAAAGAACATAGTGAGGGTATGATGTAGATAAGCTGTTAAAACTTTTCATATGTAACATCAAGAGTAAACTTACATAAAAAAATAATATTACCTTCTTATGTTTTTCCTCAATAATTCCATCATTGCACATGAGTTCATCTCGGACTTCCGTGAGGATATAACCAAGCAAGTTCTTCCCTTCCCATGTTGATTCATCAAATGCACCAGGGTCATCTTTTACCAACCCTATCCCCCATATGGTATCATAGGGACTAGCCTCTACAAGAATCTTTGGATAAGTAGAGTACAGTTGCTCCTTCATAGTTATATTCTGTGAAAACTGTAAACACATAAGATGGAAATCAAACCTTAGTGGCTTGTTAATTCATTTCTTACTTTTACTATTTTATTACATATATAATTATTATATATTACATTTATAATTTTATTACTTACCTGTTCTATTTTCTAGGATAGAAACACATGTAGTTGATAATACTAATCATGGTTAATATACACATACAATATAAAACTAGAAGTCGTTTGTTTAAGATACAAACGAAGCGGCTTTCCATTTGCTTATTTCAAAGGTATTAAATATATAAGTTAATACAAAAAAAGGAATAATGATGCATCATAATGTATGATTTAATATGTAAATCATCATTATCTTAAATATATACTTACAATTATGTTCAAAAAATTTAAATTTTTTTTTTTTTTTTTTATTTTATCTTTTAAAAAGATATTGAGAGGCATAAATATGGATTTATTTGTTATGCACCCGTTTTTATCATTAGAGAAAAAAAAAACAGGAAAATTTTAAGATAATTATATCCTCAAGAAATGTTTTCGTACGTAATTCAATCGATTTTAATTTTTTTTTATTCTTTATTTAATATCTTTTTCTTTGTAAGCATATGACTTAACATGTATTCATTGCAATTTGATCCACAATTGAAATTGTAAAAAAGAAAAAAACTTTAAAATCGATTACTTTCAACCTTTAAATTGATTGAGTTTTACATTTGCAAAATTAGATGAAAACAAAGGCAGAGGTTTAAGCAAAATAATGAAAATAATTTCTTATTTCTATGTTATTAACATTATAAAAGTCTTGAAAGTTTCATCTATTCATTTGCTTTGTATATTTGCTTATTTTTAGAGATTTAGAAAAAGAAACCGTCAAACATTTAGAAAACATAAAAAATCGATAGGAAGATATACATGTATTTGTCATTTTCTTCAGGTTTGCAGAAAGCCGTGATAGCAAATGCAATAAGATATCCGTAAAGGTTTTCTGGCTCTAGTATAATTATACTAATTCATCGTAAATGCAACTCATTTACTCAAAAAACGTATCACAATTCACTATTCAACGCAGGCATTCATTCCTGCAAAAGAACAATCGGATCTTGCTCAACCAACCCAATGACCACTTACATTTCTTTCTGCAAATTAATAGATTTCCATGAATTAGCCCTTTTACGAAAAACATGAATAAGTCATGTTTGATAACGTAATCACTTGAAATTTTCTGGACTTTTTGCGCATGTTAAGGTACGGCATTATTACTTATTTAAAGTTAATATATACAATTTTTGATCTTTTTAATATATTTTGTTACACATCAATGTTTCATAAACAATTGTTTAAATTTTCACATATGAAAAAAAGATTGGCATCAATACTCATGACGCTGGAGCGCGAATACGTATTGAAATGAATGATTTTTATATTTTATTGACGTCAAAATCAAGTGACTAAAGAAAAATATCTTTTTTGCAAGGACATGTTCAGCTAACGTTCTATTAATCAAGAAAAAAAAAAGTATCTTCGAGAATGCGAACAGGTCTGTTTTCACTTTTTCAAGTAGGCATTCCATCAAACATGAATAACTGCCATGCTTGATGACATAATCACTTGAAATTTTCAAGACCTTATGAACGTACTAAGTTTCAACATTTTTGAAAAGTTTAAGTTCACTGGTCTTATTGGCGATTTTATATGATTTTTCAAAATAATTCTTGCTTAAGTATGCATGACGTCATAATCACGTGACAAAACAAACATTTCTTGCAGCATGCATCACTTCACTTTTAACTCTATCAATTTTGAAGATATAATTAAGATTGACTTTAAATTCATGATACCAGAGCGAAAAAAATCTTTAAAAAGAATTTTTTTTTTTTTATGACGTCATAACCACGTGACTAAAGAGAAAATCATTCAGAAAATAGAATGTAAACTTCTATGCCTATATGCTGTCCAATTTTCATGTTTGTAACGCATCAGGGGGCTTTGTAACAATTAAATTTAATTTTTGACCAAAGTTCGAAACTCGGTATTGCCATGAAATCTTAATCTTTTTGAATTTGGAAATTTGAATGCCAAGGTGGACATCTACATCCTAAAATACATCTTTTGTAACAATATCAAGATAATCGGACCAATATTGAAGGCTCTAGAGTGAGAACAAACTTTTGAAGCTGACGTCAAATCTGACGTCATATGACGCCAATGAAAATTGAAAATGATTTAATGTATAAAAAGATACATTTTTATTGCTGCAGTTTCAGTTTCATTAAAATTGACTCAAAATGTATGATGCCAGAGCGAGGGAAATCTTTGAAAAAAATAGGATTTTGTCCTTTAAATGACGTCATAACCACGTGACTAAAAATGAAATCTTTCAGAGAAAAGAAAGTAGACCTCTGGGCCAATAAGCTGTCTAATTTTCATGCTTCTATATCATCAGTAGCCTTTGTAACATTAAATAATAGTTTTAGGACCAAAGTTCGAAACTCGGTTTTGCCATAAATTCTTAAATTTTTCGAATTTAAAAATTTGAAAGACAAGGTGCCCATCTACATCATAACATACATCTTCTGTGAAAATATCAAGATAAAATATCAAATAATAAAGGCTCTAGACCGCGAACAAACTTTTGAAGCTGACGTCAATTGACGTCATTGAAAATTAAAAATTATTGAATTTAAAAATTTATACTTTTTTGTCGAGGCAATTTAATTTTCATGTTGCTTAGACACTGACAACTTACCGAAATTAACTCTTAGATTTGGTTGGAAAAAAAAGGAATAATAATAATAATAATAATAATAAGAATAAACATAACAAACCCTATACGTTTTCCACAGGTTGCGGAAAGCCGTAATTAAAATAAAGTATAATAAATGTTTTTTGAATTTTTCAAAAACATTTATTTTAATGGTTTTAATACTATTATCAATATTTTCTTGTCCTTTTTTATGCCAATTAAATGGTGTATATTGATAGATTTTATTAATGTAAAAAAAAAAAGACAATAAAACATAGCATCTTAATTCTATGCCCAATTATCCATGTTAATATTTTTAAATCACCTTTGCTAGGTTTCCATTCTTAACAACATCCAGACAATGGTAGTTCCATAGATCCGCAGAAAATCCTTTGACCTTCCTTCCCAGGGATTTCATATTCCTTGGGTGTTTTGCATGTAAAATCTTTCGAGCAATTTTCCGATCATCAAATAGGACTGAAAATAAAAAATTCTACAGGCATGATTGGGATAGTTCAGCAAATCTTAAAAGATGTTAAAGAATGTGTTATTTTCCTAAGTTAAAAAGAATTGATTATATAACATATAGTTACACATTGGCTAATAACCTGCATTTTCCACTCATGAATTGCAATGCAGGACCCAGAAGGAACAGCTCCTGATCATTAAGGCTTTCCGCAAACCTGTGGAAAACGTATAGGGTTTGTTATGTTTATTCTTCTTATTATTATTCTTCTTCCAACCTAATTCAAGAGTTAATTTATATATGTTGCCAATGGCCACATGAAAATTAAAATGCTTTGACAAAAAGTTTAAACTTTTAAAATCAAGTGTTTTCAATTTTCAATGACATCAAATGACGTCAGATTTGACGTAAGCTTCAAAAGTTTGTTCGCGCTCTAGAGGCTTCAAATCTGGTCTGATTATCTTCATATTTTCACAGAAGATGTATTTTAGGATGTAGATGTACACCTTGGCATTCAAATTTCCAAATTCGAAAATATAAAGATTTCATGGCAAAACCGAGATTCGAACTTAGGTCCTAAAAATATATTTTAATGTTACAAGGCCACCTAATGGGTTAGAAACATAAAAATTGGACAGCATATCAGCCTAAAGGTCTTCTTTCTACTTCCTAAAGGATTTTTTCTGAAGTCATGATGTCATAAAAATGACAAAAAGCATCTTTTTGAAAAATTTCTTTTGCTCTGTTATCATGACTTTTGACTCAATCTTTTTGAAAATTGTATTGCAGGGATTAAAAAGTTTGAATTTATAGATTTATAGTCAGATTTGACGTCAGCTTCAAAAGTTTGTTCGCGCTCTAGAGCCTTCATTTCTAGTCCGATCATCTTGATATTTTCACAGAAGATGTAATTTAAGATGTAGATGTGCACCTTGGCATTCAAATTTTCAAATTCGAAAAGATTAAGATTTCATGGCGATATCGAGTTTCAAACTTTGGTCCTAAAATTACATTTTAATGTTACAAATCCCCCTGATGTGTTAGAAAAATGAAAATTGGACAGCATATTGGCATAGAGGTTTACATTCTTTTTTCTGCATTATTTTCTCAAAAAAGCATTTTTTACATTTTGAATCGGTTGAGTTATTGCAGGAAAACAAAAAGTGTACTTTAAACAAAATTTAAACGCTGTGGCTTCATGAACTTTGAGTCAATCATTATGAATTTTTCAGGATTAACACAGTAAAAAGTGTAGTGATGTATACTGCAAGGAATATTTGTTTGGTCACGTGATTATGTCGGCATGAATATTTACGCAAGAATAATAAAAAAATTCATACAAAATCGGCAAGTCAATGTATGAAGTTCAAATTTACATGAATGCCGAAGCCTAAGATGTGCAAAAAGTCCTGAGAAAATTTCAAGTGATTCCGTCAACAAACATGGCAGATATTCATGTTTTTCGGAAAGGGCTTGTATATGAAAATCTAGCAATTTGAAGTCAGAGAAGAAGGCGGTTATTGGGTTGGTTACACTAGATCCGGACGTTCCTACGCAGGAAAGAGTGCCTGTGTTGAAAGGTGAATTGTGATGCGTATTTGAGAGAATGAGGTGCATTTTTGGATGCAATGGTGTACACCAGGACCAATAAGCATATTGCATATTGCTTTTGTTATAACGGCTTTCTTCAAACTTTTATTAGGGCTTTCTGCCTCAACTTTGGTCCTTAAAATTAAATTTAAATGTTAAAAAGCCCCCTGATGCGTTTGAAGCATGAAAATTGGACAGCATATCAGCATAGAGAATAACATTCTATTTTCTGAATGATTTTCTCTTAAGTCGCGTGGTTATGACGTCATCAAAAAGACAAAAAGCATTTCTTTTTAAAGATTTCTCTTGCTCTGGTATCATGAATTTTGAGTCAATCTTAATCAAATCTTCAGAATTGATAGAGTTAAAATTGAAGTGATGCATACTGCAAGAAATGTTTGTTTTGTCATGTGGTTATGACATCATGCCTACTAAAGCAATAATTATTGAAAAAATCATATAAAATCGCCAATTAAACCAATGAACTTAAAATTTTAAAAATTGTCGAAACTTAGTATGTTCATAAGGTCTTGAAAATTTTAAGTGATTACGTCATTAAACATGGCAGATATTAATGTTTCATGGAATGCCTTCTTGAAAATGTGAAAACAAACCTGTTCGCAATCTCGAAGATATGTTTTTTCTAGATTCATAGACGTTAGCTATACATTTCCTTCCAAAAAAAAAAGATATTTCTCCTTAGTCACTTGATTTTGACGTCAATGAAATATAAAAATCATTCATTTCAATTTGTATTCATGCTCCAGCGTCATGAGTATTGATACCAATCTTAAGCATACCTTTACATACTTAGTAAGCAAAATATATTAAAAAGATCATAAGACTGGATATACATATTAACTTTAAATTAGTAATATTGCTAGTAATGCACAAAACGTCCAGAAATTTCAAGTGATTACGTCATCAAACATGACATATTCATGTTTTTTATATAATAGCTAATTCATGAAAGTGGTCATTGGGTTGGTTGAGCAAGATTTGATTGTTCTTTTTCAGGAAAGTGTTCCCGTGTTGAATAGTGAATTGTGATACGATTTTGAGTAAATGAGTCGCATTTAAGATGAATTTGTATAATTATACTAGAACCAGAAAACCTATACAGATAACTTGTTGCATTTGCCATCACGGCTTACCGCAAACCTAAAGACAATGACAAATTCTTGTATATCTACCTATCGATTTTTTTTATGTTTTATAAAGGTTTAAGTTTCTTTTTCTAAATCTTTTTAAAAAAAAAATATATATATATATGTATAAAGCAAAAGCAAATGAATTGTTGAAAGTTTCAAGATGTTTATAACATTAATTACATAGAAATAAGAAATTATTTTCATGATTTTGCTTACACCTCTGCCTTTGTTTCCATCTATTTTTGCAAATGTAAAACTCAATCAATTTAAAGGTTGAAAGTCATGGATTTCAAAGTATTTTTTATCTTTTTTACAATTTCAATTATATGGAACAAACTGCAATGAATATTCGTTAAGTCATATGCTTACGAAGAAATGGATATTAAATAAAGAATATAAAAAAATATTTAAATTGATTGAATAACGTAAGAAAAAAATTCTTAAGGATAGTATTATCTTAAAATTTTCCTGTTGTTTTTTCTGCATGATAGTAAACGGGTTGCGTTATCAAATGAGATCCATATTTATGCTTTCTAAATACTTCTTAAGAAGATAAAAGTGAGAAAAAAAAATGAGATTTAAAGCTTATTTTTGAACATAAGTATATATTTATGATAATGGTGATTTACGTATTAAATATTCCATGATTAAGCATCATTATTCCATTTCAATACCTTTGAAATAAGCAAACGGAAAGCTGCTTCGTTTGTATCTTAAACAAATGACTTCTAGTTTATAATTGCAACTTGTTTAAATCACCTGATCTTTTGGCAGGGTTTTTAAGCTCAGCCTACAGATTGTTCTTTGTAAACTTGATCATATTTCAGCATGTACTTTTCCACTTTATATAACATGGGTATGAGCCAATTATTTGTTTAAAATTTGAATTTAGTTACAATTATATGAGAACAATATGTTATTAGAAGACCTATAATCATATTTTAGGTAAAAGTTCTTACAACTTAATACTAATCCCTCTCAACGGTCCATGGGTTGGACCAGTACTTTGCACCTGGGAAGGTCATGAAATATCCTTGCCCCTATGGGGGTTAAAACTTACAACAGTCAGCTCCACAGTCGGGCACATTACCACTGGACCATGGCGACTTAATGGGTGTGATTTTCATTTTGTTTGAGAACACAGTACCAGGGCTATCAACAGTTGACATTTTTCTCCAAGCTGACCAAATTTATAACTATATATGAAAACATTACTTCAAGCAAGGCATGGTCGCAATTGTTCAATTTGAACTGTCAATGTCT
>CM037782.1:57423917-57473917 GCA_021229015.1 Solen grandis
CGAGAGCAAAATAATAAAGCTCGTACCTAAGTACCAAGTACCATGTTTGTTGGCATAAATGTTATTGTGCGAGAACCAAGAAGGCTTACATTCCACCAGCAAAACTGCATGATAACCGAATTTATTCCGGTTATTTAAAGAGAGGAAACGTAAATTATTTCAATTTTTTTTTGTTGTTGTTGTTTTCATACGTTTCAGTTTCACACACAAAACTGAGAAAGCTATAACCTGGAATTTCCATCCATGTACTATGGACATCTTCAGCAGACTGATCACCTTGTCTGGTCTCTTGAGGGCGTGAGAGATGTTAATATATTGAGGTGTGTGAAGTTAGCGCGTAGATCGTAGATCGTAAATCAACACTATAACTAATTTTCTTTGTCGACCTGGGTCGTAGATCGTAGCTCAACCACTCAAATAAAACAAAAAAAAATTGTAGCTCAACCATTCAAATAAACCAAAATAAATGGTTGAGCTGGGTCGTAGATCGTAGCTCAACCATTGAAATAAACCAAAATAAATGGTTGAGCTGGATCGTAGATCGTAGCTCAACCATTAAAAAGTCAAATGGTTGAGCTGGGTCGTAGATCGTGCTCACCATTGAAAATTTCATAAATGGTTGAGCTGGATCGTAGATCGTAGCTTCAACCATTAAAAAAATGTGAGCTGGTCGTAGATCACGCATTGGAACTCATAATGTGAGCTGGGTCGTAGATCGTAGCTCAACCATTAAATAAAACTATAAATCATTATGATCGTAGATCGTAGGCATTGAAACTTAGCATGTTTGGGATCGTAGATCGTAGTTCGACCATTGAAAACTTTCATAGAATGTGAGCGGTCGTAGATCGGTCACATTGAAGTTGAATGTGAGCTGTCGTAGATCGTAGCTCGACCATTGAAAACTTTCATAGAATGGTTGAGCTGGGTCGTAGATCGTAGCTCAACCATTCAAATAAACATTAATTTTGTCGGAAAAAAAAATGCTTTCGTCGGGAAAAGAGTTTCCGTCGAAAATCTTTGTACTTGTCGGTAATATCTCATTCGTCGGAAAAGTTTCCATCGGGAAATTTTCTGTTCGTCGGGAAAAATTATTTGTCGGGAATTTAGTATTAGTTGTGAAAATTGTATTTTGTCGGGATAATTGTACTCGTCGGGAAAATTGCATTTGTCGGAAAAGAATGCATTCGTCGGGAAAAATTATATGTCGGGAATTCCGACGAAGATAAAAATATTAACAAAATACAATTTTCACAACTAATACTAAATTCCCGACATATAATTTTTCCCGACGAAATGAAAATTTCCCGACGGAAACTTTTCCGACGAATGAATTCCGTGAACTTTTTCAATGGTTGAGCTACGATCTACGATCCAGTTCAACCATTTAAAATGGTTTATTTGAATGGTTGAGCTACGATCTACGATCCAGCTCAACTATTCTATGAAAGTTTTCAATGGTCGAGCTACGATCTTCGACCCAACTCAACCATTCTATGAACATTTTCAATGGTCGAGCTACGATCTACGACCCAGCTCAACCATTTTATGAAAGTTTTCAATGGTCGAGCTACGATCTACGACCCAGCTCAACCATTTATAATGGTTTATTTGAATGGTTGAGCTACGATCTACGACCCAGCTCAACCATTTATAATGGTTTATTTAAATGGTTGAGCTACGATCTACGACCCAGCTCAACCATTCTATGAAAGTTTTCAATGGTCGAGCTACGATCTACGACCCAGCTCAACCATTCCGTGAACTTTTTCAATGGTTGAGCTACGATCTACGATCCAGCTCAACCATTTATTTTGGTGTATTTGAATGGTTGAGCTACGATCTACGACCCAGCTCAACCATTTATTTTGGTTTATTTGAATGGTTGAGCTACGATCTACGACCCAGGTCGACAAAGAAAATTAGTTATAGTGTTGATTTACGATCTACGATCTACGCGCTAACTTCACACACCTAATATATTGTCCAAACAAAACTTGAAATAGTGACTAAAACCACACAGTTCAACCTTCATCAAAATATAAGGAAACATGAAAATAATCAATTATTGTTGGTGTTTGAAAAACGAGTCATGTTTAGAACACCTAAAAAAGAAAAACAAACAAACAAAAAGTAAGAGACACTTGAAAAATAATTTTCAAGATATATATTTCTTTTTTAATTGCATTACTCACTTCTTTCCTCATTGCCCTTCAATAAGGAAAGAAAAGAAACGGAAATATAATCAAAGCTATGTGATTTTCGATAAGGCAATGTGTTGTTCTGTAAAGGACGATTCTTTCTTGCTTCTTGTATTACCAAAATAGTTTGAAAAAGTATGTAATAAGAATTATTTTTATGGCATTAATTAACACCTGAGTAAAAAAAATGTTTCCATTTACCGTTTCAGGGTTGGATCCGGCTGGGCCTGCTTTTGAAAATACAGATATAACGGTCCGCCTTGATCCGTCAGACGCTTTATTTGTTGATGTCATTCATACGGACGGGGAACCGCTATCCTCTCTTGGTATGTCATGAAAAAATAAATATGCATATACGTATGAATTTCTTGTCGCGTAATTTAACTGACCAAAATTCTAATTGTTTTATAGCTACGTAAATATGTGTCTTTTTCTTTTTACGAGTAAATATTCTATACTATTCATTAGATGTAGATTATCAATAAATATACGTTTACTTTATGTTTATTATTTTGAACATTTCCGAAATCTTTCCGTTTAACGAGTGAGGAAGCCTTCCAGCTGGCTTGCGGTAGGTCGGTGGTTCTACCCGGGTACCTCTGTGTACTCGGGGTCTTCCTCCACCTTCAATTAGCTGGACGTCGCTATATGATTGAAATACTGTCGCAGCGACGGTAAACCCCCAATACAACAACAACAATCCGTTTAACGAAGAAAGATAATCCAAAAATCACTTTGAAGCAGTAGGGTAGTGATTCTTCCCCTTTGTTTATTACGCATTTTAGCTTATTTCTTTCATACCTACTGGAAAATGGTAATTAGTATTTACTGAAGGGCAACCAGGTCAAAATTCTGTTCAATGGTTGCTTATTCTGCCGTATTTTACCAAGAAATTTTAATTTGCATTCCACCATAACGTTTAACTTCAGTCTCGATTATGCAATTAAAAAGTGCAAACTGTTACATGTGTAATGTGCGATTTCTGTTTTGCCAATTCCCTTTCTTCTTAATATTTAACGCTAAATGCTTAACCGAATTCCGATAAACGTAATCCGACTGCGAAACTACAAATACATGTACCTTCTTTTCCAATGGTTTCTTACTCTGTCTTTAAACGGTGCCGTGCTAAAAATAAGCTCGTGCATTTGATACAAGTATGGCGAATCAGAGAAAGAAATGAAGACATTATGCATGGCTTCATGTAATATATCACATATAACACAACCATCAACCTACTGAGAAAGGTTCAAGATAAACTGGAAAAGATCAGCACTGCAGTTATTGCAACTGACTGGCATTGCATGCAATTGTGTTGAACGTACAATCATTGATTTTACTATGGAACAGAATCAGAGCAAAAAAATACATTTTGCATTTTTACAAGCCCATGCTTACATGTGACATTCTTCGTCATACTGACAAGTGAAATGTCAGTTTACTGTCAAACTGGTTTGGATTTATCCTGGCATGAGTAGGTCTGTTTACGTGAAGATTGTTTTGGTCATAGATCAGCATACTTTCAAAGTAGTCGATCTGGGTTTATACTGACAGCATGGACGTCAGTCAGCTTACAGGTTGATCTGGGTTGATGCGAATTTTGACCTGGTTACCCTTCCGTAAGTATTTACGTCGCATTTGAGATTTTAACCCACATTGATGAAAATATCAAAACTTTTCACTATACTGATTGCGATACGTTTCCGGTGACACAATATTGTTGTCGTCTTGAAGTAAAAAAAAAAAAAACATAAAGATTATATCATTCACCATACCAATTGCGATACGTTTCCGGTGACACAATATTGTTGTCGTCTTGACGTAAAAAAAAAACAAACAAAAAAAACAACAACAAAAAACAGAGATTATATCATTCAAAATGCTGTGAATATTTGCCATTTTAAATACGTTAAAAGGATAAAGTTTAAAGAATAAAGAGATGTGCAAGGAAATAGAAAATATGGATTCTAAAAATAAAGAACTGGTTGATTTACGATTTTTGAGATTTGTCAAATCAAGAGTGACACGCATGGAAAGTACTTAGTAACTTCGTCTACCGGCAATACATGTTTTCGTGGGATGGGATAATTTGACATAAAAGAGAAGTTCTAAATAAGACCAATACCACAGTATTCAACAAACATAATTATATCTAGTCCTTAATATTAGAGTAGATTATCCAAGTAGGAAAATAAAAACAACATATATTTCAGTCAGTCACAAACTTGACCTTCCTAATCCAAATGGCGGTTCGCTCCAGTCATTACCGGTACAATTATCAAGTCTGCGGTGCTGTCAAGGTCATGTAAAATTGTGTCCACTGTATTCGTCGTTTATTTGTCTTTTTAAAGGTTTCGGCATAGGCCGTCCTGCAGGCACGGTGGATTTCTTCCCAAATGGTGGCAAGGACCAGCCCGGCTGTCCCTCATCTTACTTCGCCCAAATGGGTCTCATCTTTACGGGAAATTTTGGTGCGTAAACAAGCTAAATATGCAAACAACATTCCAATTTAGTTTATATCGGCTAGTAGACAAACTTATACATAAAATTATTCGGTTGTAAAAACGTGTGCACTCAATGTGTCTTCAATTTCTTTTAAAAATGTTAGGCTGTTAAATATCCACCAAAGTCTTCCGAAATTAATAGAATATACATATTAGAATGGGCATACAATACACAACTAACTGTTTTGACCCAAACATTTTTTTTCTGTAAGAAATAATATATTTATATTTAAGAAAGCCTGTGTTTACTTTTGTAAATGAGTATATGATATATATTCAAACATCGTTGGCGATATTGGTTAGTGGTACTTTATAGTAGGGTGACAATGAGTGAAAAAGAAAAATAGGGGTAAGTTGGACAGGTATTGCAAAACTGAGCAGTGTTACATATCAAATGTTTATAAAAACAGCCGGCATAAATTGGCATTAGTGGTGGCGTTCCGATAAATACAAGATGATTGCCAAGATGATCAACAAGGTGATCGCCAAATGAATGAGTGAAGCTAAAATAAGTTAATATTTGTCTTATTACACATTCTTGGTGTTGGAGAAATAGAAATATGTAAAATTTCGTTTTAAAAACTTTTTTTTTTTTTTTTGGTTTTTGGTTTTTTTTTCGTCTTGTTTTCTTTTCTTTTTTTTAAATGCTACTAATAATTTTAATAAGGTCATTGTCATATTCAAGGTGAAATTCAATATCAAAGGTCAAACTTGCAAGAAAAACACAAGTTTGCTCAGCATTTTAGATACCACTGAATATATTAAGTAAATGGTATAACATGGAAGCATATATAGACTTTGTCATCTATTTTTAAATATCTTTATGAATTACATGTCTTTTTTTTTTCTTCTTCAAATTAATTTCAATTATTAGTAAATGTTATGTCAATATATTGGTGAAACATCAAACTTAATGAAACAAAAAGAATTTGGAGTTTACTATTTATACATCTATTATTAAATACCCTTACATATGGCTAAAACATATCTTTATTTGGGGAAAAAAAGACACAAACCGACAGTATTGGTTTGTTTTTTTCTAATGTTCAAGCATTTATTTTTTTTCCTATTTTTTAAATGAATACTTTTTAGAATCTTATCTATAAGATAGAAACTTAAAAAAACAATATGTCACTAGACTTATTTTTAAGAATAGGCATTTAAAGTTTGTCGGTGGGTAATTTACTTAGAGGAAATCTAACTTCGGAGTAGATAAAAAAAATATTTTTACAAATATTTATAGGCCTGTAGACCTTTTACCGAATTCCCGTATACATTTCACACTGGAATAACGCGTATGCGCTGCAAGTTCTGTCCCTATATCAAATATATACTGCATCTGTATCACCCACTTAAGATATTCAGTTTCGTTTAGATGTATATTATGCAAATGTTGATTGTCTTACAAAATGAACCATGAAGTCAACTTTTAGTAATTTTAAACACTTTTTGTGCTATGAATATATATAGGGAAGTATAATGGTGACATTTCATTTTAGTCCTAGAACATTACAATACCACGTTTTGATACTTGCTTCACGGTTTTCCTTTGGATGTCTTCCTTTTTCAACATTCTAAAATTCTACATTAAATGTATAATTTGTTATTTCCTAACGACAACCATCAAATATACTCATCTAATTTTTGTTTTCAGAATTGGTCAATAACTTTGCTGCAGTCATCTCCGAGCCCTCAAACTATTCACGGAATCTATAAATGGCAAGTGCAGTTTTGTGGCATACCCATGCAACATTACAAGCGCTTATTCGGGAGTCACGTGTGATAACTGTACTTCCGGTTGTGGAATAATGGGATATCACGTGGACACAAACATGCAAAGTGGGCAGTATTACCTTCGCACCAACCCTCATGCGCCGTTTTGCAAATCTAGAGTGAAAACAACGTGATGAAAGGATGTATATGGTGTGATAGATGTGCCATAAAACGAACATTTAATGACATGGTTGTTGCTCAAAAGTTTTGAATCACGTTTATATTCATCACAAAAAGAAATTAAAACAAAATGAAAATTTCATTATTGAAATTCCTAAAAAGGTAATCGATTCACAGTTGAATAGGCTACTGGACGTGTATAAATATATATGTAAATGCCATTTATGCTAACTTTGCTAAAATTCGCATTATACGATTTATTGCTAGAATAAAATGAACATGAATTTTATCTTTAAAATCAATGTCGAAGGAAATATTTTTCTACTCTGTTTATATTATAACTGAACAAAAAAATGAAAGAGATTAATTAAAAACCGATACAATTAGTGAAAAGATGTTTTCAACAGTTCGTGAATCGGCAGTCTACAGGATAAAGGATTCTTGAAAACTCTTCCCAGAGGTTCCAGTAATCTCGGCTACCGCATATCACGTCATGGCGTCCAAGTAAAGATGTCGTCGAAAAACTCGTCTTCGTTCTGTGTTTGGAATATTTTGCATATTTTAATTTACTTGCATTGAATGTCTTTAGATGCATGCATTATATCTTTAGCTATGACTGAACAGTTCTGTTTTAAGGACATTAAAGTAATGCAAAGCACGACAAGGAAAATATAAACAATTATGTTGCCTTTATTCATTACCCTTTTGTCAGAATGTTTCTAAATGAGGTCCCAACATTGAGTAAAATCAAGTAAGTCTTGCTTCGTTGATATCCATTCACTTGGTCTAAGGAATGTTTGAATTACATTTTCAGTTCTCGGTCTAGACTATCCTGTCGTCGACATTCGTGATCACCACAAGCTTTTTAGTACATGATTTTTTTAAATCATCAGTACTTAAAAACCAAAAAAGAGAAAGTGTGTGTGTGTGTTTTACTTACTTTTATTTTATATTTATTGTTTGTTTGTATATATCTGTGCAAAGGTGACTCGATCTTAATATCTTGTCATGTCTAAACTTTCCTTTATCTAATGTTTTATCCCATGTACAAGAAGCACGCAATGCGCATACGTGATAACAGGTAATGCATGTGACCATATATAGAAATACACAACCAACAACTGTATAAATACCGAATTTACAATGTTGTTTGGTGTCACTCGGTGAAACACACGATAACATGCACAAAATATCACGTGTTTAAAGTATGCTGATTAACGTAAATAAAATATTAGCTGATAAAATGACCTGATTTAACTCTGACCTTACTTGGGGGTAAATATTGACGAATACAGGTACTGAAGATTAAGGTTTATTTTTACAAATTGTTACGCACTTCTTTTTGAGGAGGTGGCCGTTTCAAACATTAATTTTCCCTAGGAGAAGGTGATGTATCTAATAACGGCAAATTGGACCGAAATTGCCATTTGATGCACGTATTGTATTACAGTAAATAACATTTTGTTGATATCTGAAAAAAAAAATAGAGTTCGAATACATTTTTGTTGAATTATTAACATCATATACTCATATTTTTTTGTTGTCCGGTCCCGGTGGCCAGAGTGTCCGGCCCGCAAGCCTTGGTTTGACGGTTCGTTTCGCGACCATGATATACAACCAATATTCAAATTTTGGTGGACCAGGTCACAGGTCACTATCTAATTCAAAAGAGTGCTTGATATTGATATGACCAGGTTTGCTTACGACTTGAGCTTAACTATTTCAAATCATTTTTTTTTTTTTTTGCATACTTTAAGGATTGCATCATCTCACCTAAGATCCGATAGAATGTTGACTGGCACAAATTTGCATATTTCTAATGATTTAATAGCACACACACACATACACATAGTAAAGTTTATTCACTCATATTTCAATCGTTTTATAATATGGCATATGACCAAGTGTTCAGATATTGCATTTTTTATTAAAGGGGTCTGGCACGAAAGTTTGGTCATATATATCTATATAAAATACATAGAGATATATGACCCAACTTTCGTGCCAGACCCCTTTGTTTTTTATATAGCCTCTCAAATGACGCCATTACATTTTATCCAAATACACGTGCAGAGCCCCGGGAAACGGTGGGAAAAAAGATTCCGCCAGAGAGTATCAAAACTGGTGACATACTAGTGCTTGTGAATCTAACACTGCACTGTGTCAATCCAAGGTTACTATACTACGTGTTTCATTGCAGGCATTAGATTGAATTGTTAGACTTTCTATGGTATTACTCTAGACTAATGCATACATTGCAAAGATGTTAATCGACTTGTATACAATTTAGAAGATGTTTTACGAAATCATGCATTAATAATTTTGAAACACCGTTTCGATATCGAACTGTCTAACTACATGTATTACAAAAACATTTACGTATACAGCCGAAGGACTATCGTTGTCAGCGTAATTCTCAATCATTGCGGAGAAATCCATTTTGCTGCTCTACTGGTATAATTGCTGCTTATCCAGCTTGTAAAACTGACGTTCGCATTTAATTGTTTTCGTACTTGCTGATGAAGGTGATTGCAACATAATTACAGCAGGACTAAATCGAATATCTTCATTTACAATAATATAATAATTACGGTGCATTTACACTAATACAAATTTTTTGAATAATAAGTTGGTGTAATCTGTATTATAACCTGTGTTCCCACATTCATATGTTGTTATTAATGTTAGCAAGAAAAGTTTAAGTACGAAAACGGCAAGTCCGTGTATACCCGATAATGTGTAAGTACAATAAAATACTCCGCAGATAAAACCTAAAACGAAAACTAATTTTTAAATATCGGAAAACATTATGACATCTGCCATAATCATTATCAAAGACAATTTCAAGAAAACGAGAGACATGTCATATATATTGTTTTCCTTTACAAAAACACATCATGTAAAGACAGGCACAGATAAACTCACAACACAGTTCAGCAATTAAAACCATCTCAGAAACAATGTCGACTCTTGCCGGCCCGGAATAATAATCAAATCTTTGTTAATGAAAAAAACAATGATACAAATGTAACATAATAGATATAGTCAACAAACACGAAAATATATGACAGGTATATCACTCCTATTTCAGTATAAATGCTCCCTACTAACTTGTGTTATTTAATGTCGTGTTATTCGTATCTTTCTCGTATGGGTAACTGTTTCAGAAAGTGTTGTGTGTTAACTGTATTTCATAGTCAATACACATGTGATAGGGGGCCGCCGTGGCCGAGCGGTTACAGTCGTGGACTACAAATCTCTCAGCCCCTCACCGCTGTGGGTTCGAATCCCGGTAGGGACTTCGGATTTTTCATGTGAGGAAGCCTTCCAGCTGGCTTGCGGTAGGTCGGTGGTTCTACCCGGGTACCTCTGTGTACTCGGGGTCTTCCTCCACCTGTAATTAGCTGGACGTCGCTATATGATTGAAATACTGGCTAAAGGGGCATTGCATTGGTGTTCGACGGTAAACCCCAATACAACAACAACAACACATGTGATAAAATGATATTCCATCCTGGCTCTATTTACAGATGATGTACGGACCCGTGAATGATTTTTAGATCAACACAGATGTATCTTGAAATTGTGCAACGAAAATATTGACGCAACTTAAAGACAATTATCATAAATGGTCGACATTGCATTGGTGTTCATAAGAAACAGTGCATTACGAATTGAAAATAATGACTTTAAATAAGTATCGTAACCAGCACTTTTGGACCGGGCTCCGTCCCAATAGTCAATGTATTCCATTACATTCTATAATATTCAATCAGAGATGATCGATATATATATATATATATATATATATATATATATATATATATATATCAGATTCTACGATATTCTACTCTGTTTAGTAATGCAATCAGGATAATTTTGACATGTTAATGATAGTGTACATGTCTGTGTTTCAGGATAGTCCGTTATTGTTTGTTTTTATAAATAAAAATTCGGAAAGTAGGTCGTAAAGGTTGATCTACATACCAAGTCTGTCCCGGTCTAAACTTTTAATAGAAAACAAAATCTTAATATGACAGTATCTTAGCAGAGCGTTATAGTATCTGTTCTAAAAGAGTTTATTTCAATTATTAAGTGTCCCTCTAAGTCATAAATATAAGTTAGCCAACAATAAGCTATATATAGCAACAGCTGGTTAGATGCTTGTCTGCTAGACAAATGGTCCGAGATCGAATCCCACTGACAGAACCTTTTTTTATATTAAGTCCCACAAATGGAGATGGCTTAGTTAATTGATTTTGATAGAAATTTCAAAACATATTGCATCCTCTTTGTCAAAGTTTTGTTTTTATCCAAATTTCAACCAATCATAAATGTAGGTTTATATGGACGATGCGTTCTAAAAATAGAAGACATTCGAGGGGCTTCATATATTCAGTCGCTGCACTTGATGCACTGAACGATACAGTGACAGTGAATGCAATCGTGGAAGGAGACAGATACACGGCTACACTGATGTTGCTTGCAGACAAATCAAGGATACTACAATCAACAATTATGTTCACTGTGTTGTTTATGCTTGCTTTGGTTTCGGCTAGTCTAGGAACGGAGAAACTAAATAAAAAAGAGTTGGAAGTTATGTTCAAGTCACATATTGGACTGGTAGACGAGATTGAGAGACTGCCAAGGGCTAAAAGAAAGCCCAAAACTGATGGATATGTTTGGATGCTTTATACCGCCATGCATGATATATTTGACATGCAAAAGAAAAGCAGAATTCAAGAAGACCCTAAACTATATCCGACTATACATGCGATTAGAGGAATCCATTGTAAGTATTGAATATCAATATCGCATTAAAAATATATTTTAAATCCAAGTTTTATTATTTTGAAATATTCAATTTTACATTCAATCGAATTAAAAAAAAATGTCTGCTAATGTGATATCAATGCATTGATTTCTTATAACGATATCCAAGCAGATTAAAAACCTTATTAATTCATTAAATCTGTCTCCTCAATGGCGTGAAGAATATTATAATTACAGAACATGTATCTTATTTCATCAATCATATTTCATTTCTTTTGTTTTTCTTTCTTATTAACATGTGCTACGCGCTCGTGAAAATATGAAATTGCATCATTACTAGATGAGATATAACCCATATCCACTCAAAACAAACAAATATACAAATACCCGCCCCCTCTCTCCCTCTCTTCTCTCTCTCTCTCTCTCTCTCTCTCTCTATATATATATATATATATATATATATATACCCAACCGGACCATGGCCACCTTCTTATCATTTGCATTAGTTTGTTGACGTAACTGACGCGAGAAAATGTTTCGTAAAAGAATAATTTAAAGTTTAATTTACATCAGGTATATGCCTCTTACGTGTATGATGGTCTAACAAGTTTTCGGGGGACTAACGAGATCGACCCATATTTGCATATCAAATATCATTAAAATTTTCATTTAATTAGAATAAAGGGGTGCAACAATAAATTTTGTCACTCCCTGTACACATTTGCGATCTTAAATTCATTTCGATCAAAACAGAGCAGCGTTCATTCCAATGTAGGTCAACGGTGATGAAATACAAAATAACTAACAAGTTTTCGGGGTATTTTCAAGTTAAGTTAAACATACTCTGTTAGTTAAATATGCATCAAAATTCCATTTCAGGGAATTAATGCTGCTATGATTTGGTATTTATAGAGCCTTTATTTCGTCTGAGATGCTGATCTGATTTTTTTTTTCTGATTGGCATCCACGGTCGGAAAAAATTGCAACTTTATCCGGGAAAACTGCTGACCTTACACCCACCCCTTTCGACGATCATTTTTTTCATTTTAAACTTAATGACAGTTACCATTGATGACACATATGGATAATTAAAACATTTTTACACATATTCATCACAAAACATATACTTTACACACCTTAAAAAGCTTCTCGCACAAGCTATTTTCCAACCCCTTAAAACTCATAACAAATATCCGCCATTTTTTTTTATTCAAATTAAGCCATCATGTGACTTATTATCCGGGTAATAGATAACGTTTAGTTTGCTGTCTGTGCAAAATACTAAACCTGCAAGTTGTTTTAACTTGAATAAAAAATATAAATGGATTTTTGTTTGAAAATATGTTAATTTAAATAATTCAGATGAGTTTGATCTACAAAATAGCTAATCAAATACGAGTTCGATATTTTAATGAGATGGACGTGCATCTTAAACAGTGTCCAGAATTTACACAAGAAGTCACATGATGTCTTAATTTGAATATTAGAGCATGGTTGACATTTGTTTTGATCATATGGGACAGCGAAAACAACTCGTCATATCACGTTCTCACACGCAAACGGTGTAAAAGTAAAATACCTCGAAAACTTGTTATACCCCGAAAACTGGTAGTCAACCATAATCGATTTAATAATATATCGCAGACAAGCTGTAAGTTAGTAAGTATAGACATTTTAAAGTCTAAATTTCATGTCGCGGCCATGTTCACCGTTTCACCGACTTAACAGCTTTTATCTCCTCTCTTGTGTTCTTCGTTCATGGCAGCCCACATTATGGCGCCACGGAATTATACCTCCCTGTCAGTACTTATTTACGCCTTGGTGAAGTGCAAAATTGTTGGTTTTCTGGATTTTTTTTCTTTTTTTTTTTTGCTCTATGTTTTAACAGTAACAGTGTCCCTGGTAGGACTCGAACCGAAGACCTCTGGATCCCAAAACACGTGTCCTAACACTGGACTACTGGAGGTGGCTTTTTGTTATGAAATTTTTTTTTTTTTGCAATGTGGTGAAAATAATTTTCTGCTTTATTATTGTTTTATCCAGTAAAATAAAGATTATTTTCCTCCAATTATTGAATAACTTCTGCTTTTAATAATAAAATACGTGTCATAAAATCTTCCATCACATTTCTACGTTTCTTAAAGCACTAATGAGCCGTTTTTCAAACAAACCCACGTAATTGTACAAGTGCATAAGTTTCCATGGCAATGGATTTCAGAAAATGCATTAAAACATGCGTCAGACGATGTACACGATTTCTGGTGATTTTTAAGGACCAAGTATGACTTCTCTTTCTCACTTGTTTTCTTTTGATGAGTATGTTTTATGGACACTATGTCCCAGTGGTTGCATGTCTCTGTTGATTACATATATACCCGAATAATGTCGGTAAAAGTAAAAGGAAAAATAACAAGGATCCATAAGACCCAAGTCAAACTGGGTGGAATATCGGAACAGAACAGAGCAGATATTTTATTTAGAATTTGCACATACATGTAGTACATCATCTTTACAAAATATTCAATAAAAAATAGAAAAAATATACAGTATTTATTTATTTATTTATTTATTTCCGATTTAATTGACTAGCAATAAAGTACTTAGATAAATAAAGACAAGTTTTTGAGATAATAAACTTATTTACACAGTTTAATTTTAGTGCAGAAGGAATATATCTAGCTATGTCAAATAAAACATCTCTATTGTTAGCGAAGTTTAGTTTTAGTGCAGAAGAAATGTATTAGCTATGTCAAATAAAACATCTCTATTGTACGAAGTTTATTAGTCAATCAAAAAAATCTCTTTGTAAGTAACGAAGATACTTACTTAAGGTAAAGTCCATGTAATGGTTCCGCTACATTTCGGACCACATGGCCTTTCACAAATATAACCAAGGTTTCCTAATGTTTCATTAGGTTGGTTATCTTGGTAGAGGTTAAGTGGTCCAAGACGTAGCGGAACCATTACGGGGACTTCGCTTTAAACATAGAAAGTCTGTTATACAACTCTGTACTTAACCCTTTCCCTCAGAGGAAACCATGAAAAGACCTATGCGAACAGCATAAAACCAGATCAGCCTGCGAGTAACTCGCAGGCTGATCAGGTTTTATGCTGTTCGCTGTTTCTCAGTGGTCTGGTAATGAGGATTTTACAATTAAATTTGGTAAGGTTTGAGTTTGGCTTTCTGCAGATCAGGCTATATGTGATACCTATTGAGTGCGTCAAAATGAGTCTATATGAGGGAAAGGGTTAACTATTTAGCACGTAAAGAGTCATATTTCCGACAATGAAATGATAATCATCTTCAATATCCCTATCGCTATTACAACTTCGACATTCTCTCTTCTCTTGAAATATTTCTAGGAAATCTTTCTGTTTTTATTCTTAATTCATGAGCTGATACCTTAATTAAAGTAAGAAAATGTCTGAGATTAGCAGGTAGTATATCTAAATAAGTCTCAAAACAAATAGTAGGCTTTAAATACTTATACTTATCTAGAACACTACTATTCTGAACTAAACCATTCCATTCCTGCAAATACAATCAAGTACACTTTGCATACAAAAACTTTGGGAAGTGCATTACATCTATACTATTTGTCCTCCGTGGATACTCGTTCCTACTGACAACGTAAATGATTGCTGATTGCGTCAGATAGTCATATACGAGCGGGGAGACTGGTTCGTGTGCTAAATCTGCACAACCCCCCCCCCCCCCCCCACACACACACACACACATTTAAAATTCGGCTCAATTGCAGTTAGAATGAAAATGAGTTGAACCTAGTACTACGAATGCGGAATCAGACATGAACTCCAGTTCGTGTGGATTGCTTTCGTACAATACCGGTGCCCTTCCTTGTTCATGTAGAAAAATGTAATATTTCGAGACACTTCGTATGTACTGATTGCTCGTTTGGTCGATCCCCGGCCGCGACATATAAAAGTCATATTCTTTTTGGCGCGTTGGTCATGTGTCAGGACACAGTGACTGAAATACTGCCGGTGGGACGGTCAATCCAATAAACAAACATGTAAACAAATACGTGTCGTTTACTGTCTATCAGTTAAAGTGTAGGTACTTAATTGGATGCTTCAATGTCGAAAGATGTTCCAATTATATAATCATGCGCATGATTCCACCACCAAATGCCAAATCAATTTTATGTCCTCACAATCTAACGTCTTTACAGTGATACACATGTCCGTGTTTACATGTTCGATCGTAAATTTATGTAAAAGTCTGTTCGAAAATTATCTCCTGGACTACATGACCTAGGTTTTATTAAGATTTTGGGAAGCTTTCTCATGGCATACCATCTTCGAAGCTCTTTGACCTTGACCTTTAACATTTTTTTTTTATTTTCAGTTTAAACATATTCCAATTATATGAATTCATAAAAACATGAAGGGTTTATATATAACGGTATTACCATAATTATGTGAAATAAATAGATCGAAGTGAAAGCAGTAGGCGTATAAAACTTCTCTCCAACAAATGTTCATCTCTCATTTTTTACATGTATTGGTTATTTCTGTCATATTTTTATACCATTCAGATACTCCAGTTTTGGTGTGAGAGTACATCTTCGTATCAAGAATTTTCACACTTATCTTATACTTTGAAATCGACCTCAGTTATTTAAAAAGAGCTTGTTTATTTAGTGTTATCTATTTAATACGTTAAAATAATTCTTTAAAACCTTAATCCACTCATAGGAATCATAGAAACATGCATGTAAAGGGCCATAACTCAGAATTCAATTTTGTTTGAATTATGCCCCTTTTCAAATTTAAAAAGTTGGATGAATTGATCTTATCAAAAATTATGCTTCAAAATCAACAGAGGCTGTTGCTGTGGGTGAAATATGTATGGCAAGGGCTATGATTAGCAATTTAACACTTAATTTACTATTCCTATTGAAGTCTTTCCTGCATTCGTGTATGTGTGTGCGTGCATGCATGTATCTAAAGCTGGCTATGTCTACGTGTAAAAACTTGATACGACATTTTCAACTTCTAGTTGCATTGTACATGCAATTCCTACAGATTAAGATTTTTCGTTATTTAATTTTAAACCGGGACAGGATTGATTATAGATAAACCTTTACTAACTACTTTCCGAATTTTTATGCGCAGTATATATAAACAAACAATAACAATATCGCTCTATCCGGAATTTTGAAGACAAAATGTATCATAAAAATTAGTCAGATTACATTATTTACCAGAGCAAAATGTAGTAGCATCTGTTATGTGCATTAGCTATTGGGACGGCTCTCTGTTCAAATGTGTACAGACACGGATACGATATTTAAAGTCGTTATTTTCAATTTGTAATGCTCAGTATCGTAGGAACATAAATGCAGTGTCGAACATTTAAGCTTATTGTATTCAAGTTGCGTCAATATTCTCCTATGTTTTAAGATACGTATATGTTGATCTAAAACCTTTCACAGGTCCGTACATATAGCCGTAGACTATAATATTCATCTTTGAATAGGAACCAGAATGAAATATTAATTTCTCATACTTGTAGGTGTTATCACCATACATTATGGTTTGAATCAACACTTTCTGAAACAGTTTCTTATCGTGAAAGATACGAATAACTTACGATATTATATAGAAACAAACTGGCCTATTTTATAGAAAGCATGTATACGGAAATCTGACTAATCAGGTTCCAGAAACCGAGACTGCCTTGTCTAGCATCCATTACTAATTTTGTACAAAACGGAGAAGGTATGTTCATTCATTTTCTAGTTACACAAATGCTGTATGTCGGTGATATGCAATACAATAAGTGACCCAGTATACATGGCTCCACGATTGTTGGCATTTACATAACACAGTTTGTTATTTTTGACTTTTATTTAGGACACAGCGAATATTCTGGTACATTTTTGTTGTCGTTGCTGCTCGGATACTCGTAAATATGTGCATTAGACTTAATACTTTTTATATAGATATTTAAGAATCTGTAGTAGACATGTATTTACCACTGTCAGAGAGCACAGTCAATAATAAGTGATAATAAAAGTATTACTATTTTACCTTTTCTGCCACTGCTAAGGATAATAATTTCACATATATTATGATCATTATCACAAACAAGGGCGTGCCTGGGCTTACGCACTTACGCACGTACAATTGATTTGAAAAATAGAAAATTCAAAAACTCCGAAAAAAAGCAATAAAAATCGTAGCCTCGCCATGCTTAGGTATATCATTGTCTTTATAATTAGACAAGCGAAATCTGTTGTGAACGGATTAGAGAAATGTTGCAAAAAATCATATCGTCCTACTATCTTCATGAGCAGTCAGGATTACCGTTGATCTAAAAATTCCGTACCTTGGATTAATGCATAGTAAAAAGGGGGCATGTTTCTTTTGGGTTTCTTGCAGCATGGTGGCAAATACTTATTATAAGATCCGCCTTACCGTGATGTTTTACCGACAGTTAAACGCAAAAAAACTTAGTCTTTAAACGGCAAGTTGGAACTCTCCACGAGTTCGCTTTCTCGAGCATGTAGAAAAGTTCTAATATGTTCTAAATTTGACAATACACAACACTTTTGACTATTAATACAACTTTTTTCATTGTGACCCGTAAATTCTATAAAAAAAATCCATGTGTTTTTCTTTCTTTTTCTCACTCTGACTATTATTTTTGTATCATTCATATTTTCTCAGAAAGATAAAAAAAAATAATTAAAGCTTTGTTTCATTATTTGTTAAGGTATTTATTGAATAAACTGCTATATTTAATGACACATAATTATGGTACTTGGTATATTGAAAGTAAAGTTTGAATAAGTCTCTCAACGATGTAGATTTTAACGACATTTTGAATTAGGCACCTAAGCAAAAATGGTAAAACCAGTTTTTAAAATGGGATTGGTGTGGTAACAATTCATTATTTATTTAAAATATTTTGAGTTTAAAGAAACATTTGTTAACCGAATGCCATTATTTTGTCCTTAATGATAATCAATAGAAAACATATTTCATAAAGAAGATATAACTATGACCCTCTACCATAACTGCTAAAATAAAGCTGATACTTTGAAAATAGAGGCCTCTAGGGTTCCTCTAGTTTCATTATATATTAACTCCATATAGAAGATTTCAAAAATCTTTCTCTATGAAACCAAAGGTTAGAATTAAATTTCTTTGGCATTTATTGTCACCTAATGACTGTCAACCACAATGGATTAAATTAAGTTGATCCCTTGAAAAATGAGTCACATAGTGGTGGGGGGGGGGCATCTAGTTTCTTTAAATACTTTTTAAAGAACTTACGTTCAGAAGTAATTCTTGTTTTGCACCAATGATTTCTTAAAAGTTTCATACCATGACTTGAATCGTTTTAAATACGCTGATGTACTATATGGTGAGCGATCTCTGCGCCATGTGGCCCTCTTGCTCAGTTCTCTCAACCACCTTAACTCTCTTTGCAGTTTTTTTTCATCGGCTGTTTAATATGACAACTTTCAACTTAATAAGTTGACATTGAAGTGTTGGCTTACAGCATAGCGCACTTGCCTTGTTTTAGAATTATATTAGTGATATGTATATTTTAATATTTTTTTAAATTGACATAAGTGGCATCTGTAATGGTATATTATGATATTTCTATTTGCACTGATGTGCATCATGCTGATGTAGTAATGAATTAATTCAACTGTGTGTAGAGTTTTGGTTATTATACAACGCCTTGTTGATAGAATACTTAACTTTGACTGTATTGCTGCCAAGAAAAAATAACCGTAAAAATATATATTTCACTATGGTTTTAGAATGTATTTTACCTACGGCGTTCTAATGGCAATTTTTCCAGGGCGCGGGGGTTGGCCATGCCCCCAGATCCAACTTGGCCATGGTACGTACGTACACCCAAAATGGGTCCATGCACGCCTGCTGACCATCGTCATCAAAATTAATAAACGGAATGCATTCTTTTCAATGGAGCAATCATAATCAGCAATAGCACGACTGATATTTTTTTTTAGCATTATTCTTTATGTTGTTGTTTATTTCAGCTAGAAGACGATTTAAACGATGTTCGGGTTCGCATCACAGCACCATCAACTTTGCGGTCAATATCACTTCACCACTTACACGTGTTGAAGTTGTAATCAACACGAGATTTCTTGACATCACAGACCAGGAGGATATACACATAAAAATCTTCACTCATATCAACGGTGATTCTCTCTCTTTCTCTCTCTCTCTCTTTCTCTTTCTCTCTCATCCCATCCATTTTTTGGTACATAATATATATTATTGTGTATCATGATACTACAATAGGTAAGGAGATTTAATTAAAATGATTTTCCCCTGAAGACTATTATATATATCATTGTAGTTTGCTAAATATTATTTAAAAAATGAAAATAAATGTTTTAGAAGTTGCTTTTTTTTTTTTAATTTCATCTAAAATCCGAATTCATGCGCAGATTCAGATACCCATCTTAGAAGGTCCTTATACCAGATCCAGTGTTTTGAAAGACAGCAGTTCGTTGGTATCACACACACACACACACAAGATCTGGCATTTTTAGAAGAAACAAGATACATATTTGTCCCTATACGTATATGGGAGTGGATATCCGTCAGTTCATTTCTTTCCCTAATTGAGGATTCCATATTACATTATTACATTTACAAAATGCGTATTACATTTTCGGATTTTTTCAAAAATTATATTTGCAAAATTCTTATTAAATTTTCAAAATTGAAATTGTTACTCTTAATATACACTTTTAATGATCGAGTTCCATGTTAAAAAATAATGTTCGTATGTTACAATTCTTAAATGTAGATTCTACATTGTAGTCATGGGCTTACTATTTATTTATAATTTACATTTCAGATTGAAAGCGTTCGTTTTAATCGGAAAGATTTAACTTTTATCATTTTTGAAGAAAAAACAAACATGTGATAATTAAACTTAGAAAACAATTCTTCAAATACAATAACAGAACAGAACTGAATAGAAGTTTTACTTTCGACATGAACTATACAGTTTCTAGTTGTAAATAATACAAAACATATACATACAATTTTCACGTGAACCATACAAAGGACACTTAGCTATAAATATAAAATATAATATTCATAACAAAAAGAATCAAAATCTGGCGCTTTCCTTTCCCGACGACAATCAACGTTAAATTAGATAAAAGGGTTGAATTAACACATATTTACTACATGTATATATTATTTTGGATAATTGCTTTGCGAATTATGAAAGCCTCATAAACATATTTAGACAATCGTTTGATTACTGATGTATTAGAACACTGTAATAAATCAACAAACTTGAAAACACTTGGACATCTATAGTAATAAGAATTAATATACTTTTTCGAATATTTTCATAAATAGGACAGACAAGCAAAAAGTGAAATTCATCTTCTATATATATACCGTGACAAAGATGTGTCGTTCTTCCCAGTTTTGGGTATATCTACCAGTTACTATACGCAAACTATGTGCTGAAAGTCTAAATCTAGATAAAGCAGACCTAAATTTCTTAGGCAAAATACCGAAATAATCCTCAATATTAAAAGTAAATTTATAATTTTTGTACAAAGTAAGTGTAGTACTATTTTCCAGATCACTTTTCCATTGCTGTTTAAAAACATCGAGTACCCGCTCTTTAAAATATAAATGGAAAGTGTTTAAGTTAACAGAATAGGGGCTTGTCCATACATAAGAGAATCTATAGTTGTCTAACAGCTGTTTCACATTACTAACCCAATTAACTTCCCCAGCATGACAATCGCCTAATAACAGTTTGTATAGTGTTTTTATTAAAATATTGTCTGAAGACACCACTTTGCACCAATACTTAATGATACGGACAAATCTTGATACATACAATGAATATCTACCAAGCTCTCCATACACACCAACGCTCGTGGTAGATTTTCTAACGTTCAATAAAGATTTACTAAATTTCAAATGTACCCGTTTTGCTTTCCAAAACCCCCATATCTCACACGAATAACTGATAATAAACCTAGAAAAGCATCAAAGAGTTGGCACATTACCTTGGGGGATATACTATATTTACTAGTGTTACATAATAATATGTCCAATGCTTTTAGGCTTTTACCTATGAGTACTTGCTGATTTAGAACAAACGATCCTGTATGATTAAAAACAGTTCTCCTAAATAATTAAAATTGTTTACAGTTTCTAAAATACTATCATTATATCTCCATGACTCATTTGCATTTAGATTTCAGCGCTTTCTAAACACCATTACGTTTGTTTTACTAATGTTCACAACCAATTTTTATTTATTACAATAATCTGACAAAAAATTTAGACTATACTGTAAATCTTCAGGACTATTACCATATCATCTGCAAATAGCATTAATATAAAAGATTAATGTTCAAGAGTTAATCCACACTCATTATTATCCTGTAAGAAGAGCTCTAAATCCTCCAAAAATAAGAAAAACATTATCGGCGAAATTACCTCCCCTTGTTTCAAACCGACTGCACATTAAAAAAATTCAGAATAAGAATTACACCCCCTTATACATTGCTTAACAATACATGCTCTAATTATCCTTAAAACCTTCCCACTTATACCCATTTTATACAATTTAAACCACAGACTATTTAAGTAAACACTATCTAAAACTTTATTTAAATCAATAATGCACAATAAAGTCTTCCTTTCCTACTTAAAATATTCCGGGTAGCAGCATTTAAAACAAAAATTGCATCTACTGTAGATCTACCTTTACGAAATCCAAACTTTGCATCACTTATAATAGTGTTTCCATCGGCCCATGTATTTTACCTTTTATTTAATACTACTGTAAATAATTTAGAAAAATAACTCATCAATGTGATACCGCTGTAATTATTTATAACATTAATATCGTTCTTTTTGTGAAGCGGTACAATGATTCCCTCAGTCCAACTACTAGAAAAATGTCCCGAATCTAAAATAGTATTAAAAATATCAACTATATATGGAGCTATGATATCTACTGATTCAATGAAATACTCATTTAAGATATGGTCATTCGCATAAGATTCACCTGTTTTTAAATTACGAAGATCAAGGTCTTAAATTTCCAGTCTGACCCATCAAATTCATAATTACTACAAAATTCTTCAGCATCTGCATCGAACAAGCTTGAGGGATTAATTTTCATATTTGAAAAATACTGATACAAGTCTTCAAGTGATATATTATTGCGAATGTTTTTTCTTTGTGAATAATTTCCAAAAATCTTTAGGTTTTTTTATGCCTTAAACTCTCCAAATCTAAAACCTTATCCCGTTCATATTTCCTCTTTTTTATTCTTATCATTTTTTATAATAAGATTTCAAATCACACATGTTAAGCCTATTTTCGTCACTTTTAAAACGATTAAAAACACCCACGGCGTTCATGTAGGCCTGCTTTGCTTTGGAACATTCAGTGTCAAACCAGTCTGACCGTTACTAAGCCTTGTGTCATAAAGTTCTGACGTCACACCATGCTTACTGCACCGGGTTTTATGAAATAACTGTTTTCCCACCTCATTCAAAATAGCAGAAAAACTATCAACGGCATTATCCACAGAAAACGAATCACTATAGCTTAAGTCATTTACCAACCGGTTAAAATCGGGAAGTCTAGAAATTAGTTTTGCCCGAAATTCATGCATTTTATTATTATCCCATCTTATATCAGTGCGTGTGTACACAGTACTAACACACGGACGCATACACAAGCAATTAATAACAAAAGACACGGGTGTATAATCTGACCATTCACACACTGGATGTATTTTAAAATCCACAATGCATCCTGCCTCATTTAAAAAAAATAAAATTACACCAACACTAACAAAAGTATACGTTCAAACCAAGTGATCACTACCCAATCTACCGTTACACATTTCCAGTATATTTAAACCATGCGAATTTACCGTTTTATCCAACGAGCTACGCTCTAAAGGTATATCGGGAATATAATCATCAGTATCCAAATATTCATTAAACCTATCACATACCAAAAAATCAGGCCTGTTATCCGTACGGGCGTTAAAATCCCCGCAAACAATAACTTTATCCAAAGACTGAAAATAATTGACATAATTTTGCAATAAATCAAACAGATCTGAGTCAACAATGTTATTCATTGGTGAATTTTCAGACCACACATAAATACCTGCAATATAAACATCATGCTCAAAATTAAAGAAACTTTTATTTAACTTGATCCAAACTATGATGTCAAATTGATTCCTAACAACTTCAATACCCTCGTCGTAATCGTCTTTAAAATACAAAACTAACCCCCCACTCTGTCTTTTGGTTCGCATATTTTGAAATTTTCTGTACAAGTTAATACTTTCATATGTGCTTATATCTAACTGTGACTTTCTATTTCTCTCCGATTCATAGTATTTCATTTTTAACATTCATGTTTTAAAACATTACCAAAGCCTTTAGACCATATTATTGCTGTAAACAATATTTATCAGTTGATGTTTTTTCTACGATCATACCGGAAGTAAACAAAGTTATATTTAAATAGCTTTTCACGTGCTATTAAAAGCACCAAAGGCATTTAAATTGAATTTTAATTATAAATATTATGAAAGAAAGATATTGTGTCAAGGTTGATTGTCAGATTTGAAGTATTACAAATATGCCGATTAGGCTATTCATTTCATATTCATAAACAGACCCGCAAAATCAACTTTTACTTTCACTTTGAAATTAACTTGAGCCGTGAACATTATGTGTAGGTTTGTATTCACATATTTCCTCTTCAGTCATCAGCAATGAAAATGGTGCTGGCTGTTTTTTTTTTCTCCCTATGATTTGTTAGAGTAATGTTATTGATCCAGGTGAAATTCATGTTGAAGAAAAAAATACGGTCGGTGGCAAAAAAAAAAGAAAAAAGTTTTTATTTCCGGTTTCAATTTTTGAAAGATTACGATGTGTATTGACAAATTATACGTCACACAACAATTGATTTCATTTAATAATTATGTTTTCTTTTGAAAAATTAAGAGTGCCGGGGGAAGGAATCCCTTGCCAAGTTTTGGTGTTATCTGGATCGCGGGAATGCGTTCGTGTCGAACAATTACAGCTAAGATACGGAAAGGACCGAAAATGCCCGAAATGAAATGGCGACTGTCAAAGAGATTTTAATCTTTTATCAAAATTTGGGGAAAAAAAGATTAGGGTCGGCGGCAAAAAATAGGGTCGGTCGGGGTAGCGGAAACAAGCTTTTTTTTTTTTTTTTTTTTAGGCCTAACGAAAGATGGAATTGTCATGATGCGAACAAAAATGTTTCGCACCTCGTATTTTACCACCAGAGCTGGGTCCAGGAGAGATTTAAAAAAAATGTAGGCAGTGACAATGATCTCTTAGCCTGAGATTTTACTTAAGTATTTTCATGAACACGGAGCCAGGTTGGAAATCTGAGCCCAGGTCGAAATCTCGGCCCACAAGACAGAATAATGTTTCCATCGAGTCAGTTTGTTTGAGGTTTAAGTCCCGCCGACGGTATTTCAGTCATTTGGAGACTTTGTGTACTTGAGACAGATACAAAGCTGCCACACTGCAGTATCACACCGTAGACATGTGACATGATACCATACTTAATCACATTATCCTGACACCGAGTCAGCCAGTGCTGGAACTGCCCTTATATGCGGAAAGCCAAACAAGGGAGCTATTTTACGACTTTGGTATTTCGCGGCCGGGGATCGAACCCACGACCTCCCGATTCTGGGACGAACATTCTAACCACTCGGCCGCCGGGACCGGTTTCTATACCACATATCTTGTGTATACAAGATGTTGAAAATTAAGCCCAGATGAAAATCTCAGAAGGTTTCTTCCGAATATTACACACGCACAATACGACTCTTGGAGAATTCAGCATATCGTGACACCGGTTATATAGAACCTCAGCCCAGTTGCTTTAAAAAAGCTCGGATACCTGATCTGTAGCAGAACTTTCCGACTAAAACAAACGTTTTCAATCTTAAATGTAAATAAAAAGTGAAAAATAAACAAGTAAAAACTACAATTTAGAATCTACATTTAAGAATTTGTTACATACAAACGTTAACTCCAACTTTTAACGTAAATATGACAGACAGAACTATATCGTTAAAAGTGAAATGTTTAAGTAACCATTTCAAGGTTGTAATAAGCATTTTGAAATTGTAATAAGAATTTTATAAATATAATAAGCATGGTAAAATTGTAATAAGCATTATGAAATCTCAATTAGTAAAAGAAATGAACTGGCGGATATCCCCTCCCATAAAAATATTCTTTGAAATGCTGTATCATATCATTGAAGCAGCATATAATATTAGTAAAAAAATAATTATTGTCGGGGATCTAAATGAAAATCTTTTAGACCAATCATACTGTAATTTGAAAAATATATGGTCTTAAATTCAATGCAATGTAATAAAGGACCTACATGTCAGAATACTTGATCCAATACTGATACCCCATTAATTTCTATTATCTTGATTCTGGTGTTATAGATATTCCATCAAATATAATATCTGAACACTTATATGACAATTCCATTTTCCTATGAGATTAATACATCATTTGAAAGAAATATTGGCTTTATGATAACACTATTATGAACTATTAAATGAAAAGATACAAAATCAAGACTGGCAATTTTTAAACCATCTAAATTTTAATGAGGCTTGTATTCAGTTTACCAAAATTTATATTATTAAAAAAAAAAAAAAAAAAAAAAAAAAAAAAAAATTAATACTGCCTGATGACAAGCATGGTTTGATGCTGGATTAAGAAAATTTTGTAGGATAAGAGACCGTTTTAAGAAGAATGCAATTAAAAGTAAGACAGAATATAGCAAAAATAAAATAAGAAAAAAAATTAAACTTATAAACATTTATTGGACATAATATATATATTTATTACTAACCAAGAGAAGACAGACTTCTTGAATGATTTATTTGTATCTATATCTACATTAGATGATAAACCATAATACTCATTTACCACCACTTAATACATATACAGAAAACAGATTGTCACAATTTTATATAACGGAAACAGAAATAAGAGCTATTATTAGTTCACTTAATATAAATAAAGCTGTGGACATGATTTATCACCATTTAATGATAAGACAGAAAACAAAATTTGAAACTATTTTTCTGCGTAGGAAGAAAAAACAGGGAAAAACTATAAATATAGATGTCTAAATTGTTTTCCGATTGTTGTTGTTGTTGCTCAAATCCTTCACATAGATATTCAGTTTCTTACCTTCCTCTCTCCCTATAATTTCAAAACTTCATATTTATTAGCACTATGATGCAAACTAAATGAGACGTTTTCCTGTGAATATGAATTTGATTTCAAATCTAAATGAACAGGATTTGGGTGTTATAAAAGGATATAACACGTGACTTTGTAAACTGTAAAATGATTGTATAGGGGAAGGGTCGTAACTAATGTTGCCAGAACTTGCAGTTTCAAATTCGAAATAAAATATGTTTAAACTATCATTTGTCTCAATGGATTGCTAACAATGCTAAAAATAAGCATATCGCCACTCTTACTCTCCTGCCTACAGCTTATAAGATTATATGAATACATGTATGTAAAAGCAAATCTAAAACAACAAACGTTCATTATTTAACCCTTTTTAACGCCGTTACTCACTGTACTTATGGGTCAACTGTGCATGCAAATATAATTTTATCTATATATTGTTGCCTGTCGCTGGAAATTCCAGCCAGCCATGGTTCAAAATATATCCGAATGTGGTGCGATTTGCACACTTTCTTTTTTCAGTACTGTTTATTAAACGCGTTATCTCCAGCATAGATTTTCAACACATTTAAATTAAATCTCGACTTCGATATCTCAATCATACTAAAATAAACATGAAAATTATCACGATTTGTGATAAGTCAGAAAACAAAATTTGGAACTATTTTTCTGCGTAGGAAGACCAAAAAAGGGAAAAACTAGAAATATAGATGTCTAAATTGTTTTACGATTCAAAATATGTGATACCAAAGAACAGCGTTGCAAGCAACCCTGTTAAATAATGTCCTGAAATCTGGAAAACCTCTGGACATGGAATTAAAAAAAAGGGAGAACTTTATTTCATCAAAATCACATAAGATCCAGACACGATCTCTTTCTCTCTCTCTCTCTCTCTCTCTCTCTCGCTGCATCTGCGCATGCAAATTTATATCATTTGTAAAGAAATACGACTGTTGACCGAAACTGGTTTGAAATTGGAATAAATCTATAGAATAAAGTTGAATATAACAACATTTACTTTAAATTCAGTTGGAAAGTAATTTAACTTAAAGTTGTGACTAGTTAAAACTAATTAGAAAATACTGAGTAGGTCTTCTTACCCACAATTCATATATTGTAAAATCGTTAGTATTCGTGGAAGATTCAAAAACGAATTTTTAATCCAACGCAAACTGTTCATTTTGTACACCTCAAGTTTTCAATACAAATTTTGACTTAATGACAGATAACTTACAACAAAATCTATAATGTCTATGAAATTAATGGTTTTACAGTAATAAATTCATATGTTTGTACAGGGAAGTACCTTTCCACGCAACGCGAATCCCTGGTTACCTGATTTTCGATATATCATCGGTGGCTTTGGGTTCGAGTCTTAGTATAGATAGCAGACTTTACGGCTCCAACTTCACAAAAGTCATTCGAAGGCTGAACGATCCGTTACTGGTAGTGTTTGAAAACATTCTGAACAATCCTCTATTCACTCAGATTGAGAGGAAAAGGCGTTCTCCTGATCCTGATCACATGAGGACCTTCGTCAGGAAGGATAGCAGGGGGCACAGAGGGTCCCACTGTAAAAAATTCCGGTGGGGTATCGATATGAGGATATTCAACTGGTCATGGTACCTGTTTCCCGTGACTTACAACGCCGGCTACTGTGGAGGCGCTTGCTTGCCGTTAGATTCCCCGGTGTTGAACAGCACCAACCATTCGTTCATTCGGGGTCTGTGGCTTACCGAACTATCGGATTTAGAACAGTTTGCACCTCCGGTATGTTGTGTGCCCATCGAGTATTACCCGCAGTCAATATTGTATCTTGGGGAGAGTGGGGGAAAGATCAATACCGTTTTGAAATCATTGCCTAACATGATTGTAGCATCGTGTGGATGCAGATAAAACTTCACATAACCCTGTCAGAGATGTAAGACGTGTCACTTGGGTCAAAATTAGCATCGCAACCGCAACATTATCTCAAATCAAGTTACAGCTATACATATACATTAAAAATATAATAATAGTTAAGTGCAGTTCACTTGCAGTTATGATTATACTGTTGTACTATAAATAAATATTTGAAACTTTAATCATGCTTGAGATACAGTTGCAAGTGTAACTTTATAGTTGCAGGTATAAATGTACATTTGAAATTGTAACATAGCTGAGATACAATTGCAAGTGTAACTTTATAGTTGCAGGTATAAATGTACATTTGAAATTGTAACATAGCTGAGATACAATTAACTAGACGCCAAAACAGGTATAGCCACGCCCCAAATGTTTGTCGGAGGTTGTTGAACTAAGGTAACTATTGAAAGCAAGATTCACGTGCATTTGTTTGTTGGAGGATTGTACAGCTTTTCACTGGTTAAACCGATATGCATATTCATTTCGGGGCGTTTTGGCGTCATGTTAATTGCAAGCGTGACTCAACAGTAAATTACTATTATTGTATTTTTGAGATACTGTTAATTTAATTGTAAAGATGCTATCCATACACATGTAAATAGTTGTATTGTAAGTACATAGTTGCAACTGTATGTTTAATAATTTATGCGATATCAATTTTTAATTGTATCATACAGTTTCGGCTGTATGAGAAGTTATAATTGCCACCAGATCAAAAAAAAAGTTACCTGTATATGTAGATGGAAACAACTGTTTTGTAGATATTGTTCCAACGCTAAATGCAGTTGCAGATACAATTAGTAATATATGTCGACCCAAACAATACTCCACAGTGTCGCGTGTAGCAACGTTAAATGTCGCACCAACGCTATATGATATGTCGCACTTGGCGTTATATGTCGCAAGGATGACGCAAAATGTCGCAACCAACGCTAAATGATATGTGTACTTGGCGTTATATGTCGCAAGGATGACGCTAAATGTCGCAACCAACGCTAAATGATATGTCGCACTTGGCGTTATATGTCGCAAGGATGACGCTTAATGTCGCAACCAACGCTAAATGATATGTCGCACTGTCTCACTTGGCGTTATATGTCGCAAGGCTGACGCTAAATGTCGCAACCATCGCTAAATGTCGCAATACCTCCTGACGTTATATGTCGCCCTGTAACGCCAAATGTTGGAAAAATTGTACTGCCGCTATATGTCGCAACATCAACGCTAAATGTCGCATCCTTTATCAACACGCTTAGCTCCCGACGTATCCTGGAACAGTGAGCCAGGGTTTACCGGTATGAACTTGGTACTAAGACACATCAGTGGGCTAATGACACATTTAAATAGTTTTTGTTATAAAATAAGATATAAACTTTTCCACGGAAAAAAATATAAGGGTGGGGGAGTGGGGCATTTGAAAATGTTTTTAGGTTCCCTGGGTGGGAGAACTTCACCAGTTTTAACTTGACCTCATATCAATTTAGAAAAAATATGATTTCGTTTACAAATAATTATCGGGAATTTTATTAGGATACATGCAATTTCAATTTAAAGAGAGTCACTTGAACTTTTTTTATTTGTAACTGACAAAATTGAGGTCTATGAAGCTGACTTCTAGATTATAGTTTACTATTTAAATGTCTATTCAAGAATAAACAAAACTCGTTCTATCAACACACATATACTCCGGCAACGGCGATAAAAATCAAAGCACTGATAGTTCTAGTTGAGCGACAGCTTCAAAAGATGAACTGTAGACTTTTCTGTGTGAAATTGTCCAACTGTCCAACTGTCTCGTGTGAACTTGCCTAACTGTCCCGTTTGATCTTACCCTAATTGTTCCGCGTGTTAGTACTGTTGACTATAGTCTCCGTGAGATTTGACATAAGGGAATCCACTCTTACCTATTCAAAAGGCCAACAACTTGAAATGAATATTAAATGCATGTAGCATATTATTTTGAGGGTTTGTCTGCTCCAGGGATATCGCCCCAACACATTCTCCGAATCAGATGAACCCGGGGGTAAACTAAACATTAACACGAATGAATGAACAGTCATTAATTACAACGTATAACACTTATATCATGTTTAAACTTTACAATTTCCGCTTATATAGAATGCGACATTCAGCGTTGATGATGCGACATATAGCGGCAGTACAATCTTTTTGCGACTTTTGGCGTTACAGATACATATTTAGCGGTGGTTGCGACATTTAGCGTCAGTCTTGTGACATATAACGTCAAGTGCGACATTTAGCGTTGGTCGACATTTAACGTTGCTACAACGCGTCTATGTTTGCATGAAACCTTGTTTTCAGGAATCAGGTTGACTCCATTATAAGATCTTGTTTATGATGCTTCTAATTATATTTTATAGAACTGACAACATCTGATGTAGTCAGTGTGGGAAATGTAATTGCATGGGGAAATTGGAATTTGATTTTTATTCAAATTTGTTACTAAGAAAAATGCAATAAGACGAAAATCATAGGGTTTTAGACTAACTGTAAATATTTTGGTTTTAACCAAATTCGACAAAAAGATACACTGTAAAACAAGGCTGAACTTCAGATTTTATGATTATGGGTTTTAATATTACTCCTCAGGGAGTTAAATAGGTTCTCAGATTTAGCATGTACGTGGAAACCTCCAGTAATGATGGGCCACGTTTTGAAAACTACCCATGTCTCGAAAAGACGGAAGATATATTAGAAATACACCATGCATGCAATAGACAATAAGTCAGTTTTCTCTTGTCTGGATCTCAAAGAAAAGGCAAAATGCGTTTTAATTTCCATAATGGCGTTAGACTTCCCGAGATGAATGTCAAATGCAACTTTTTTGTAGTTACAATATCGGAAAGCTTTACCTATATATCGACTTATACGAGCTTTATTCGTTCATGTAATCGCTAAAAACAAGTACCTCCAGTGCTCAATTAATTTATTTCTTTTAAATAAACCCTGAATCTGTATCCGTCTCTTAATCTCATTGCCGTTCAATTAAGTTTCTTTAAACAATTGCAAAGTGCCTAAAAAATGGTAATCACAAGTGGCATAGATAGGCGGAAATAAAATAAACATATGTACATCGTATTTTCCGTTAGACATTTGCTTTGATTTTTTGAGTATGTACCGTCCCGATGTTTTCATTTTCAATGTCAAGTGTATTCAAATCGCCATAGCTATGTTGTGATAACAAGGAGTCAATGGTTGACCTGGTTCACACAAAAGAACACGCAGTTTTGTTCGTGATACTATTTGTGAGCAGTTTTACCTAAGCATGAATGGAAATGCCGGGACTAAAATTTTCATTAGTTAAAACTAGAACGATACATGGCTCGTTTTTATGGGTTTCATTGTCATAAAATTTGGAATTATTTTTGTTGTAATGTTGCTTTTTATCAGAATGTTTTCATGTACGTACCTCTGTTGTCCTAGGCTGTGCAGCGAAATTCATTTGTACGTGTTATTTATTTCTACATTCCATTAGTTCAAACATATTTTTATTTGTAAATAACAAGTGACATATATTTAACACAAAATACACGTGTATACAAAAAGGATTAGAACTGGAAGCCTAAGCTTATTGTAAAATATTACAGCAATTGTGGAGATTTCATTATTCCTAATATAATCATGTTTCAGAAATTACCATTGTCTTATGTTTTGAAAGTAATATTAATGGATTCCAAAGCATCTTATAAACACTACAAGTTCAGGGTTCTAGGCATGTAAATATGACACAGATAGTGAAACGGGTTTGTTGGTTCCATTCACATATCATCGGCAAGTGTAATTTATTGGACGTCTTGTACTATTCAATTTTAATTTTCAGATCGAAAATAAAATAAATATGCTAAACTTGAAAATGCATGTATGTGAAACAGAGTAAACGTAATGCACGTCCAACAATTGATTTTATAATAAAAAGGAAATTACAGATCGATCGATTTTGTATAGAATTCCATAATGACGGCCCGCGAATTCTCGTACCCACGAATTGTGACATGTGATTTTCACCAGATAAAATGTATTACTCATAGCTCATTAATGTCTATGAAAACGTTCCGTCGTGATGACATTCATCATGGACAGCATGAACTGTATAATTTTTATGTATATGTGTTCCCATGCACACATGAAGAATGCATCATCAATTAAAAGAAAGAGAAAACAGACAACATGTGCTTAACCCTTTCCCTCATATAAACTCATTTTGACGCCCTCAATAGGTATCACATAAAGCCTGATCTGCAGAAAAACACAGTTAAACCTTACCAAATGTAATTACAAAATCCTCAATTCCAGACCACTGAGGAGTAGCGAACAGCATAAAACCTGATCAGCCTGCGAGTCGCAGGCTGATCTGGTTTTATGCTGTTCGCATAGGTCTTTTCATGGTGTCCTCTATGAGGGAAAGGGTTAATCAATGAAACTGTAATTTTATACCGTTGAACATGTACTAGCAACAGCCTGTATTGGAAAAACAGCGTGTTTTGCGTTCAGCTTTATGATTTCCACAATCTGTTTTAGCGGACACTTTTTCTCGTTCACTTAACCGCCGTTTAAGTCAGGTTTGGCTGTATGCAAAAATATATCAATTATGAAAAATCCTGTATATATAAGTTCGATTTACACATCTCTGGAATATTTGTACTTTACATATAATTTCATATTATTCATTTTTTTTTAATTTTAGTACATGAAATTAACCCTTTGCATCATTTATACTCAGGTACAAATACGTAAATTTATGGCTCGATGAATACTAAATTACTGAACATAAAATAGTATGATTAAGCTTAGCTTACCTGTAAGGTGACGGTTAATCATTATACATATTTTTTATAAACAGAGGAACTTCCTTTGCCATGCAGACTGTGAAGAATCTGAGATGCAATTATCTATGAGCAAACAGATCGCTTTCTGGTCTTGTCTACTTTATGAGGTAAAGGGTTAAAATACAAACGATGAAACTGTTCTGTTTAAGGTAAAATCCCTGTACTGGTTCTGCCACGTCTTTGACCACTTAACCTCTACCAAGATAACCAAGGTACCCTAATGAAACATTCGGAAACCTTGGATTTTTAGCTGATAAAGAATATTTAAGGTATACTCTTCATAGTAGTCATTGTCCATATCTTGTCAATGGATAGAAATATTTCTATGAAACTTTGTCACTTTGAAGACATTCAGACATAAAAAAAGAGTTTTTCCCAGTTTTATTACATGTGGGGGAGACAATCTGTGTTTAAGTTAATATTGAAGTCTGTGGGAAATAAATTTAAAAATTTAAATTTAAAAAAATTTACCGGAAAAATCAACAATTATCCGCGACGGGTAATAAATTCCATTTGTCCCTAATATTTCCATTGTTTGATATCTAAAATGTTTATATTGTGAAAGTATATGCATGGCTTTGATGGCTTTTATGCGGCGTATACCTTAACTTCCATTTTTTATATAATTTGTTGCTTGTACTGTTTTCATTGTTCGCTTATTATTCATTTCATACATACGAATTCCTGCTTTGTTTAAGATGTATAACATTGTATAAAATTGTGTGATCAAAAGCATATGATATTCCCATTTCTGCAGGTCTGTATAAACATTTCTAATTTAAATCAATAAGTTACCGTTACCCAATACTTTCTTGTAATGAAGGGTTTCTCATTCTTGCCATACAAGCTTCATTAATCCGTTCTTTTCATCATATCCTTTCGCTAATTGCAATGTTCTAATGATGGGTATGTCAGTGTATTGTATTTCCACATTATAATCATATGGGCATTAAATCATTGTTTTCATGAAGATCCCTTCTTGTCGGGTTATTGTTTTCTTTGGATTAATACCCCATCAACAGTAATGCAGTCATTTTTTCTTCTTTTGTCAATGTGTGACAGAGTGCTGTAAACAAATGGCATGATACCACACCCAGTCTCATTATCCTTATACCGGGCCATTCAGTTCTGAAATTCCCCCCAAAATAGGTAAAAAAAATAGTTCCGTTTCTGGTCTCCAGGAAATAAAAAGGAGGGTAAGTATGTCGGAATTTTATTTTTTATTTTGATTTTTTTTTACATGAAATGAAAGGTAAAATAGGGAAATGTTTTAAAGGCGGAAAGATAAAAAACTTTAGGGTCGGCCGATAAAAAGAGGATCGGTCGGGAGACCAGAAACGGAACTTTTTTTTGGCCTAACGTGCGAAGCACCAAACACCAGTACATGTACCAATTTAACATGACAGTAGATCGAACCTACAGGGTGGATACTCAAAATACTAGATTTTTATATATATATAACTACATCTTTGCAGGGACCGTATTGTCAGACTTACGTATTGCATATGTGTAGGTATATAATAAAATACATGCACAACTTCTATCAGAAAGATTTTGATCTATCTATTTTCCTAAATTAACTAGGCCGCCATTTTAGCTAGGACCACAGGCTACCGGCGTAGGACCCCCCAATAATACAAAGTAACAATGCAAAACACATTTTATAACAAAATTTCACAATTCAAGGAAAAAAAATATTGATAGGAAAACCGACATGGTCGTATTCTGAACTTCGTATCTGACACAATTTTCAGCCGATTTCAAATATGCTGGCCTTGTTCAACGCAGAAACAATAGGCCTTTTCGTTGCCGAGTCGCTTTTCTATCTTAGATAAACCACACAGAAAATGTGAGTCATGAAACTCAATGGAAACTGTACTCGGACACGATGTGACCGAAGCAATGCATATCACAGACAATGCGCTTTTCAACGGCAACTTCACAGAAATATGTTTCTGCGTTGAACAAGCCCGGCATATTTGAAATCGGCTGAAAATTATGTCAGATACGAAGTTCAGATTACGACCATGTCGGTTTTCCTATAGATTTTGAACGGAGAGTTACATACCTTTTCTTATTTTATGATATCATTTTTTTCTTGAATAGTGAAATTTTGTTATAAAATATGTTTTGAACTGTTACTTTGTATAATTAGGAATGTTATATCAAGTATCTTTCTTCGTCTACATAATTAGGACCTGTCCAGTATTAAGAGTAGAACAACATCCTTTCAAGTTACAATATATCCATATTGCCACAGGACCACTAGCATGATTAGTGTTCATCACACACACATTTATATTACTGTAATTATTTTGCATGGTTATGAAAATCAAGTGACCTTTATCTTTATTTTAATATATATATATATATCTTCTTTTCCACTTTACACTTTCGAAATCGCTTACAAGTTTGACTGTATACTTAGTATACTTGTAGATTCATATTTTATTTGAAAGTCCTGCAAGTCAGATGGCTCGTGAGATACAAATATTCATATACAAAATGACAATATTTGACATTTAAAACAGTGCTTATACATGCTAAACATCTTACATTCATCAGAATACATGTTCCGTCCAGCTGGTGTCAGGCCCAGGGGGCTCTGTCAACTAGAACTCGATCTTTCTCGATCTGTCAATCTCTGAATGTTGATATAGGACTGAAATGTTACCACAGCAACTAAACAACAACAAAACACATTTTGTAAACAAGAAAATAAACATACTGCCAATTATTCAAACTCTTCTTTTGTTATGTATAGGATTTAACATACATTTACTATAACTTATACTTCATTTATCATTATATTTGTTGTTGTTGTTGTTGTTGTTGTTTTCAACTATATTGCAGTTAACGTTCCTTTTCGAACATTATATTATACAAAATATATGTAGGCCATACTACTTCAATACATTTTCTTCTTAAAAGTTCTTTTTACGCGTAATAATGGAGGACTACGGAAGCGTATTAGTGCCACATTGACACTTATTATTTTTTTAATTTTGACACTTTAATCTGTAAAATTTACAGACATGTAATGAAAGCAGCATAAGCTAAAAGTAAACACCAGACTAAATACAAGAAAGAGTGGGGATAACATAGGTTTCGACCTTTTAGTATTACTGAAACATCCAAAGAAAATTAAGAAGAGGAGATAAGGTGAAACGAATAAAAAAACCTGTAACTTTGAGAATATTTGTTCCTAACCACCCAATTTTGTTTTTGGCAAATTAAGCTACAAAATTCTACATAATTGTCATATATACATAAAATTTATTTTTGCTTAAAAGTAGTTTCAACATTAATGAATAAATTATTCAAGTTATGCATTATAACTTTTCAAAATTTTTTTTTTTTACATATACCTACAACATATACCTACAACATATACATACAACATATACCTACAAACATATACCTACAACATATACCTATAACATATACGTACAATATATACCTACAACATACACCTACAATATATAACATATGTTTACAATATATACATACAACATATACCTACAATATATACCTACATATATACCCAATATAACCTACAACATAAACCAGTACATACAACATATACATACAAAATATACTGGTACATACAACATATACCAACATCATATATGTACAATATAATACCGACACATCAAATATATTAATAAATTTTGTTTAATGTAAAATTTACAGATTAATGTGTAATTTTACAGAAAAAAGTGTGAATTTTACAGATTAAAATGTAAAATTTACAGTTTAAACTGTAAAATTTACAGAAAAAAGTGTGAATTTTACAGATTAATGTGTAAATTTTACAGAAAAAAGTGTGAATTTTACAGATTAAAGTGTAAAATTTACAGATTAATGTGTAAATTTTACAGAAAAAAGTGTGAATTTTACAGATTTATGTGTAAATTTTACAGATTAAAATGTAAAATTTACAGCTTAAACTGTAAAATTTACAGAAAAAAGTGTGAATTTTACAGATTAATGTGTAAATTTTACAGAAAAAAGTGTGAATTTTACAGTTTAATCTGTAAAATTTACAGATTAATGTGTAAATTTTACAGAAAAAAGTGTGAATTTTACAGATTAAAGTGTAAAATTTACAGAAAAAAGTGTGAATTTTACAGATTAAAGTGTAAATTTTACAGATTAATCTGTAAATTTTACAGATTAAAGTGTCAAAATTAAAAAAATAATAAGTGTCAATGTGGCACTAATACGCCTCCGTAGAGGACAGAAAACGATCACGCTTATGAACATCTAGATGGCTCTAGCGGTGGTGCGCGGATGGTTCTGGGTAAACAGCCGGAGTACCAATAGACAGACCACGTGAACGAACGGACGACCAAGGATCGAACGCGGATTGCATTGATGAAAAGGCAACGCGTGATGCACTTCGCTATGCGGACACCCTCTTCTCATACCTTAGTTACTGTTATCAGTAATAAAGTGGTAAATGCTGAATACATGTTGCAGACATGCCGTGTCCTATTTATTGGTTTCTCTTTAAACCTACGTGAGCATAAACTGTCTGTGAAAAAACAATTTGACATTCAGACATTACCTCCCACCAGTTTTCATGTATCCGCCACCTGTACGAATATGACGAATATGTAGCGTGCAACCTTTATATTCCCAGAAAACTCGAAAAATTGAAACAGAAAAAGTTATATATGAACATAACGTACACGTGAAGATTACCCAACAAGGTATTCTTGTTTTGTTTCTTGAATACACATATGTCACCGACCATCTTGTTCTATAGTACATTTACGCAGATATCGATTTTTAGTTATGATGTTTCAAAAAGTTAAGATTTTTCAAGTTCAATATTTATTTGAAAGTTGAGCCGAGTATATTTTCAAATGTTTAATAGGACCATACATTTAATTTGGAAATAGAAGAATCATTTTCTACAAGCTGTGTTTGCATGGCTTGAAATTAATGCCATTAATTCAATATTTCAAGAAATGCAGTGTGTCGTTTTATCAGATAGAATAGTACAGTCAAACCTGTCTTAAGCGGCCAGCCAAAGGAACAAGAGAAAGTGACCGTTTAATAGATGTGGTCACAAAATGACGGTTAAACATGTACAAAAATGCTTTTTTTAGTTATATCAAAACTGACCGCTTTATGCAGGTTGATTACTTGATACAGGTGGCCTCTTATACAGGTTTAACTGTATATTGAAAAGGAAAAAAGAAACTAATTTGAACGAGTTTTGGGTTTTATAGTAAGATTAAGATATGTTTGCATAGCTTAAAAATCAAAACCATCAATTCAATGTTTCAAGAAACGCAGTGTGTCGTTTAATAAGATTTAATAGTATATCGAAATGAAAAAAAAAATGACCAAGTTTTGGGATTTATCGTATCATTACAAGACTATCACTGTGGTCTGAGAATCGCGTAATTTATATCTCAGCTCGATCTAGTATGTGTTCTCTACCTGCTTCCATCTGAGCAAAATAAATACATATAGGATATAATATTTAATGCAAATATATTGTTTTAGTCATATCTATGGCCTTTTAATTTGTTATTTATTTTTCGTCCTGATATCAAAACAGCCCTGTCGAATTTAGATTAGTTTTTTTTTTTTTTTTTTTTACTTTTTGTGGCCGAGAGGGTAAAGTCGCTGACTTTAGCACCCACTCAGCCCCTCACCGCGTGGGTTCGAATCCCGGCAGGTTCATTCGGATTTTCATGTGAGGAAGCCTTCCAGCTGGCTTGCGGCAGGTCGGTGGTTCTACCCGGATGCCTCCGTGCATTCGGGGTCTTCCTCCACCTGTAATTAGCTGGACGTCGCTATATGACTGAAATACTGTCGAAGCGACGGTAAACTCAAATAGTCAAGTCACGTCTATTCATATTGACCATGTAACTCAACATTTTTATTCATAATATTATTTGAGCATACTTAAAACTGTGTAAGGTTTGGGTGGCGCACAGACCCCCGCATACCAATAACGAGGAAAATAAAGGGGTCACATTGAGTGACTGGAAAGAAAAAGACAAAATACCCTAATGTCTATCATTTAAATGCGTTAAGGCCAGTCTGATTTTCAGTGCTTTAAATAAATGAATCCAAAGATATAACGTAAAAAGTATTATTTTTACCATTAACATGGTAAAAGATATACATTTTTGAAAAAGAATCATGATTTTAGACCAAATATTTCCGGAACGTTAGTATGCGTGAGAATTTACTACCTACCGACATGCCACCAAGAAACAACTATTTTCTTTGTTCATACGTTTTAAGACGGAATAGCAAGGGTGTGTAACTAGGCACACATGGGCGTAACTAGGCGCATCTTAGCGTAACTACATACCAGACACCTGTGACTGTCGAACCTCCTGCTCCTGTTGAATGACCGACATTTACAAGAGGTGCAGATGATGCATTTATTTGGCAGCTAGGAGCGCCGGTTTGTTATACATTGAGTTCACACGTCTCTATCGGATGTTGCGATATATGGATATTCGCACCGATTGCCCTTTTTTGTACACAGAAAAATGACATTTCACGTATGAGACCGAATTTCGTTTGAATATGCATACTTAAACCGTAAGGAATTGTGTCGTTTCATTTGGTACATATCCTCATCCATCTCTCCCTGTGCTCTTATATAATGATCGCAATAAAAGCTATGTTCTGTTCTGTTCTGTTCTGCTCAGCAAACGTTCCTTGAATATGTGTGATAACTTCCTGTCTAAATGCATACTCCATCCGCTGCAAAATTGCAGAGACTTTCCTCTATATGCTAGCTAATTCAGTATAAAGAACCGGGAGGGTGAGTAACGTGGACATCTACCCCCTATCGTTATTATTGCAGCGGTGAGCCTTCACGTTAACACACACACACACACACACACACACACACACACCGAGCGATTGTATTATTACGTTGACCATCTGTACAGTTTTTCTTTTCTTTTCTTTAGAAAAGAAAATACATAAATGCTATTGAACAAATATAATAACGAGAGTTTTATAAATCATAGAACCAGTTGAAGAATTAATATCACTGACTATACGAATATGCATAAATTTAGATACACTGACTATACGAATATGTATAAAGTTAGATACACATGCACTTTGTTGCACGTCCTCAATATTCCAGAAAACCAATTCAAATAAATTCATAAAATGTCCATATACACTTATATGCACGGGTTTGATTTCACTTGGCGTCTACATGCATGAATTTCAGTAGGAACATGATCTGTAAATTCCTAATTTCTTTGGTAGACTAAATTCTCCCCCTCCTTTTAATTTGAATGTTAATGTTAGCGTTTTGTCTTTTGAGATGGGTGCAGTAAATCTAGACGTGTACATGAATATCGAAATGTATTTTTCTATATATTTATTTTAGTTGTGTGTGACGTCAGTCACACCAACTATAGTACTACGTTTTCAACCCAGGTTCTCCTAGATTTAAAACCGAATAACCTCTCAATAGTGTAAATATGATCGATTGTATATATCTCTACAATATAAGTATACTAGAATTAAGCAAAAATACTGAAAAATCAATGCTGTGTCGAAAATAGATACTTACAGGCTACAAAAATCGCCTGTGACATGAAAACATTATAAGGCTTATTTTCTATGCTGCTGTTACTACAATCGAATGATGTAATTGTTTTTATCACGTGATCATTTTACAAAGCGCACGAATACACTCTTTTGGAGCATTTTTTTTCTTCATATGAGACAGTTGTCCTCCGTGCTGTGTGAGATCTGCGTTCTAGCTGGTCCTTTTATTTTCATGTTATATTTTATTTCATTTCATTCTATTTCATATACGCATGTAATATATTTATTCACGTATGAATTTAACGCATAGAATCCAATGAATATGGTGGTTAAGTAAAAATAAATATATTGTCATAAAAAGTTAATTGTCTTTATATGGTATCATATCAATGTGGAAAAAGAACAGATATGATAAAACGCGGGACATGCAAAAATGCACGTAGCTGGGTCGTATGGTAAATGCCGTGCATGACAGTGTTCGGTCGGGGATAATACTTATACATGTACATCTAATATAAAGACCACGTGGTCACGAAACTTTAAGGATTATTGCGATAAACTGAAAACAGAAAGAACATGATTCTGTATAAAAGCATGGTGTCTTTACTGCTACATAAAGAGACCCGGTGGAAATTAATAAAGCTCCTGTCAGGACTAGAAGTGTACATCGGAATAAGCACCATTATCGCGGCTAATCGTATCTACTCGGCAATTTCCAGTCAGAAACCATGTAGGCGTACAGCTAGACTGCATGGTGCTATTTTTATTCATGAGATAAAAAGTGACAAACAAATATCATAAATGGCTTTTACCACTGTTAAATAGGTCGCTATGTCTCTGCACACACGTCAACTTTCCTGTAAACGTGAAAGAATTAGAAGTAGAAACTTTGAAATGTAATAAATGCATACCTCGTGATAATTTTCAGAACGCATAACCATACGCGTGCAAATTATTACAAACATATAGTTGTTCAAAGTTTCTACATAATTTTCAAATTGTATTTTTTCTCTCCCATTTTCCGCATAAAGAAAATAATTCCGTTATTAACTATTATTAAGGTAAGAAAAACTAAACGCTAATTTAAGAAAAAGAGAAAAATAAAGATCAATCGATAACATGGCAAATGGAAAAAAATCTCAAGTTATCATATCTAAATCGACGTATTAATCGTCATAGTTATTAGCGTTAGATCAAATTCTGCGGCGCGTATGAATACACTGATCGATTTGATATCGTTAAGTTTATTAGGTCAGTAAACCAGGTTAAAAACAGTATTTATCAAAGTTTATCCCCGTTTATTTTCCCACTGCGATCGCCTTGTTATAGCTGACCTTCTAAGCTATACCTCAATGTCCTTCTATTACATAAAACTAAAGTAGTTTTAGTTACTTGTATTCTTCACTTTTTTCATGCTAATTATACACCTGTGGAAAAAAAGTTCACCACCCTCATATATTTTGGTCTATTGTACATTATAAAGCATCGTGTCTCAAATTTGCTTTTTGCAGTTGGTACAAATGATATTCCATGGGATTAAACTTAGTCATTGAATGTATAAAACCTTTCCTCATAGATATTTTGACGCACTCATAGTCACGAAGCTATTGCAGAGCAACTCAACTTACCATTTATTGTAAAATCAATTCATTACAGACAGAGGACGAGAACGCATAAACCTGATCACGCGGTTACGCAGGTGATTGGTTTTAGCTGTCGATAGGCTTTTCATGTATCCTTATGAGGAAAGGATGCGAGAACGCCGTGTTTTCGCAAAAGCAGTATTTAGAATATTCACGTACATGTAACACATATTTTTGTTTATATATTACTGTTTAGCAAAAGTAACGTAAATGTGGCTAAAAGACGATTATCGGAAGCGCAAAGATGGCAAATGGTCGGAATGCACTCGACGGGATATAGAAGGGGATATCCGCCTATATTCTATAACGTTATACTGTTTCTAATTTTCTGATGTCAAATGTTAATTTGCAAATTGTAACACCGCATATGCTAAATATCTCTATCTAATTACTATTACATATAAACAATTTTCACATTTACCACCACCTAATTTGCAAGTTACAAATCTACAAATTACAAATCTACAAGTAACAAATCTATAAGTTACAAAATAGACAAGTTACAAATCTACCGATGTAAAATATACACGCAAGGTTGCGCTCCTAATCGGGGAATGCCAATCTATAAATTGACCTCACCAGCAAACTTTTCAAAATTTGAGCTTCTTGCAGATATAGGCAATTTAGAATATTCTTGGGCATCATATACAGAAAATAGACCCTCCTGCATTGAATCTGGACGAACTGGAAGCAGCTCTGCATGTGAGTGGCGACAGCTGACCATTCACCAAATTCGATGTTTCGCCGGCGGGATGAGACAGGACCAAGGCAGTCATTCGTACACGAGGAGGATTCATCCGATATTGAACAAGTGAGATATCACTTTTTATGTTCACTCAGTGAAATTATAAATCGATCTCACGCCAAAACAAACAATTATCCTCTATATATTTTTATTTTATTTTTAATTAAAAGAAACATAAAAAAAGGATTAATTTGGAACCTTTTTGTTAAATGAATGTTTTTGTCTTTTTCCTTACATTTAAGAAAAAATAACAGTTTGGAGACAAGGATCAATAAATTTTGCGAATTATTGGTGTTTTCCTGTCAAGTTACGTCACACACGATGTGAAATATCACGTTAATGTACGTAGTTCAATAATACAATTGAAATATGGTCCCTGATAAGTTATAGGATCAACCTAGAGACCCCCTCCCCTTACCAAAAAAATCCTACATTTTACAGAACATAAATGAATTAATTCAATTAATCCTCACATTTTATGGATATATGAATACAACAACGCTGAGAGGATAGGCCATGCAGTATAAACTAAACTTATTAACAATTGACTTCTCTGTAAATTATGTAAGACTTTATTTCATTTAAAAAGACTGGGCTGACTTTAACACTCACACAGCCCCTCACCGCGTGGGTTCGAATCCCGGCAAGGTCATTCGGATTTTCAGGTGAGGAAGCCTTCCAGCTGGCATGCGGTTGGTCGGTGGTTCTACCCGGATGCCTCCGTGCGTGCATTCGGGGTCTTCCTCCACCTGTAATTAGCTGGATATATACGGAAATCATTTAGTTGTTGTTAAACAAAAAAATAAACACTTGACAATTATCACAATACAGCATGCCCGTATATTCGCTGCAGGTTTTTTCACCCACAAAATTGGCCATGTATCCACAAAATTGTAGGGTTCTCTATATGAAGGGATACAAAGCTCTGGAAAAACAATTTTATCCCCAGATGTATGACCACTATGAGTATGATGTTTCTTGTTCTCATTTGGATCATCTTAAATCTTACGCACCAATTAATATGTGCTGTTACGAAGGACACTTAACTTCATTACAACTTTTGTTTATTGATATTATCTCTTATGTCCACCATACACGTGACATCTTATTTTGAGTTCAATGTCGTCATTTTGGAAATAGTTTGACTGTTGTTGTTTTGGATGTTTTTTGTTTTTGTTTTTTTAAATTGTTTTCAATTACCATTGGCAACTTATTACATTTGAAGGGAATATATTGATGCATTAGGGAGTATATTTAAAGGTGAGGACAGCAGTCTCGTCTTCTTATGGTGAACTCGATACTCTAGGAAAAGTCCAGTAGCACGTATTATCAAAAGAGACTACTAGAGGCAGTAATAAACCCATGCCAAGTCAAGACAATATAATCTGCGCTCGCTTCGAGGCTTTGCCTTTTACATAATATATATGTTTGTATAAACCGATCTGAAATAAAAATTAATGTATCCCATTACGGGGCAGTATTAACTACAACGTCATGGACTTCATATTCTTATGTGCGGTCAATCCTGGACCTGAAAAAAATAACCGTAAAATAAACAATTGTTAAAGCTCTTCTTTTGGGAGACTGGCGGTGCTAGGTATTTTTTTATTTTTTTTTGATATTTCAAACAACATTAATTGCTTATGACTTTTAATATGTAATTTAATTAATCAATGCATCTTCGTAAAAAGATTAAGTATATTGACGGTCCACTTAAAACCTACTTTTGATGTGTAATGTTCAGTCCCTTTGCTAGCTTTTGTAACCAGTTTTCGTGGTATTACAAGTCATCATCATTCTTCAGTGATTGTCTCACTCCACAAGGAGTAAAATCGCATTTGGCTAAAAACCGTATATACATACGCAGCAGGCAAGACCGACTGTTTCTAAATAAAGTTTCATTATTTACAATTCTGTTAAAAATAAAATATCTCATTGTGACTAATAGTTTATGTTTTGACTGTCCAAGGCAGATTGGAAAGCAGCTAGACTGGTCTGGTCAACAACGTTCTGTGGCAGCTTGTTCCAGAGAACTATGGTTGCAGGAAAGAAACTGTTTTGAAAGATTGAAGTGCAGGCTCTGATTTGGCAGAAATGCTGTTTGTGTCCTCTGATAGCTCTTGTATATATAAGCGGGGGATTTGGAGTTATGTCCACAAGATTGTGGATTATCTTATAAAGCATGGTTACTCTGGTGTTGTTCTGTCGGTGTTGGAGAGTGTCCCATTTGAGGTCAGCTAGCATGTTAGTGACACAGCTTGTTCAGGCATTATCGTTTTTCACGAATCTTAAGGGGCGAACATACATCTTAAATGCATTAGACTTGGCAGTTGGAGGGCTAGATTTTATTTTTCCCCTGATGAAGGACATGGTGGAATTGGCTTTTTTGGTGATGTTGTTAATATTTTTCCAAGAGATTTTAAGGAGAAAGTAACATCAAGATATTTGGCATGATCTACAGTGTTAAGTACCTTTCCGTGAATAACGTAGTTGCTAAGGGTTTTTTTTTTTTTTATTTGCGTGAGAACGCGATATAACTGTTTTTCAAGTCCTATATAATCAAAACAAATGTCATCCATGATCTAATACTCAAATTAAGACATCATTTGACTTCTTTTGTTAATACTGGGTAATGTTTAAGATGCCAGTTAAATTCATTTTAATCTTGAACTCATATTTGAATGGCTATTTTGTAAGTCAAACTTGTCTTTATTATGGTTGACTTAACAGTTTTGATGGTATAACAAGTTTTCGGGGTATTTTAACTTTACATCGTTTGCGTGAGAACTTGATATGACAAGTTGTTTTCGATGTCCCATATGATCAAAACAAATGTCAGTCATGCTTTAATATTCAAATTAAGACATCATGTGATTTTTTTGAATTCAGGTCAGTGTTTAAGATCCTGGTCCAATTCATTAAAATCTTGAACTCATATTTGAATAGCTTTTTTGTAGGTCAAACTTATCTGAATTATTTAAATTGACATATATTAAAAAAAAAAACCACTATTTCCTTAAAATAGTTTTTAACACAAACTGGAGAATAGTATTTTGTGTATACAGAAAAGTAAACGTCACTATGTACCCCAATAATAAGTCAAATGATGGATTAATAAGAATAAAAATATTGTGGATATTGTTACAAATTTTAGGGGGTTGGAAAAAGGCTTGTGAGAGGAGCAAAGCTTTGTTTAATGATGAATTATTCAATCAATACATATAACTGTCATTAACTTTTAAATGAAAAAATTATCACTGAATGGGATGAGTGTAAGGTCAGCAGTTTACCCGAATGTAGTTGCACACTTTTTTTGTGATAGAGGATGTCAATTAAAATAAAAACTCTAAATGTCTAATTATGATAACATTTATTCCCTGAAATGGAATTTTCATGCAAAATAAACTGATACCAAACGCTTCATTTATTTTGAGAATGTCACAAAAAGTTGTTAGTAACTCTTTATGTTTTATCCAATAACAGTCAAAAATATTATTTCCAAAATGGTGTCATGAGTTCTTGTAAGTGAACTCAAAGTGAGTGGACATATAGAGACAAAATCTATAAACAAAAGAGGCACACAGTTTTACCGGTATACTGGTAAACCACGATCCAGCTTGTGGTACGGACTGGTACAAGGACGAATAATACTTGTACTTTGGTGGTTTCCGTGTAACGGAAATGAATGAGTAAAAATTTTCAATAATTTTGTCATCACAGATAATTTTATTGTTTAAGAACATCAAAACCTGCGTAAATATGATATATATGTATCAATTTCCATTTAAATATTACAAAATACAATTTTATTTGAAAATATTCATTTGTTACCAATAATGATCTTGAAAGGAAATTAAAAAAATGGCTGACGGTGACGAGAATAACTTGGTGTTGTTAGCAGTATTTAGTCTTCAACACAATTCCCAAAATATTTTGTGCGGTATACTGTGGTACAGTTCCAACCTGTGGTTCCCAGCTCTAACAAACAACAGTTGCAATGAAGTTCTGTGTTCTTCCTAACAGCACAGATTGGTGTGCAAAATTTAAGATGTTCCAAATGAGAACAAGAAATATTAACACACTGACAATGTTGATTTTATTATAGGTGCACTCCAAGTTTTGTAACTGGAGGTACAATTGCTGTTTTTTCTATAACTTTGTACCCCTTCTTGGAGAGGATCCCTACAATTTTTGGGACACATAGCCAATTTGGGGGTAATAACCCCTCTACAGGGGGTAAATGGGCATGCTGTTTTATGATTATCAGTTGTGAATTTTGCTATCAGATTAATATCAACTATGGCTCGTAATGACTTCCATACATAGGATTGTTGAGAAGTGTATAATACTATTGATAATCAAACATGCGCTTTTTAAGAACAGATGTTGGTTTACATTGAAATCAGTCATCGTCTGCTAGCAGAGACTTATCAGTAGATATAATTGTTGGTTTAAACAAATTGATAAGGAACATTAGTGAAAATGGTATAAAATTGGTACTTCTTTATTATGCCCCCCTTCGAAGAAGAGGGGGTATATTGCTTTGCTCATGTCGGTCGGTCGGTCTGTCGGTAGACCAGACCTTGTCCGAGTGATAACTTAAGTTCTATTTGACCTTTAAGTCTCAAACTTCATGTGGTTGTTGCTCATGATTAGTAGATGACCCCTATTGATTTTGGTGTCATTACCTCAAAGGTCAAGGTCACATGTTGTTTATGTATAATACCAGACCTTGTCCGAGTGATAACTTAAGTTCTATTTGACCTTTAAGTCTCAAACTTCTTGTGGTTGTTGCTCACGATTAGTAGATGACCCCTATTGATTTTGGTGTCATTACCTCAAAGGTCAAGGTCACATGTTGTTTATGTATAATACCAGACCTTGTCCGAGTGATAACTTAAGTTCTATTTGACCTTTAAGTCTCAAACTTCATGTGGTTGTTGCTCACGATTAGTAGATGACCCCTATCGATTTTGGTGTCATTACCTCAAAGGTCAAGGTCACATGTTGTGTATGTATAATACCAGACCTTGTCCGAGTGATAACTTGAAGTTCTATTTGACCTTTAAGTCTCAAACTTCATGTGGTTGTTGCTTATGATTAGTAGATGACCCCTATTGTTTTTGGAGTCACTTGGTCAAAGGTCAAGGTCAAAGTGACCTTCATTTACTGGGCTTGATTTTGAAAATTGTGACAAAGCTGTTTCTGATCAATAACTTGAGAACGCCTGGGCCTAGGAACTTCAAACTTAGTATGGAGATTGGTCATGATCAGAAGATGAACCCTATTGATTTTTGGGGTCCCTAGATCAAAGGTCAAGGTCACAGTGACCTTGATTTACTGGGATTTTATGTTAAAATGGTGACCAAACCATTTCCGATCAATAACTTAAGAACGCCTGGGCCTAGGAACTTCAAACTTAGTATGAAGATTATGCATGACCAGTAAATGACCCCTTTTGATTTAGGGGTAACTAGGTCAAAGGTCACTGTGACATTGAATGCCGAGATAGATTCTGATCAAAATGGGTTCTGGTCAAATCTTTTTCACCAGATTCTTTTTCAGCATTTTCACCTTTACTGGATGCAATATACAAGGTAAAACTCAATTGAGTTAGCAGTGTTAATAATTATAAGTAGTAAACCTTCACCAAGATAAGTTCTGAACTTTGTAACATATCCACATTATAAAGCCAAACATCATACATATAATATAGTCATATAAATATTATGGCATATGAGGGGGAATATATGTTTTACAAACATTTCTTGTTAAACAGATGTTTTTATCTGTTTCTCCATCTTTTTCAAAAAATAAAACAGTTTGGAAACAAGGATGAATCTTTTTGCAAATTGTCAGAGGTTTCCCTGTCAGATTATGTCACAATCAAAGTGAAATACATGTATTGCATTAATGTACGTGCAAAATGAAGTAAATCTTCATGTCATCAATATACCTCTCCTAACATGTACTAATAATTCCTTTTTTTATAGAGATGTAAAAGTCCTGATTTTCAAGGGAGCAAATACATCAAATTAGCCTTGTCTATTTCAGTATTTGTGATGTTATTGACTTGTCCACTTTTATGAATTTGTTGAGATTTTTGCAAGTTGAAACCTATGGCACTAGCAAGTATTTGCAAGTGCCAAAAAAAAAATAGTACTAGCACTGCCTTTGCTACCTTTTCTGAAATTTTTGTAATTCAACAGATATCCACAATTGTCCCACAGTCAATAAGCCAGATTACCCCAAAGATCATTGCATATTTCAAGAGTTGGTGTTCTTTCACAAACCGTTTCATTGAGTTTTATCCAGAAAGGTATTTCATGGTAGACTAAATTGTCAAATCCCCTTGTAGTAAAAATGTTGAATGTTTTTAGTGATATTAGAACCAAGGATTAAATATTGGTACTGGTACTATTACTTGTTACTGTAGAGCTCACTTGGCAAGCTGGGCCTTTGACCAGTCTCACATTATGCTTACCTTAACCCTTTACCTCATGAATTTTCATGTATATATTAATGATTTGATGAATATACATTGACTGACCTTTAAATAGTATATGAAACAGGAGATTTTTCTTATGCCATGCCGACTGTGTAGAATTTGAGCTACAGTTTTATTTGAGC
>CM037782.1:57474017-57524017 GCA_021229015.1 Solen grandis
AATGTTTGTTTGTGATATCTTGAACCCTTTAAAATGGGTCGGAAAAAGGAGGTAAATTTAAAAAATCTTTACACACTAGAGGCCACAATTATGATCCAATCTTCTTGAAACTTGGTCAGAATGTTTGTCTTGATGATATCTTGAACCCTTTCGAAAATGGGTCAGGTTGGATTAAAAAGTAGGTCAGTAGGTCAAATCTTAGAAAAATCTTGTTAACACACTAGAGGCTACAATTTAATCCAATCTTCCTCAAACTTGGTCAGAATGTTTGTCTTGATGATATCTGAACCTTCGAAAATGGGCGGGGAAAAAGTAGGTCAATAGGTCAAATCTTAGAAAAATCTTGTTTACACAATAAAGGCCACAGTTTTGATGCAATCTTCCTCAAACTTGGTCAGATTGTTTGTCATGATGATATCTCGAACCAGTTTGAAAATGGGTGGGGCTGGACAGAAATGTAGGTCAGAAGGTCAAATCTTAGAAAAATCTTGTTTCACCTCATCATCTTAATTCTAAAGCAATCTGTTTTGTACAGGCAATGGATGATACTTTTCTCAGGTGAGCGATCTAGGGCCATCTTGGCCCTCTTGTAGTTTTTAAAGTTTAAACTTTATTTATTTTACATCGATTACGAAACAAGTTATCACAACTTATATTAATCACTCTCGATGGCTCTGATGGCGGCATATTTTGTCATTATTGTGGGAGAAAGCCGGAGAGCCTGGAGAAAACCCTCGTGTCTGGACGGGCGACCACTGTACCCTTTCACGTACGTAACCAGGAATCGAACCCGGAAAGCATCGGTGAGAAGCGAGGCGCGTTACCACTACACTATCCAGGCAGCCGGGCGTTTTTAGAAATGCACCGTTCATATTCAGTGGTATATGGTAACGTCTGCTTCATTAACATTCGAGTATGTAACAGCAACTATTTACAAGAAAGTTGTGTTCATCTTGTTTAACATATTTCAAGATATCTTAATAACAAAACAAGTTTTTTGGAGACACTTATAACGATGATACCCAAGGATACCCGGATAACAAAACAAAATAACAAAACAAGTATTTTTGTTTGCTTTTCAGAGTGTCATTCGGGAATAATGGGTCGTTAGTGGAGACACTAATTATCGATGATACCCAAGGATACCCGGATGATTCGTGGTACCCAAATAACAACAATGATAAAGGGTAAGCTATACTCGAAATAAAGCAGTCAAAATATGAGATTCAACTCAGTACTGGCTCTTAACCTGACTTGAATTTGATTATTCGGTAAGAAAATTCTCAGAATGCAGTCTCGGTCTCCAGAACCTGATAACTCAGATTTCAGTATACATGCTCCCTATGAAAGAGGCCAAAATGTTTCTATATAACGTCGTGAGTTATTCGTACCTTTCTCGTATAAATAACCGTTTCAGAAAGTGTTGTATTACAACCATATAGTTGTATATTAGTATGATAAAACGATATTTCATTATGGTTCATGTTCGCAGATGATTATTATAATTTAAGGCTATATGTACGGACCCGTGAAAGATTTTACGTTTCTCAAAACGTTGTACTGAAAAGATTGACGCAACTTGAATACAATAAGCATAAATAGTCAACATTGGATTGGTGTTCATAAAATTCAGAGCCTTACGACTTTTAGTATAGTATCCGCGTCTGTACACTTTTGTACCAGGGGCCCGTTTCACTAAACTTCGTACGTTCAAATTTATCTTAGTCGTAAATCTACTGTTCTACATAGTGTCTACTAATGTTTTATTTTCACAATTAAACACGAAGGAAGTTGGCCCATTCCATTGCATTATGCACAAACACTTTGAAGAATATCACAGAAATATTGCTTTTTGTAAAGAAATTCTACAGTATGAAACGAACATTATATGCCATCGCTTTCTATAACATTCAATAAGTGATGACCGACATATATCAGATTCTACGTCAGTTTTCTCTGGTAAACAATATAATCAGGATTACTTTAACATGTTTATGATATTTTATGTCTTTTTGTCTCAGGATAGAGCGACATTGTTATTGTTTATTTTATATATACTGAGCATAAAAACTCGGAAAGTAGTTCGTAAAGGTTAACCTACATATCAACCCAACCTCGAACTAAATTTTAATACCGAAAAAAATGTTAATCATGCCATTATCTTAGTAGAGCGTTATAGTTTTTATTCTGAAAGATTTTATTCCGATAAATTATTACGTGTCTATGATTTCGAAATCCCATGACTTGCCCTGCACAAACCTATAAGCTATATAGTGTTGCAGTATTTTTCAATTAGCAGCTCTCAGGACTATTGGTTTTGATTCGTCCTTATTTTTCCTAAAAAATGTCTTTCTCCATTTTGTAATTGTCTTAGAAAATAAAAATACATTCTAACAATATATTATTGTGCCCAAATGTCCCAAATGTTTCTTTTACATTCTGTTCTCCTTTTATTTGTTTATATGTTTGAAACTAAGCTAATATAATATATAGACGTATGTTTATTTTTCCCTCTAAAGACCAGTTTCACGTACTTGGTGATATTACTTTTTTATATTTCAGGGACAAAATATTGTATCTAAATATCTAATTTGATTGACAAATTAAAATTTGAAAATAAAAGAGATACTAATTTATTAAAGGCAGTTCCTTATGGAAAACAATTCATTTAGATTAAAAAATATTTCAGTTTTATTAATTGAGATGTATTAATTATTTAAGACTGTTTCATTACTATCTCATCTTTTAAGAGAGAAGAAATTTAATTTATTCATTTTGTTCTGCGCAAAATTGATGTATTTGTCATTTAAAACCTATATGTATAATAGAGCTTCCCGTCATCGACAGCAGAAGCTTTTAATATAAGTTTGAAAGCATTTCTCTGAAATGTGCCACCATAAATAATTATTTCATATCTAAAATTCAATCCACGTGTTTCTTTACGTGCTATTCAATCGATAGCTTCTAACTCAAGATGAAGTATTTATTAAAACGAGCTGCAAGGAAGAGCATGTCAGTCACTTCACATATGATGGAGAGGCATTTTCCTGTAAAACATCAAAACTCAACCCTGTTACATCGATATAGTACTGGTGAAGAAATCGAACGTCCATAGAGGGCGGTGATAAAGTAATTGTTTGCAGTCAAAACAAAACAAAACAACAAAAAAAAAAACGTTTTTAAACATTTCAGTAGTTCCGAACCATATGTTCTGAATGTTACGAAATACCACGATAGAACAGACAGTGGTATTGTCCCCTCTTGTTTGGGTACTAGTTACTCTCAGTAATGTTGGGTCTTGCGACTTGGTATGGTACCATTCCATTCCTGCATGGCGTGATACCATAGTACCATAGTGAGCACTATATACACGTATTTGCATGTAGAGAAATACATATATGATTGAAATATCATTACAGGGACCTTACATATCAAAACAAACAATGTCAGGAAAATGTTCATAACTCTCGTATCATAAATGTGTACTGTCGTTTGGGAAATGCTGCCTTAGATATTGTTTAAATGAATTAAGTCTTAAAATCCCTACAAACGGGAACACGGTCAAGGTCACAGGTAAGTCAAGAGTATTAAGTTGAAATTTAATCCTTCAAATAACGTTTTAGGTGTGTTTACAGTATGCTTTTGAATTGCACTCTACATTTAATACTAACATTAAATATATCTTTATCTGGTGTTTTTTTTTTTTTTTGTTGTTGTTGTTGTTGTTGTTGTTGTTTTACCTAAACTTCATCTAAGCCTTCAGGACTGTTCTGAACATTGTCTATTAGATAAAAACGTTGTCAGCATATATCATACCTTTAACCATTTTGGTGGTAACTATAGATCATGAATAGGTTATTGGTTCGTATGTTGATATTATAATATGCTATGTAAAATTTTGTGACGTTTACTTAGATAAATACATACATGTAATTAGGAACATATTATAATTCATTGTACATTTACATGTACAAATATTTTGCTTAAGATTTTAGCTTTTAGTGTTTAGTATGTAACTCATTTAACAAGGTACCTAAATGTTTGTTAAATAAACCATTTACCTATTACCCTCTCAAGTTTATCGGCCGGTCCGGCTGGCCGAGTGGTAAGAGCGTCCGCCCCGGTAGCAGGAGGTCGTGGGTTCGATCCTCGGCCACGACATACCAAAGTCGTAAAATATGATACTGGTATAGCTCCCTTGTTTGGCGCTCAGTATATAAGGGTAGTTCCAGGGCTGGTTGGTCCGGTATCAGGATAATGTGACTGGGTGTGGTATCATGCCACTACATGTCTACGGTGCGATACACCAGTGTGGCAGCACTATATCTGTCTTAAGTAGACATCGTCTCCATATGACTTAAATACTGTCAATACAAACAAACGAAGAATATCTCATAGGAACAAATATTTTATTTGTTTTTGTAATAAAAGTGTTTATTTCTACGGTGATTACTCATCCTTCTCAATGATTCCTGGGTTGAAAAAAGTAATCTTCACATGGAAATATCAACAGGGTAAAAACCCACTATCTTCACCTGGAAAGAACATGAAACCTTCACCTCACCTCTGGACTTTGGACCTCCGGACTTCAATATTGAACCAATAGCATAGTGTATGTATACTCTCGGTAAAAAAAAAAGAAGAAGAAAAGAAAACTTGTTTTTAGAGAGAGAGAGAGAGAATGTGCACAAGATCTCTTGTATATCAGTATAGGGTTCTTTTATAACTTGTCATTTCCATGCATCCTAACAAAATCTTCCCTCCCAAGAAATCCTTCGATGTATAAACAAAAGGACTTGATAGGATAAACACCTGCCCAATGTTTGTTCTTTCAACACGCTGCAAATGGACGAACTGAGCGCCGTTTATTAAATCCCCCCAAATCAATATAACGCTGTAAAATAACACGTTTCCATGCCCACAAAACGTCTGGAAATTTGTCTGGCTCGATAAACCACCGTGCCCTTAGGACGAGACCAGTGTTTATGTTCCCCATGAGTTCCATAGATAGCCTCATATATAAATTGATATAATCATATCGTAAACTTCAAGGTCTAAAAATGATATACCTGTCTTGCAGGAATGCCCGTGTAACCCGCCATAAATTCGAAGTTAACGACAAACGGATCGTCCTTTTACAAATGTATATACACATCTTCTTGCCTTGCTCCACGACGCTTATATTTCAGGCCAAATTATAGACCAAGTGATTCCAATGGGAAGAACAAATGATTCCATACGATCCCATTCTCGCTCATTCTGAGGGAGGCCAGCCTTGCCAAGTTTGTAAACACGATATACACACAGAGACGTGAATATGTGACCATTTTCCAAAATTATCTGATGGTTGGTTAGCGGGGTGGATTACACGTGAGGAACTTTTATTGGAATTTAATATGGGAAACTGTTTTTTCTATAGTTCATTATAAACTAAATCAGTTCTAATGATTTGTAGAAAAATATATATGTACGTATATATACAAATGGATTTATTGACAATTTCAAAAAATAGCAAGTTGGTAAAAAGGAATCAAAGTCTTGTCCTTAAGGCAGTGTTGTCCATCTGATAAAAAGGGATTTACTTTAATAGAACAAGTATATATATATATATATATATACACACCTACATGCTGGTGTATAATTCCACATATTGTTCATTGTGAAATAAACATACACTTGAGATTTTTTCTCAGTTAATAATTGGTCACTTTAAATCAGCGAAATATACCGGGTACTGCCGATCCTCTGGTTTATTTGATCTATTGGATGATGCATGGATGTAAAGATGGTCACACACGCATATGTTCGCACGTACGCACACAAGCGCAAACGCGCGCGTTTGTGTATCAATTATGGCAGAACTTAAACAGAATCTAGGGATTAAATGATAACTTATGACGCTCACAAAGCTGCCATGTTTTACAAGTTGCAGGCCTGTGTATCAGATTGTATTTATTAGATTATCGCCCGTAATAATTCACGACAAGAACAATCGGGGACAATTTAATAGCAACCTGGCGTTTGTATAAACATGCAACAACGGTAGAATATTAGAACCATTCCGAATCAATATGTAGTTGGAACATTATTCGTTAGCTGTCATAGAGTAGAACAGTTTGTAAACAACAACAACATCAGAAATTCTACCACCTTTTCAGTTTGTCATATTATCTTTGAGAGACAAACGATAAAAACTGGGACAGCGTCAGTGTTTTTTGCGATTTTTATGCTTATAGTTTTCTACTGAAGTAAAATGGTTTCTATGTGTGTTTGTTTGTTTGGGATTAATATAAGCATTCTTGAGGACTATGCAACACGCCAATGACAGGCTGATTGTCATCATATCAAGTATACAAATGTATTTTTATTGATACGGGACACGCCAGATAAATTCTGATCACAATCTAGGGAACACGACAACGGACGTGTTCATAATATGTTGCCGTCGGGGATCGAACCAACGATCTTTCTTTCGACCTCAATATGGAGTGACCGGTTCCGATATGATGCTTGTTAGTAATGACTATCATTCTCTTTGTAAGTCACAAAAATGTTTAAACTTTATTTATTTTATATCGATTACGAAACAAGTTCTCACAAGTGATATTAATCACTCTCGATGGCTCTATTTCTACGCTGTTCTTTGTTGTCTGTATTCGTAACACGGAGAGAATCATCATGTAAAGAATATGTCCATATTAAGACCACTTTTAAGACCACTGTACCCAAATTTAGGACACATTTCCGATCTGATTTGATAAAAAGACCACCCCTGTATTCCTCGTGCGGTTCCAATGCGGTAGCACAATACGTGCGTGTTTGACTGTTTTAATCATGAAAGCTTGCGCAACTAATATAAAGCGATAGCATTTAGCTCATAAGAGCACAACATTATCAATGTTGTGTGTCCAGATTGCCTGGCAAAGAGTGATATTATACCGAACCGTATTAATAAAGAGGTCGATAAGAAAAATCCATCCAGTGATTGGTCAATATCTATTGTAAACACTATTTCAAAAATATCTTTATTAATTATTTGAAATGGAATTAGTCAGAGGTGGTGTGAGCCGGGACATATTTTTTCTGATGCACAGTTGGTTTTAGACATAAACGTTCAACATCGGATGCTATTTTTCTACTTACTGTGCGATGGAAAGAGTTTTATCGTCTAAAAATATGTGTGGTGCACTTTCTCTGATTACGAAAAATAGTTCGATATCATTAAATGGGATGCTTTATACATGTATTTAAAACTGACTGACATTGGAAATAATTGTAAAATTGTAGATAATACGATCTATGTACAAAAGTGTGCACGTGCACGTACGTGTTAGATCATCTTCAAGTGCTTGTAATAATGCTTTGATATTAAAATTGGTCTTAAACAAAGTGAATCATAGTCTCCAACTTTTATTTTTACTTTTTGTGAATGACATAATTGGTAATATTGATATCAAATCATTAACTACGAATGATTTGCAATTTCTTAATTTCTATATTTCTTATTTAAATCTCATGATATCGTTCTATTCACAACAATTCGACAAAACAAGATTTATGAATATACATTTTAATGAGGCCTGAAAATCAATGAAATTAAATTATAAACTTGCAAAATTGAAAGTCGAACAGTCTTTTAACAGAACAGACCTATAGAAATGGTCAAACTATTAATGTAGATAAGTCTGTATACTTAAGCATTTCCAGTTTACAAGTAACATATCTCATGCTGTTAGTGCAATGCATGACCATTCACTAAGGACATATCATAATCTATTAATAATTTCATGTTAAAACTAAATTCTATCGTTTTTGATAGTATGGTTGTTCAAATTCTATTATATGGTTCTGAAATATAGGGTGTGTGTATATGTATAAACTTATTTACAAGGTCCATCTTAAATATCCCTTGTATTAGTACGTGCTGGGCTATATGAATTAACTCCCTCATACTCAGAATTTCACTGGTAACCCTGCTAAAACAAACACTATGTGACCAATGTAAAGAAGATCGGAGATCTTTTTTTTTTTTTTTTTTAGAAAAGCACACAAAGTTATCATCTTATTCTAAATTTTAAACATAGCTTGCATTTGAATCGAATATAAGCACAATAAAAACAGATTGTAACCTGTTTAAGAAGAGAATCTCGTCAATTAAATATGGATACACTCTCGAAGAGAAAATAGAAAATGCCTTTTATGTAATGTGCAAGTTGTAGATACTGAATATTATCTCGTTATGTGTTGTCCTAAATATCATTAGATGAAAGTTTAGTTCTATTTCTAGATATAGCCCAAATATTAATAAATTTCATCGGATAATGTCAGGAAATTAATATGCTGAAATTGTCGAAATATATAACTGAAACTCTTTCAGTAGAAATGTTGCCCTAGCATCAGTTAACTGACTCCTAATAAGTTAAATAAAATTTCCTTCTTACTAAATTGTGGGAGAAATTACTTATTATTATATTATATTATATTATATTATATTATATTATATTATATTGTATACAAGGAACTGTTTTCTAAATTTGTAGCTATATTTTTATGTGCTTCAGTGTATTCTTACTGTTTTACCGTTTATTGCCATATTTGACATATATGTTGTAAAAAAATAAAAAATATACCAATAAACTTGTATTTATAAACATTTCAAATACCTCCTCCTATGAAACCAATGGTCAGAATTTAATTTCAATCAATTAAAAGGGGTCACCTCATTGCTCTGTACCATAATTGCTAAACTAAAGTTAATCTTTTAATAAAAAGGGCCTCTAAGGGTCGTTTAGGTTCTTTATATAAAATCAATGTTCATAATCAAATTTTATTTTGCAATAATTATGAACTCTCTATCGTAATCGCTTAAGCATTGTTAATCCCTTACAAAATAAGGCGTCCACATGGTTGGCTATAGTTGTTTTTAAATTTAAGGTTGCTGCTGAATGTCAAACCATGTAAAATAAAGTTTCCTGAATTGTTTTTATTAGCCTTATTGTACTCTTGTGAGCGTTCTAGGGCCACCATGGCCCTCTTGTTTTAAGTTGCACCTTTGTTTTCCATAAGGTGGCCGTTCTAAATGGAGATCAGAGTAACGAGGTGATACTAAGATCGATGCGACCTTTATTTGAGGTTATTTAAAGATTTTGTTCTTAACCTTCATGAATATACCAAAAAAATAAGGAACACTGTAATGATGTATTACCACATAATCAAAACATGTCATTAAGTGCCTGTAACACGTCTGGTACATCTGTCCCGTACATTTTACCATCTGCCAGGATTGCAACGGTACGGTATTGTGTGGGTACTACAAAGCGCCGTACCTGATAGAGATATAACCATATTCATCACCATTAAGATCACGTTGCAAATAACAATCGATCGTTTACGTCAGGATGATGGCTTTGTAGGTGTTCTTTCCATGATAAAAGAGAGGCGAATCATGACAAGCGCAGTGCCCTTGCCAGGACTGGTCTACAAAACTAGGGTGACTGCCATCATACAAAGGTTTTTTGCTTTAAAACACCACCGACAGTATTTTGTGGGCTTTTATTCAAAGTGCTACCACACTGCGACATCACGCAGACATGTAAAATATTATCAACATCTGACAACGGGTCAACCAGTCCTGATACTAACCTTATTCGCTTCAGCACAAAGCAAGCAATAGCAAGATAGTTTCAATATAGATCTTCAATGTTATTTTTTTTAATATACTTTCTGTGTTAAAGTTTAAAATAGTTCGTAAACGTCATTGTTTGTTTGTTTACTTAGAATTTATTTATTTGGGTACTTCAGGTTGTCTACACGGGACAGACAAAGTACTGCCTCACAAGATATAACACCCGATCACATTTCCATTCCGTGGACTATTCCTTATGCACTAAGTACCAAAGCACGTGAGAGATATACCAATATCAATGATATCGATTTTGGTATATCGCGACCGGGGATCAAACCCACGGGGCGGAAGCTCTAAACACTCGGCCTACGGGATCTACCTATGTATGGCTGTGTCAAATGATAAATCAATGAAGTAGCTGAATATGAAATAATATACGTACATATGTTTGTAAGGTTATTCTAATAATTCAAAATGCTTACCAATAGAATTTATGGAGCGCAGAGCACAGTTTAAGATCTCTGTACGTATAGATCTCGTACGTATTATGTTTACCTCCTCGGCCATTCCAACCACTCCGTTGGATCACGCCGATTTGAAGAATGGTTTCTCATGACCTTCACATTCCAGCCATTCCTTGGAAGTACTGTTTGGTTCATCACCAAGCGTCTGTCTTGATCCTGATCTTGCAACGATCCAAATCACTCTTAAGCAGGAGTTTGATAACTGGCCAACAATGCTTGTACCTAATTTATTTCAGGATATTTGTGTGACATCTTATCAAGGCTGCTTTGATAGGGATGATTTGTTTTACATACAAACAAACATTTACCAAAGACTCATTAAAAGCTTCGTAATGCAATCGCTTCGGTAGTCTAATTTGTCCAATCAAAACGCTTATTTTCAGTAAGAGTTTATATGTCAGGTAGAGACAGGGTTCTACTAGCAAAAAATGGTTAGAGTTGTTTCCTATCTTATTTATACCAAGATTGATATATATAAGAGCGCACTTACGCTTGTTTGAATTTTATTTGTAAATCATACTATCAATCTTGCAAACACTTCGGAAAACACATAAATAATGTAATAAATCTATTTATGTTGTTGTTGTTGTTGTTGTTGTTGTTTTACCGTATTAACAAACTTAAATTACGGTTGGTTAAACAAGGACATCGAAGCCACGTGCGCACGCGACATAAATACATATAAACATCCCGTTATACAGAATTAAACATTGGCGGAGAAAAAATCAAACAGTATATACTTTGATGCAAAGATTCTCTTTAAGACAGAAAAAAAATCATGAACAAAACAACAACAAACTGCGATCATGGTTTTAAATTTCGTGATATTTTAATGTTCCCGTCCGTCAGTGCAAACTGCCGGTCTAAAACCAGATGGTTGCCGAATCGATAACTAACATGTTGCTTGTTGGTTAAAAACATAATTTTCGGCGGTCAGCACATTTTCTTCTTAATTCTCTTAATTAAATATATTATATACAATGTACTAGAGGATGTGAGTATGGCCAATAGTGTCGAGAAATGGTTTTGTAACGTGCATAACTGATACAAGTTTATAAGCCATGATCGGCAGGTATCGACTTATTACATATGAATATTTGACCATATTACCTAAACAAAAGTCAACACGTTTGTTTCTTTTCGCAAATTTTATTTTATACCACTAAAAATTTCTTCTCTTCTACCATTCTTCTACATGTACTTACTGCGTTGAAAAAATGTTTGAGTCCGTTTCCCTGTAAATTCAGTTAAATGAAACTGAATCTTACATATCCAAATTAACTATGTCAAAGAAGTGATAAAAATAATTTCTTTTTTATTTTATTCATGATGGGAAAGTTTTGTAACGTCTCCACAGGGGGTCTCTGTATATATATATGTAGCATGAGGAGACCCTGGTTTCCATCACTCATTATATAATTAAAGTACATGTGTACACTAAATGAAGTACAGTGCATATAGTTGTTTATCATACATGTTGAGTCATTTTTTTTAAAGCTAATCGGTTTATCATATTTTGTTTATTTTTGAAATTGATTTATTTCCTTTGGGAAACAAGTTTTTACATTTATACTTATCCCTTTCGACGGTTCCTGGTGAAATCCTTTTCAAAACGGGGTTCGAACCCACAACCTTCGGATTCACAGTCATGTACGTACCCACTGGACCACAAAGCAGCCTATTTTGACATAAAGCAGCTCATTCTCATGTGGCCATTGACTAGTTGATTTATTACCTCTATCAATATTCATCTACAGACGTACGGTCACGCAATGCAACATTCCATGAATGTTAAATTATTGGTGATTTCTCTATCACAGGCTATAGACATACTAACGCTATTAAAACTATATTTAGAATTATAAAATACATATTTGGACATTCCTTTTTCCGTGTGACTGATCACATTTACTTTTCGTGCTTGCGCTCACTTCACAGGTTGAAAACTTTGATAACACTAATTCGCTACCAAAGACTGGTGAAGACAACATGCTTCGGAGAGTGTCAAATGGTGCATCAAGTACCTGCTTCGGGAATACCGTATTCTGCATTTAACCGGAATTCCAAGAGGTGTATTTATGAAAAAAAATGTGTCCCCGTGTAAAGTGATCCGTACTGTATATCGAGTTTATTTGTAAAGAAACAGAGACTTCACTTTCCTTCACGAAGGACAGTAGAAAAAAAGTGTTCTTTATTATTTAAAACGATAGACTGTGAACGAGCTGCTTTAATTAGCAAATGCATTTCTTAAGGCAAGGTACCAAATATTTTCTTTTTTTTTTTTTTTTTTTGATTTAGGCTATTTACCGTAAATAAAAATCAACATTAATTGCAATTTGACATTGACATTTGCCGATTTTTAGAGTAATAAGTTTTCTATGGAACATTAAACCAGTTCATTTGTTAAAAATTCATGGAAGATGAAAAAAACTTAGGACGCATTTCCTGCCTAAATTAATTTAACGAGGAATTAACCGTTTCTGTAGTCAACAAACCAATCGACATTCAGAATATTTTATATACCGGATATATAAGTTATGTTGCAAAGTAATTCATTTTACCATTTATGAAACGAAAATGATCGTGTTTCTAATATAACCTTATCTTCCCTAATGATGCCCAAACATTCGACGTCTTATAATAAACAAACTAAACTACTTTTATAGTTTAGAAACATAAGCTTACATGCACATTTCAATAAACAAAAGCTAAGAAACGTATTTCAATCAGGCGTTGATATATGGTGATATAATGAAAACAATATTTAATACATAATCAACATGCCATATGGGACCCCTCCGCATGCAGATTTCAAAAGTTTTGTCTATTGCTTTTAAAAGGGGCTCCCTAAGCAATAGCGAGTGTGTGACAAAAGAGCATTAGATAAAATAATGTTATTCTTAAATAATGAAAACCAAAGAAAACAAAAGAAGCACTAAATGGTTAAGTGACAACAACGTGTTGCTGAGTTTAAGGTTTATAATCAAAGCAGCTTGTTCACAGATTATTTATTGATTTTTTTTTGATTTTTTTTTGATTTTTTTTTTACAAAAAAGTTTCTTTTTCTATTTTCCCTCGAAATGATAGTGAAGTTTTTGTTTCCTGATATATAAACTTGGCATGTGTAGGTTACATTGCATGAGAAATCAAATATTTTCGTAGAGGTCACTTCGGGGTAATCGGCTAAATAAAGAATACGGTATCCTCGAAGCAGGTGTTTGACGTACCACTTTACATACTCCGCAACATGGCGTCTTTGCCAATTTCGGGTAACAAATTCGTAAGTTCAGTCTGTGAAGTGAGCGCATGCGCGAAGAGTGAATGTGTTCACCCAATAGGTGTTACACGAAAATAGACATTCTTAACATAGGTTTTATAGTTCAATTATATAATCCATACCGTTAGTAACGCTATTGCCTACAATGGAGAAACCATCCATTTTCTTTACAATCATGAAAGGTATTATTGTGTGACCCTGAGTCTGTAGATGGGTATTGATAGACGTAAAACACACATATAGTTAATATATAATTCTTAGTCTTCATCATCGGTGAACGAGCTGCTTTAACATAACAACTTAACAAAACTGATTAACCCTTTCCCTCATATAGACTCATTTAGACGCACTCAATAGGTATCACATAAAGCCTGATCTGCAGAAAACCACAGTTAAACCTTACCAAATTTAATTACAAAATCCTCATTTCCAGACCACTGAGGAGCAGCGAACAGCATAAAACCTGATCAGCCTGCGAGTTACTCGCAGGCTGATCTGGTTTTATGCTGTTCGCATAGGTCTTTTCATAGTGTCCTCTATGAGGGAAAGGGTTAAGGACGAGGCTCAACACATTAAGTCTTATATAAAACATATCCTTTCCCATAATACAGATCATTAATTCTTATTTCCAGACACAATCCTACACAAATTATAATACATATTAATATCCGTCAGCCACGTTTGCGAAAATCAGCAAACTTGACAGGCACGGGGAACTGGAATTCATGCAATATCAGGCCAGATAAAAGGCATTTAGAATACCATGGCAATAACAAACAGTCGCTTTAACCATAAAGCTAGTATAAATATTAACTAAAATATGAAAAGCTATGAGCCAGATAAATGGGCATTAGGAATGGTGTTGTGCTTAATTCGTTAAGTGGAGCCTCCCCATCAGGTTATCCACCCCCACCTTAAGAATTCGATTACTAACTCTGGTAGTGAGTCTGTCTACCATCTCCAGTGTAAAGGTATACTAATAATGAGTTCTTTATTGCGTATTTCAATAACAGCCGACGTTCCTGGAATTCAGTCAATAGACTTGCTTATTCGTGGGAGCTTTTTATTCAACATTAGGTCTTTAAGCAATTGCGCATCGTGGAATTTGCCAAATTCAACATTCCTCATTACTTCCTCTAACTGGAAAGCGCATTGTAATTCAAGGTTGTTTTAATAATGTTTTGAACAGCGTGTCTGCAGTGTCAGTTTGTTAATTTATATCTAAGTGTCAATATTTATTACGTGAATGACTAGCGTAACGTAGTTATATGGTACAGTCTGTAACAGCGCAGAAAGGAACTGGCGCGTGCTGGTGACTGTCAAACCCTTTCAAAATAGAAACTCGTTTCTTTAGTGCAAGTACATTGCTTTCAATCAATGTACCATTCTTTATTTCAAAATTAATGCAACCCTTGCATGAAACCAACCTTTGATAAAGTGCAGGAGCATCACACTTGTATAGCACTAAATTACTCATTAAGGCGTAAAGGGAGCCAAAATACGTTCAAATATATCGAAAAGAAATAGTGACATGGCCAAGACAAGCCAAAGGCCGACTGATTGATCCCCAGCGCTTGGTGGGAAGGGCAATCATCAACACATTCGTGAGGGTGAAGTTTGAAGCTTCTCAACCCCGACATCAGAACATAGGCCAATGCCTCGGGTCATAAGCTTCCATTTATCGTCATTAGCACGAAAATGACAAGACAACGAATATTACATAGTCGCTCTTAACACATATATACTACTATTGATGGTTTGTATCGATCGATAAGACAAGTCTGACTTCCTAATGTACGTGAGGGTGAGAAACTAAGCTAGAGTACCTCTGTTTAAACAAAGCCACAGAAAAGCCTTAAAGAAATAAAGGTTATATATTATTAAAATATTGCTGTGAGAAAATCTCCAAAAATTTCAAAACTATGGAAACGATGTTGCGGGATTATATCGGAGATTGGATTTGACGTGAAACTAAAAGCTTCTGATTAAAATTACTGTGGCAGGTGTTTGTTTTTTCTTGATTTAGAAAGTTGAAACAGCAGCATGGGAGAATTTTGTGAAACAATATATGCGTGTCAGGTTTTTTAATTTTCATTTTCTGTAGGCTTATTACAATGTGGAAGAAATAATTTGTAATTAATTAATTACTTTAAAGCATTAACCCAGTTGTTCTTCTTTGATGCAAACACATTTTAGAGGTACATAGTTAAACATTAAGTACACCAATAACTGCAGGAAGGGAATCGTTTTATTTCATTCATGTGCCTACTTCAATGAAATCATAAGCTTTGAAAATGACTACGAACTTTTTTGAAAATACAATTATGAATCTGCAGACAATGTTTCAAGTTGATCAAAATGGATTTGTTTAAGTGCGGGTGCCATTCTGAACCAGGCGGTAGTTTGGATACTGTACCACTAAGTAAGGCGGATCCTTCTCAGCACGTGCTCCGGGAGTGTTAACTGCCTACCTTTTTCACCAGAAAATCATGTTCCAGATTCAAAAGTTTCGAATTATTCATTTCGTTAAGACGTGCTGTGTTTTATTCGTTGTTTCGGAAGTTGGGGTACCGTACGCGTTCTCTGCTTTGAAATGTTTTAGAAGTTATGAAAAAGTAAACAATTAGCTGAACGAGCCAGATTCCAGTGAGATGGAGAAAGACTAGGGTTGATTAGGTATCTAGTTTGTTCGTTGCATCTGCCATGATTAGTTAACGAGACAAGCATCCACTTGATGTGGAAGTGAATCAGTCTATTTCCTTTCCTCTGTTAGAAGATTTCGTTGTTTCGATGGACAAGCTTACGGTTTGTCGAAAAATAAAGTATAGCTAATTCGACTTGTGCTATACATTCTAATGTACATATTTGTGTTCGTGCCGCAATTTGTCGTAGTTTTTCTTTTTCGGATTTCTGGAAAACCGCTCAACAGATTGAGATCTACTCACTGGAATTATATTTATCTGTGTAGTTTTGCATATATTACGTAAGTCAAAATAAAGCACATATGCACACACACACACACACACACACAAATTGCACAAACATACATTCACACGAACAAACTAACAAGCTTCGGATTTCGTATTTCGTATTAAGTTTCGTAGCAAATGTTGTTGTTTTCATCTTTGGTTTTGAAACGCTTTAATCGGAACTAGCGAATAGTGCTTACATAAAATCGAACGGAATGCTGAATAAACTGGCGTTTTTACTCAATTTTATTGTCTTTTCCAAACCTCTTGGTAAATCCTATCAGTGGCGTTTCCATCTGCGTTCGTGACTTATATGACTTTTTTTCTAATGAAATATCCATTAACTCACCAGATTCTACATTTGCCAGCTGTGTGTGGTCAATTACAATAGTAACAAACTTCGATCCTGTGTGATTTGTTCGTCCAGAAATAGTCGCATGGAATACAGATATGCCATATCGGATGAAATACTCTTCGGCCCTGTTGAAAGATATGATAATATCGCCATCTGTTGATGGGTCAAAAAGGAATACTTGATAATACGTTATCGGATAGAGTGTCAGCTATCTGGATTCAGCATTACTTGGTTGTGTGAAGTTCTACTCCTGTGAGTGAGGGTCATTAAAAATATATCTGCCTGGTTTTACAGTATGTAACAAGCACTCAGAAAAGAAAGATCAAGAGTTGCCTTGAGAACATCAGTAAACTTGTTGTTTGATTCTGAAAGTGGTCGGAGGATTTAATACGTTTTAAGGCTATGATTATGTTGTTTGTGGAAAAGTTGTGGATTACCAGGAAATGACATTGATTTGTAAATGCCAGTGCTTTTATCATTTTTAAAAGCATTAACTGTCGTTATGTATTGTTTCAAATTGTTTTGTTATTTAAAATAAGAATCTCGTTTTAAATTATTTCAACAGTTATTCATATTACATGTATAAATATAAAAATAAAACATTTTCTCGAGAAGAAATGAAACAATTGTTTATTTACAGAATTATTCCGAATGGTAACTTGTTTAAGACGAAAAACATATATAAATAACCAGATATTTAACCACCCAGGGTTTCAAAAATATGAAAATCGAAATATATAATTAATAATGGATATTATTTCCTGCATGTGCAATACTTTTAATAGTCTGAATAAGAAACTGTTATTTATTTTATTTTATTTATTTTTTGTCGAAAATGCTTCTTCATCATTTCTGAATTAAATTAAACCCATTTATATAAATACTTTAATAAGAATCGTTCCGTCACAATCTGCAAAACAATGTCGGGGTATAGGGGAAATTTTAATCCGGGACTCCTAAATAACTTACCTCTGAAGAAATCTGGAATCGTTTCGGCAACATGCTTTATCCTATTATAATGTTTATAAGTGCGGCTTCGCACCTTGTCGAACATCTGGTTATTTTCATGTTTGTTTAAGGAGATGGTTTCCAATTAAAAGCTAGCAATGTACAGGTAATTTCCGCTTCGTGGCTCTAGCAAAGATTTCTGGTTTAGAATACCAACACATGTCTGAATAGCTGAATACAATTTTCCAGAAAGTTTCGGTATCTAGTTTAAATGTAGGCATATATCATCTTTAATTGATTTAAGTCTGATTTTCTATGTTAATTTGATGACCAATTATGTAACATAGTGTCTTGCGTGAAGTACTGACTGTTTGTTTTCAGTTGTCAGGTGAACGAACGTCTGGTATGCAGAAATCAATAGAGGTTTCTAAACTTGGGAATCAAAGCTCATCAAGAATTTATGGCTACTGTAACTTTTTACTTCCACAGACTAACGTGATGGGATTCATTGTTGTCAACTTTATGCCAGTTTTCATTTCGTATATATTTAATGGCGCTGTGCTGAATGTTGCACTAGTACTTGAATGCGATTTCTGAACCACAATGGAATTATTAAAACACTTATCATCGTCGGGGATTCGTTCATAAAAAATGCTGAATTAGTTATAAAGTATGTGTATGTAAAATAGATAGCAAATTACATTTTTCCTTATAATCAATATTCGTATTTTTGTAATATTTTTAACTTAGCATCGAAATATTTGACTGTGGACCCGAAGGTTGGGGGTTAGAACCCCGTTGGGGAGCATCGAATTTTCATGAACTTCCCAGTCGCAAATTACTGGTCCAAACCAGGAACTATGGAGGGGATTAGTATAAGTTGTAATAAATTGCTTTCAAATCGGCGTTAAACTAAATATGTGTGTGAACTGTCTTCATGTTTATGCCATTAGAATTTACTGTTGTCTTTTTAAAATTGATAAATTGCCTTAAGTTATTGAAAGTTTGGTCATCCCGAAAAGATGCCATGTTTGAATTATACGTGTTACAATAATTGAAAACCAAAATTGTATAATAGCAAGGTATAAAGTAATTTACGTTTACAAGCAAAGGTACCGTTTACACAATAATTGGAGATAATAACTCCTTTGCGAATCAAAAGAAATGCTAATAGCATGATAGTTTTAAAAGTACTGTTTACGCGAAACAAAGAAAACGTATGTTAAATTAGAAATAATTAAGATGAATACGATGTTATAACTATACACACAGCTGGATCCTTTTGATAGTCCTGTTTTAATTAACGGGTCATTAGAAAGACATATCTCTGTACGGCGAATGTACGGGGTAATTACACGTGTAATTGGATGTGTAAGCTTCCAAATAGATGTTATGAACACGAATAGATACTATAGTGACCAGTTGGCTAACGGTGTTGCTGTACCTGGGTTTCTGTAGAACTCGGTCGTCACGTGGTATACATGTCGTGTCGGCCCTGGTCACTTCGACCTTGCTTTCTGCTGGTGTGAGCACATAACATAAGCTTCGTGGTTGTGTTGGTACAAGTAGTGACATTTAAGGGGTTGTTGAAGGTAATGGATTTAACTCTTAGGAAGCTAATTTGAATTTTGCTCAAGAAAGGAAATTCTGCAAGGATCTGTTTTGGAATAACATATTAGACACATCGCTGACTGTGACAGTCTTAGCATAATTCACCCAATCCCTCATAATAGGTATGGGTAGTTTGATCATTTATAGCTTTGAATGTGTGGACAGACACAATCACAAGTCTTGAAAAGAGTCCGAACATACATAAGAATTAAAATGTCTAATTTATTTGCTAAATTATATCATGTTGTTTAGCTAGTCTTGTGTTACAGGGATGTCAATGTCATGCCTGTTAAACATTTAAAATGGTTAATGAATTAAGTCAAACTTAAACACTATGTACCTTAGTCTTAAATTAAAAGTGTGAGGTTGAGATACTTTTATCCAACTATTATATGTTCAAGTCCTACAAATCTCCTATTAATTTCCAATCTTCACGTATGATTGCATTGCTACACTTCAGCAACAGTCATGAGAAGTATGCCACAGCTGATCGAACATTTCACTTTAATAATCGGATAAAAGCCTCAATCATTATAAATCATTATCAGAATTACTTATTGATTGGAAGACTTACATTCATGTAAAGTTTAATTCATTTATGAAGTGTTCCATTTCAAGGATACCTCTCCAGATGCAGTCATTTCACCCACTGCTGTGCAGTTAACTGTTTACGAGAATTTCAGAGGTTTAGGAAGATGCAATAACAAGTACCATGCAAGACGTATCAAATATGTTTTTTGCTGTTCATTATGCTTAGTTTGATTTTTAGTGTAGGCGTGGTTTTATCGTTTGTTTTCTATATTTTTGTTTCGAGCAATACTTAAAATTCGTGCAAATTTACATTAGGTTCGACAGTTACCCAGATCCGCTTAAACAGTTGTGATTTGCACGATATTTAATATCAGAAACACACCCATTTCTAAGGAAAAATGTCGAACTTTGGATCTGTGATTGAAATAACGAATGTTGCAGTTTTGTCTAAATATGGGTATCCAACAAGCTAGTGATCAGTACATACACACGTTTAATTGGTTCATCTTTACAAAAAATGATAAAAAAAATGCATGAATCAGAAAGTTTCTGTAATGATCTATTTGAAACTAATGGTCATAATGAATATTTAAACTGTTACCCAAGAATGTGCAGAAATAATCAAAGAACACAATAGTATATAGCACAATCGATAAACCTGTCTGAGGCGCTCTTGCTCCCATGGTGTGTAAGAAAACGATAACAACGTTGTTAACATAGTAAAAGCGATCTCCAGTGTTATACTAAACATAATAATTTATGACATAATTAATGCTAAATGAATCTGTTTGATCTAGATTAAAATCCTACAGTAGTCTTAATTAAAGCTGCCACGAAGATTGCTTTCATCACTTCAGTTATATCACATGTACATAATTGTATGGATGGTGAATATTCATTGTGTTTTGTGATAGTTTCTGTGACAATCAGTGTTTTATACAGAAATTTCAGATGGTGGAATTAAACGCGGACATGTGTGTACGTGTGCTGATATTCAGTCTTTTACACGCACAATCTTAACGGTTTTATGTAATCATTGCTAGTTTTCAATCGGACAATGACTATGTCTGTTCCTTGTGTAAGAAGTCATGTTTAACCCTGCGTGGAATAAAACTTAGTTCTTTAAGGCAGCATTGAAAACGTGACAACCGTTCAGGCTTCAAATGCCAGTGTGTTTCCTTGTCCAATCGAATATCGTGCTGCAATTGTTGTTGGCTTGACAACGTGAAACGGAGTGGACAGTCGCAGACCTTGATTGTATTGCTGTCCATTCCCGATTGTCACTTCCAGGATTAAATACAGCGTTTTGTTTTTTGTGATTCATTTTCCCCGATACTTTGCTTAATTGACGGTTGTAGTGTATTAGATAATCTTTTAAGTGTATTTATCCTTTAGTTGTAGCTACACACACGCATTTGAGATGCTAACGAAAGGAGTTTAGGGGATATTTCCGAAAGTTTTTGGATAGAGAAGACAGAGAAGAATCACATCTTTGTTTACACCAATGACACTTGGGTGTTTGTAGAAAACACTAAGATGTTGTCGAAAGGGATTATGCAAGACAAATCAGAAATGAAGCAGTTTACAACTGCCACGGGATCTCCAATAACATATACAAGGTTTAAAAAACACAAAGGAATATATTATCCCATCGCAAGAACTCATACGTGCTCCAAAAAGAAACCAAAACCGTTACCCCGTCATGTGTGCATTGTGTATTCCAAAATGTACGGTAGGGAAATGTATGGAAATATTGACATATGGCCCGATGAAGATATTAAAGCTAGACTGAAGGCAGAAAAAGCGTTTAAAGCATTGTTCAGTACTGAGACGGACATTCCATTGCTGGAGGGCGACGATGTGTACGAGATCCAAGACCATGTTGATGACCAGCTTCAAAGGTATGGTATATAATAAAAAGACTTTCCCTTTTGAAAGGATGATTTACAAGTAAAGTCCTCTCTTTTTTGTATTGTGTAATCTTCATAAAATATAGCGACACTATGCTTGCTATGTCATAAGAAAGCTGTAGTTCCTACTAAAAAATGAATCGTCATAATTGACATATCGTCGTACATTTGGGTAAAAGGTCAACACTTATTTTACTCACTTATTAAATTTATGTCACCAGAACATGGTCTCCTTAAGACAATGATTTAAAAAAGAAATAAGCCTTCATGATGTGTTATATATTTTGTTTATGTTAAAATTTCAACGGAGTAGCTTTTGGTAAAGTGACTGCAAATGTTTAAACAGCAGCAGATGTTGTAATACAGATGGTGTTCCTACATTTATATACATGTACTTGTTTTCACTTTGAAAGGCAGATTCATCCATTGTGTTTCTCTGGTGACATAAGATGGTACAGTATTGGTAGATAATTGAGTTCTTATCATATGCGGGGATCAAAGCTCAGAAATTATGAAAGTAAAAGAGAATCCGTAATGGTTTGTGTGGTCGACATTCAGTGTCAGAGAAGTAAAAATAGAGAGTAGTTGACATTAAATGAATCTGTCCTCAAGAAGTCAACATGAGTCTACTGTTTCTATGTACAGATTATATACAGAAACATGTTCTCTATTGATCGACGTACGTCTGTTATCTGTGAGATGCTTTAACTCTGTCTGCCTGCTTGGGTTTTATCCTAGACCTAATTTTGTTCCAGTTTATGCCAGTAATTTCCAAATACATCAAGATACTTGTATGTTGAGATAAAACTGCATTCTTATAGCAAATATACATCAAAATGATTTTACTTTCTCCATTTCTTATCTTCCTTAAAGTAACACGTCAACTTACAATAAGAAATTGTGATAAATGATGGAAAAGTCTTGTAAGATTTTATCGATTTTATTTAATTGTATATATGCTGAAGGCAAAACAAGAAACGGATGATTTTATTTATTTTTTCCATATACTGGTAGCACGTTTAATCCAGTGTCCAAAATAAACTGTGAAAAAGCCGAATCTTTAAAGATTAATGTCAAAGTTTGAAGACTTAAGTAACAAATTTATGAGAAAATTTAATATTACAGATTTATGTGAACATTCTAAGAATCACATTCTAGATGTATGCGTATATTTATTTTTTAACATTCGGATGACTTATGTTTTAAATCTTATGGTCTTTAGGGCAAAATGTTTGCTAAACTTAGTCTTAAAACAGTTCCATGTAGTATTGGATTACGATCTTGAACCAGGTTGAAAAAGACTTTGTTAGAGGATTTGATGCCAAAACATTTGCTTTTAGAAATGCGAAGACTATGACATGCTACAACAAGTGTCTCGGGGAAGTCCTTTAGACTTAAGTCCTGCTCGTTAAAGTCATTCAAATTCGACTACTTGAGAATGAAATAAAATTTAACACGATTTCGTGATGAGAACCCACCTTCCAAACGTGAATATAAGTAAAATGCACTTGTATATCGTCATCTGGTGAACCGCGGATGTATGTTTTGTTGAGGAGTTTAACCCTTTCCCTCATAGAGGACACCATGAAAAGACCTATGCGAACAGCATAAAACCAGATCAGCCTGCGAGTAACTAGCAGGCTGATCAGGTTTTCAGTGGTCTGGAAATGAGGATTTTGTAATTAAATATGGCAAGGTTTAACTGTGGTTTTCTGCAGATCAGGCTTTATGTGATACCTATTGAGGGCGTCAAAATGAGTCTATATGAGGGAAAGGGTTAAAAGACCATCTGTAATAACTAAGGTGATTAAATGCGACGATGGCCATAAACACAACAATACATTCGGCGATGATTTCCACTCAGTTGCTAGGTGTAAATGGACAAACACATCTCTGTCATACACCTCTTGATGTTCATCTTTCTCTGGCACACAAACAGTTTTCCAATTTTCAGTAATTTGGAAATTAGTGGTTCTCCATTTTACTAATTACGTTTCTTGAAACATCAACCATGTCATTAATCTCTGCCTATGTCGATAATCAAGTTTACATACGAAGAAGATCAGACGGGTTCCTCGGTTGGCCTAATTTCAAGCTGCTCCAGGAAGCGCTGATGGTACATTTATTGTGAACACATTGTGTGGTAACATACTGCGTAGCCAGCACATCTGTAGTGTCTGTTGGAGAGGCATCTCCTTCATCTTCAGTCAAAACTCCATGAATCACTTTGCCTGCAATCCTAGTTCATTTTCATCATTTTAATTGGTCGTGTTAGGTAGCTATTCCGTGGCTTTTAATGTCACTTTCATGAATGCATTTTTGTAAACAATTGTTGCCTAGCTCCAGTGCCAAAGTATTGTAGGTATGGCACTAGAAATACATCGTAAAAGTATTTGCCAGCAGGGATGCGGAATATATAAAACTTGTGATAGAAATCAGTACATCGTATATAATATACACTCACACTTAAATGAAACGTGTGTGTGTGTGTCCTATTAATATTCCAAACCTTCTCCTAAGGCATGTCGTAAGCAGAGAATAGATAGTTTCGTCTTACAATAATGATCCTCCAAAGACAGTGAAGTGGATATTTAGTTTGTCTTTTTATAAATAGTTTGTTTCATATATTTCACAGATATATTCGTATCTGGTTAATGACCATAAGTAAACATTTCCAAGTCTGATAATTAAATAGCTTAATCCCCAGCCTGGCTAAACTGTTTTTCTCTCACTGGCCACAGATACGTCATAAAATTTGTTTTCTGTTACAAATTACTTCTTAGCCTAGTGTTTGTCCATACGTTTTGCTTTCTCAAGATGAAGAAATTGCTGTGAATTACTCACAAGTGTTACATAGATATGTGGCCATATGAATGGAATGTGCATGAAGTTCCCGTTTACTCTAAGTAGTATACTTTGGGTATCTGGTATTTACACAACTCAAGCGTTAATGACTGCTAATTACAAACTGACAAAAGAGGGTTATTGAGGGGTCAGGAGAACGAGGCAAGTCTGTGAAATGTGTTCCCTTTTTCTCTTTGATGTTCACTAGAACTGGGGAGAGTCAAATTGACTGGAATTATAGCCCGGTACATAATATTTTGTTCTATTCAACTCTAGTCACACATGATACGAAAACTGTAAACCAGCACACGTCTCGCTGATAGGTGTGGTAAGAAACGTTCAAAACTGACCTTGACCTCTGTGATTTTTCATGTCCACAGTTTGAAAGAGGGAGTGAAGGCATATAGATCTGCCCTTATCCGTCTGGCCATACTTGTTAACTATAATAATGATGTCCACCAGCATAGCAAGTTGTGCACTTGATTTTAATCCAGTCATGAGTTATACCACTGACCTGGTGAAGATAGCGCAAAGTGGGAGCATCCGAGTCCAGTGGACACAATTAGAATTTTGAATTGTCTAACATTTGACTAAATAAATTTAATGTACACATGCCTCATCGTTACCAGTTCATACAGGAACATGTGACATGGGAAATCTTACCGCGTTTAGATGGTCAGATATGTTGATAAACTACATTACAATAGAATACAATAAACTTAACATCTTTTTTATTATAGTTTAGAACCTTATTCCTTATAGGCGGCTAATTTCGTATCATACCCTGTATAGACCAACAAGGCTAGTTCAATATTTTATAAACTCTTCCCCGTCGAACATCAAAAGAAGTGCTTAACATTCACAACCGATTTTCATCGTACCACATTTACTTACCGCATTGAAAAATAAGAAAATATTAAAATTGTATGTGATTGCTTTACACATCAAATTGTTTATCACTGATATTAAGAAGGCATCATCTCATAGAATTGGAACAGTCATAGAAAGTGGGAAATATTATCAGCTGATAAGCCGACTATCATAGGAAAGAAAGTACCACTGTTAAAAGAAAATGAGAATGTTTATTGAGTTTATCTTTTATACCAAGCAGAATCTAAATTAATTGTTCGTATAGTTTTCTTTTTTCTCAAGTAAACAATAGTTGCATAGTATTTTACAACATTTTTAGCTCGACTATTCGAAGAATTTTGAGAGCTATCCTAGTCACTATGGCGTCGGCGTAACACTCAAGGTTAAGGTTTTGTATGCAAGTTTGTTTTTGTTGTTTTTTCTATCTTCTTATATCTCCTCAACCACTAAAGGTATTCACTTGAAATTTTACAAATTTATTTGGGGTCATAATTGTAGCTCACTGTCCAAGACCCATAGCTCTAGCATGAAATTTTACTGAATTATTCCCCTTGGTGAACTTAAAATTCCTGGTTAAGATTATGCGTGCAAATTCAATCTCCGTAACCATAATAGGTATTCACTTGAAACATCACAAAGGTCATAATCATACACCACTTACCAAGACTCATAATCTAGCATGGCTTTTTACATAATTATTCTTCTTTGTGAACATAGAAATTTGTTAAGGTTATGCGTGTAAATTCAATCTCCACAACCACCAAAGATTTTCCCTTTAAACTTCACACTGGTCTTCAGGGGCATATTTGCACACCACTTACCAAGACCCATAACTGTAGTGGCGATTTTTTACGGAATTAGTCCCCTTTGTGGCCATATAAATACACCCATAAATATTTCAAAGTCATGTTATTGCTTTGATACTTTGTATACTTGTTCAGCAACTTAATTGCAATGAGTAGAAAAGAGCAGACACTATCATGTATTTTGACACATACATGGCCCTTACAAGATTCAGTCAGGCTTTTATATATATATATAAAGCACGGGAATAGTCGAGCGCGCTGTCTCCCTGGCAGCTCTTGTTATCTATATTACACATTTAATTGACACACACACACACAAACACACACTGTTTGTATATGTATTATCCTCCTATAAAATATTTAACATTATTGTTCGTTTTTATTATTTCATATCAGTCGTTTTATTATTTCATATCAGTCGTTTTATTTCCTAAAATACCACTCTAGTCCTTATTCCTGTGAGAATTAGCAACCATGCTACAATTACAAATTTAGACATATCGATCGATTTAAAATTTCCTTTTTCATATAGGCATACAAATCATTTTCAGGGAGTCGATAATATCGGTTTCTCGGAATAAACTTTATTCAGTAAGCATTAGATGCTCGTGAAATTGAAAACTTTCCTCCAAATTGACTTTCATGACAAATCTCTGAACTATTCAACTCAGTTCCTTAATTAGCACAGAACGCAAATGTATAGTGTCAAGAAGGCGATAAATGTCAGCATATTTTTCTAGAGACTTTTTTATATGATGACGAAAATAATCTATATGCAAAATGGTACAAAGAATTATCATTCCTGAAGAGTATTGCTTTAGTTTGTTGTTGTTGTTTCTATAAATTGCCTTTAATTTATTCCATGATTTTGGTGTTAAATTCTGGGACATAGATTTATTCGTGGTCAAATAATTCACATAGTGAAGTGGGGACTATACAGGTATCACATTCGTCACGTCCCGCCTTGTCCCATCAATGAGCCGCTCGGCACGTCATGCTATTTTTGGTACTGTTTGTCACGCCTCTAGAATACCGCCAAACCGGAAGTCATAAATTACAGGTACAAAAGTGTGGACAACTAAGAGAATTTCGTCTTTTATCTTTATTGATTTTTGTCCTTTTTCCAACATTGTTTTTGTGCGCTACATTCAAAGCTTTCACCTTTTATGATGGATGTTCCTGGTGGAGATCCGAAAGACATCTACGAGAATTTTAGGCCATCTCGTTCCAGCTCACTCTTGGCTTGATCCACTGTCTGTTTGCTGGTGATACCACCTTAATGGAAACACTTTCCACATCTTTCGATGGTAGGGACATTGCATCTCCTGGTTCATAGGTTGTATAAAAACAGATAAAGACTGGTTTCATAGGTTGTATTAAACAGATAAAGACTGGTTCATAGGTTGTATTAAACAGATAAAGACTGGTTTATAGGTTGTATTAAACAGATAAAGACTGGTTTATAGGTTGTATTAAACAATAAAGACTGGTTTATAGGTTGTATAACAGATAACTGGTTTATAGGTTGTATAAACAGATAAAGACTGGTTCATAGGTTGTATAAAACAAATAAAGACTGGTTCATAGGTTGTATAAAAACAAATAAAGACTGGTTCATAGGTTGTATTAAACAGATAAAGACTGGTTCATAGGTTGTATAAAACAGATAAAGACTGGTTCATCCTGTCACGTGACGCACTGGTCTACACTCACATTGCCTTAAGCTTGGTACAGCGCCCCAGATAATTTTTTTAAAATAGGGTTTTTTCACTCATCTCATTTGATTAATAGGGTGATTTTGATTTTTTTTTTTCATTAAATAGGTGAAAACTAAAATAACACTATTTCTTACCGGTTTCTTCCCCTTGACTACACTTTCTTCCTTGATTAGTCTTGTGGGTCCAATATCATACTGAATTCAAGTTTTATTTTTGATCCAGGTGTGAAATGAAAATAATAACAGTTCAACTGTCAAACTCATAACTGAATATAACATATATGTATATTTACAATTCCACTGAGAGTAATTAGCCTAACAACAATCTCCCTTTGAGAGACTGCCTGTAGCTGCCCTTTTCCTTGGTTTGTACTCCTGTATAAGTCTCCTCTTTCTCCTTTTCTTAGAATTAAGCCACAACCTACAAGCAGGTACTGGGTCATAGTCTTTTACACTTGGGCCACACAGAATGATATTCAGAAGGACATCTAGATTCTCACTCTTTAAAGAAGATCTGAATCTGTTCTTAAGTCTATTTTGGAAACTAAATGTTCTTTCACATTCTACACTTGTTACCATCAGACAGAGAGCCACCTTTGCTAGAATTGCAATATTTGGATACAAGTTGTGGTGCAGCAGAATCATTCTTTTGCATATTTCTTTAACTGTGAGCTTAGAAAAAGATCCCTTGACCATAGCACAAAAACCAGGCCTTTCTTTCACCAAGTCTGCTTTGTTGAGTACAGGGGCAATCACATTTACATTTTCACAGAGACCATCAATTTGTAAGTCACCTTCAGTAACTTTAACTTTTTTTTCAGTGCCATAGAAATCAGCCAGAAATTCAACTGCTTCTTTGCTTTCAGTTTCAGATGCATACTGCACTGTTATAGGCTCAAACAGATGTGCCATGTTCTCAAGAACCTTTGTGCTTTCTTTCAGGAATCTTTGTTTAATGTTCTTAGTGACATTTGTGATTTTAATTTTACATTCTCAAATTCTTGGTCTACACATTTACTATAGTTTTTCAGATTTTCACCCATATATGATGCTTTGTTATCAGTTATGTCAATGGCTTGCCTTATCTCAACCAAGCATTCCCCATCACTGGATTTCATGTCCTCTAACTTCCCCAATGTGCTGTCTACAACTGGTGGTATTTCACTGAATAACAAGTCCTGTTTCTGGAGGTGGCAGGAAAGATCAGCTAGTTCAGTGTGGATGTCTAGCATAAAAGCAATCAAAAGTGCAACTTTATAATTTGAAAAGTACTTATGAAGGCTCTTAGCAGTAGCATTTTTGTCATTTGCAAACTTTGAAAGTGTTGCCAACACTGATCCATAACACATGTAAACTGCATTGACTGCATTTTTCAATCCGAGCCAACGGATAGAGTGAGGTTCCTTTATTGCCAGTTTTGGTTCATTAAGAATTTCCTGGATAGATTTCAATGTAGTTGTTCTTACAGATGAAGCACTCATAAAATGATAAAGTGCACTAAATTTATCTCTGAACTTTTGAAGGATTTCATTCTTTTTTATAGAATCTGTTATGGCAAGATTCAGTCTATGCGCAAAACAATGTGTCTGAATGGCAAAAGGTGTATACTTAGCTTGCATCTGCACACCAACACCTGCCTTTCTGCCTAACATTACACTTGCCCCATCAGTTGCTAGAGACACACAGCGAGAAATATCAACCCCCAATTCTTTTAGACAGTTATATGTGGCATTAACTATAGAAGTAGCACAACCATCTTGTAAACTTACATTTGCTAGGTTTTTTGTCACTGGCTCTCCGTGCTTTACATACCGAATGCACACAGCTAGATGCTTCTGAACTGAAATGTCTGTGCTCTCGTCTAACATTAAAGAAAAAAAATCTGACTCATTAATGTCTTGGACAATTGATTTTTTCAATACTGTTGAAATGCACTGTTGTATTTCACTGATAGTTGTCCAACTTAAATTCTTATATGGCATATCAAGCTTGTTCAATTATTACATACGTTTATCATTTTCTGCAGTTTCACCACAGTCAAAGATAACGTTTTTATTCACGAAAAGCTTTTCTGCGCTAATATGGTCTTTGGATTCATTGTGTCTTTCCACAGACGATCTCTGTATGTTTGGAGTACCATCATCAGACCAAACATTTTTCATTTTAAATTGTGAACAATAGATACATTTTAGACGCTTTTCTCCGTCATCATTATCCACCACGGATAACCATGGAAAAGATTTTTTCCACGAATCGTAGGTTTTATTAGTAATGTTATTGCCATCGTGTTTTTTACCTGATTGTTTCACAGATTCTACTTGATCTACGGCATTAAAAACGGTTTCTAAAATGATTGAGGAGACAATAGATTTCGCAGATTGATCGGTACCCTTGTCTGGTTGGAAAAAACTCAATATCGTCGAACGATTCAATGTTGAACGTGAATTTGTTACCGGCTTTCTTCCTCTCCTCGACATTTTTGTGTCGTCGTAAACATGCTTTTCTCCAAGCCCACTGGGAGTGATCTCCCTTGCTGCGCTGCGCTTCGGACCAATCACAGCCGCAAATAATTACCACGCGTCCATGGTATGTATCATGTGACAATCAATTTTCAAAAAAAAAATTCAGAGCGCGAGCGGAACAAGGGAGATTACTAATCGGAGTTTTATTCTCTACAACTTCCGGGGAGACTGGAGTTTATTTTCACAGGTTGATTATTCAATTACGCACGAGCTTAAGATGCAAATGCGTGATGGTTAAATTTGTTGCGTATTTGATACGCATGTTAATGAAATTATTTGCGTTTTTGGCTATTTCAATTGGGTGAAATACGCAGATACGCAGCTTATCTGGGGCGCTGTTGGTAACTATTGTTGATAATCCCATCACATTTTGGGTCACGATTTTTCAAGATACGACCAAGCAGCAGACAAGTGCAGATAACTGTGTCAGGGATATTGCAGAAATTGTAACCCCTTTCAAAGAGGTGCTCTAGTTTCACTTACGGCATTTTTTTTTTTGGCCACACGTGAAATATAATGTGATCTCACTCTGCAATAAACAAATCACCTCCATGTATAAACTTGTGTTTTATACACGATTTCTGATAAGCGTCGTTGCTATATCATCTTGATCGCATTTTCCCAAATTTACTCATTTAAATTTCGTGGGACACTAATTTTGAGTTGAGTGTTTCATCCACGATTATAAACCCCTACGAAAATCGATTTTACGTTATTTAGATCATAAATCCGCGAAAAAATGGACCTATGAAATTCCCCAAAGTACATAATCCACGAAGTTGAATAAATGATATATCAGTACGTGTTATTGTTAAACATTCGCTTCAACAAGGGAAAAACATTGTTTTAAAAAATATATTTAGCAGTTAACAGGAAATACTCTAGACTTTCTTTCGAAAAGTATTATGTCTTTGAAAGTGTACATACGTATACTACTTCTCATTACGTTTTATTTTAATAACTAACTTTCGAAATGTCCCATGGCCGAGAAAGCCTTATAATAGGCATTTATCTGATGATACAATAATTACATCAATTAGTATCAATGATAATAGCCTTTCTAACCTTATTTATTACCAGTTAACCCTTTCCCTCATAGGGGACACCATGAAAAGACCTATGCGAACAGCATAAAACCAGATCAGCCTGCGAGTAACTCGCAGGCTGATCAGGTTTTATGCTGTTCGCTGCTCCTCAGTGGTCTGGAAATGAGGATTTTGTAATTAAATTTGGTAAGGTTTAACTGTGGTTTTCTGCAGATCAGGCTTTATGTGATACCTATTGAGGGCGTCAAAATGAGTCTATATGAGGGAAAGGGTTAATGCTGGTGTTAGGATTAGGTTCAAAATGTCAGGTTCAGACCAAAGATAAAGGAACAACAATTGAGAAAAATCTCAATCTCTATATCATTACAGCTAGTTATGAGTTTAGGGATATCTTAATCGAAAGTTTTTCATGAAACGCAGGTCAGGTTGCAGATTTATCATAGAAATAAAAATATTTCGTTTCTAAATGCCTTTTCAGGCTAGTGCTAATATAGTGAGAGAAGTTTTGCGAAGTGTCGATCTGTCATTGACAGCCCTCCACATCCGGACAATGTGTTGATTAAACCCTCTGTAAATGTATTATTTTAGCTGGATTAAACACGGGTTGGCATGGTATCCGGAAATCAGAACAACTCTCTGCGATAAACGCTACGTCAACATTATCGTCTTGAGACGGAATTACCCGAGGGTTTCCGATTGGGTACTGATATGTTGATTGGTCCGCTCTGGCTCTTGATAGTTCAAGAATGCCGTCTCACGTTGATTTCAAGGTATTTTATTGGTATCAATTTCAGATGGGTAAAAACAGGTTGCAATGAAAGGTGTTTCACTTTAAAGGTGTCTACAGTTATACATTGGTAATATTAGATTGCAACTTCTTTAAAGCGGTGAAACTGAGTATTAATCAGAGGGTAAATGGAGTCAATTGAATAATTCTACTGGTGTACGGTTCTTTGTGTTTTAGCATTTGCTCGTTTGATAGAATTAGCGCTTTGTTCTCGGTATTTTAGAGCTTCTGAAGTAACTGCAGATGTTTCATCTCCAATTGAAACCCTTAAGAAGGTCTAAAACCAGCCTTGTTGTCTTTCACTTTTTTTTTCCGATTCAGAGTTCATATAACTCTAGGACATGTGTTATCTTGTTCATCAGCGGCTTTTGTAATGCCAACACCTAAATCTAGATTTGTCTTGTCTGATTTTTTATATCTTTGATTTCTTTGATGTGATCAGATAAACAAAACGTACACACAATTTGGGTCAGATGAGCGTGCAGCGGAACCTCTGTAGTCTAACTTTTCCACCTGTCCATGCCTGCATGAAGCTGATTAGCATTCCACCTGTCTCCTGTATAAGGACAGTGGGTATGATGACCCAGTATCTGGTTTAATCTGGTCTGCTGTGACGTAGTGACCTAGAACTGTTAATATGGTTGCCCTTTCGAAACATGTCTCGTACGTACGATACATACTTGAATATTTTCTACAAGGGAACCCAATTTGTAAGGGATAAACAAAAAGGTTAAAAAAGGTGCTAAACCAGAGTTTCCACCTTTGAGTCATTTATCTCCTCATCTGTGACTGTAGCTTCAAAAGCCACGTGATATTGATTCGTCCATTTCTTTCCAAGTATAAGGTATAACAGTTTCCTACGGGTACGGGACATACATTATATTTCCGTCGCCCTCGAGTCCTTGTTCTGATTTATTAATAGATATATATTGATATTGATTACGCGGTAGTGTTAGATATCAAAATAGAGTATTCTGGTTAATTGTTTTCACTCTAACTTCCACATATATATTTTATCTTGTTCGAACAAAGATACCATGTACATTGTATTTTGTCGATAATACTAGAACCATGTATACGGAAAATCATAAGTTGTGATTTTATAATATTTAATTCATGCGTATTACCAACGTTTGAGATCACGTGATCGGGATTAATATCCCAATGACTTTAATACTGTTAGTCGGATGTTAAACCGATGCAAAGAAACAGGAAATTTACAATCATCGATCGGCGGTTAAAAGATGTATGGTAATTTTTTCACCACATGGGGCTTTAGTCATAATTTTGACATATGCAAGTAGTATAAATCGAGATGCAGGTTGATCAGGCTTTAAACTGACTAAAACTGTTCAGTTGTTGCTTTTGTTTAGATTTGCATGGTATTACGCGAAGAACTGAGTTAGCGTGTTAGAAGGTAAATCAATATAGGAACGTCCATTGTCAGTCATACTTAATGAAATTACACAGAACAGTAGCGAGCCTTAATAGTGTAATGAACTACGTAAGTGTAGACAAATTAGTACGAAATGTTTATACTTTATTGGTATTTAATACACTTGGTGTACTTTTTTTTACGTGAATTAAACTTTATTTTATTTTACCACATGTAGGTGAATTACTAATTTGCTGTCTACTAGCTCAACCCTGGAATCATAAAGAGGGTTCTAAGAACTTGTTTGCTACTTGACATTAAACATAAGTTTAAACCTAAAGTGATGGCACGTCAACTACCTTATCCACTTGCCCACGAATGTCTATGAAAGACCCTCTTAACCCTTTCCCTCATAGAGGACACCATGAAAAGACCTATGCGAACAGCATAAAACCAGATCAGCCTGCGAGTAACTCGCAGGCTGATAATGGTTTTATGCTGTTCGCTGCTCCTCAGTGGTCTGGAAATGAGGATTTTGTAATTAAATTTGGTAAGGTTTAACTGTGGTTTTCTGCAGATCAGGCTTTATGTGATACCTACTGAGTGCGTCAAAATGAGTCTATATGAGGGAAAGGGTTAAATAAACGTAGCCAAACCTGTCTTAAGCGGTCAGTCAATGGAACAAGAGGAAGTGACCGCTTAACAGAGGTGGTGCCTAAATGAAGGTTAAATATATAATAAAATGTATAATAAAATATTTAAATTACCGCTAAATGCAGGTTGACCGCTTAACACAGATGACCACTAATACAGGTTCAACTGTATATATAGGAACATATGTATGACATCTTCGAGAAATATTTGAACTTAACAAACAACCAGGGCAACTTACAAAATGTACCACACGTTGGGTTCTGCAATATATTTTGCCAGCGGGATATGCAAGAATGCATGATACAAATCTTTATCTATTCCTGGCGCCAACTCTCTGTTTAGTTCCAGTTTCAAAAATTCAAGAGCACTACCTTGCCTATCAAGAACCCCGGGGTCAGGTGTTATGAAGATACATTTACCTGATCCAGGTATCCAAAACCAATAACGTTAAATCGTAAGAGAAAAATTGATACACTTCAGACAAAAAAAAAGAGAATAAAACATACATTTCCATAAGGAAAAGGTTCAGATATTTTCTATAAATCTTATCTGTTAAGACGACTTGGAGCACGTTGCACTATTCTTGCAAATGTCCACGATTTTTAAGTAGTCAGAGAAGTTGACCCTGGAGCGGGGGTGGAGGGCTTGTGTCGAGAGTTTGCCGAATATGTATAAAACTTCTTGCCGTTCAGGAGAATTATAATGAAGTCCCAGCACATGGCCTGTGTGACTGGATACCACCTCATCATGTTGATATGTCTGAAATACTGTATTTGGGACGAAAAACCAAACAAACAAATACTTTTTTTTAAAGAAACGTAACATGTTAAATTTATAGTTGCGTCTCAAACTAGTACGATATTGTTCTCTGCAACTGAACTAATTACATTGAAGCCTTAAAACAAAGACAAAAAAAAAATGTTTAAAATGAAAAATATTGATTTCATGAAGGGTCATATTTATACTTCTCTATAGATTGCATACCGCTACAGGCGAGTAAGCGAGTTCATTAACACGATCGATTTTTTTTTGATTTTTTTTTTTTTGGGGGGGGGTAGGTCTTTGAATTTAATTTCATTGGTTCTCTTGCGGTAGATAAACGCCAAGAAAAAATATCACATTCCAATAAAGTAAATAATGTATTATTCTTATCTGTGTATAAAAATACACACACCAGTTGGTGAAACGTATCTGAAATATCTACCTGTTGCACACGTGTTTGAACGGTAAATGCCTAATTTGATTTAATCTTTCACACTTTTTTATATTCATTTTAGAGTTCTTATATATCAGATTATATTTTAATACGAATATTCAGATTATAAGAGAGAGAGCGAGAGAGAAGACGAAAATCAAAACCTCATTCGGTTAAAAATATGCAAACCAAAGTGTCAGTCATTACAACTTATTAATTCTAAATTGTCAATTATGAAGAACAGTTTTTCACTCATGGTCCAGTGGTGGTACACATTTACTGCGGACCTTTCGGTTGTGGATATGTGGGCATGATTCTCAGCCTCTCCAAGCGCAAAATACTGGTCCAATCCAGAAACTGTAAGAATGAGATACAAGCATTTGTTTTCCACGCTACGTATATGTTCTTTTTCATGCTCAAGAGAAAATTTAATTTCCAGCCAATGTTTCATGAAATGAAGCTCAAATAGCCGCTATTTTTTTCAAAGACCAAGATACAGTACAAATTTCCTTTCATTTTACTCGGTCAACAAGCAACTCATTAAATCCCCTATTCCATGCACTAATATTTAAATCTAATTTCTGTAGCTTGCAATAGCAGATGCTGAAACAAATTGTTCCTATGGCAACCGGCTTATTTAGATTTGATTTGCAAAACAAAATAAACGAAAATAAGATAACAAGCGTAAGTTTCATGCCGAAGAAGTTGGCTCAGAAATTGCCGGCCATGCTCCTACACATGCTAGGATTACGCACGTTGTTGGAGGCTTAAATTCAGCTCTAGACGTTTTAAGTCTGAAAGACTTCCGTCAGTAAACAAACGTAAGACTGTCTAAATAACCGCATCGATCGGCAATAGCTGTTGGTCTGAAAGAGTGGGCTTCGTCAGTAACATACTTAGCACCCTGTCATCCAGGTTTACATTTCTCTGAGTAATGGCCAATTCAGGGCCATAGTAATGAGACGAGTGCAATTGAAGCCGTCATGAAGGGTCTGTATTTACGGGCATAATAACATTGGATTAATTCTAAAAATGGAAATATTTGCTAGTCATGGAGAAAAATAATTGACTTTAAGTATTCATTTGTTAAACTTTTTAGACGCAGGGATAGGCTTCAGCTGAATACTAGGATAACCCCGATTTAATTTTTCAGTGAGGTCGATCAACTATTTCTTAATCAATATTGGTTAATCATAAAGTGCTTAAATTGCTCATCAAAGTGGTAATTTTACCTAAGATGTTAATGTAAAATATCAAAGTGTTGACTGAATACGTTCATTGCGACGTTATAGAGACAAACAGATAGCTCATAATACAAATATCCTTTTAAAAAGATATGCGTCAATTAGTGGGAATTAAAGGACTGGAGAATATAGAAGGTTATATATTGTACACATTACTCTCTGCAAAGAAGTCAAAATAAGCAAGTTAAAACTCAGTATCGGTGTAAGGAAGCGAACTATAACCATCTTTTCGTTTAAGATAATAAATATAATAATAATAATAATAATATTTTTAGAGGATGACATATTTGGCAATGCCATTCTTCTATATGTTCCTCTTAACAATAATATGTTACAAATTGTAGGTATTAAAAGTGAAATATCACTAACAAATCATCAATGATGATGAAAATTATTCAAAATATCGTCAACATATGGATGTATGTTATCAAAATGGTTTTATCATTTTATAATGTTTTTACAGAATCATTTTAAACAATTATTCATAAATCTCACATCGAAACCGGTATCATTGCGCATCTAAGGAAAGAGTTTTGATAAATGGCCTTTATATTTCTTAAAGAGACTGTAATTAAGCCAGAATTCCTCGTCTCAATAATGACCTACCACTTTTAGACTCACCCAATTATCAAAATAAGCCTTTTTTTCTGATACAACTCCTTTGTTATCGGATAGTGATAATTAATTTGAACATTTGATAAGGTTCTACGATTCACCTACATCGAAGGCAATTAAAAAGCATTTGATATCGTACATCAGTTGGCAAAATCAGGTTCGTATGTGAAGGAACTCAAAGGTAACATCGTTACGCGTTGATTATAAAAGATACAACATGGAAGCTTTTTTTTTTGCTTTTTTTTTTTCGTCAGATGTGCATTATTCTATGGAGCCTATTGCTGTGTGCGGGCATGCTAAATGTATTATATATATGATTTTTATCACGGTATAATAACAATATATAATTTAACTGGACAGATAAGAAAACAGAACACGATTGTATAACATGCCCTTGACGTGCGTACGTGCACGCACGGGCGTGTCTGTTAATTTGCTGCTTAATATAAATATTGTATTCTTCAAGTAGACCCAGTAATGAAAAACGAATACACGCCGTTTTGCTTCGTATATCAATACTCTCCTAAACACATGCGACTCTTAGATAATCATAAATCTTTATTTTTAGAGGATAATATATCTGGCAAAGTCATTTTACCATTTGGTCCACTTAACAAAGACATATAAAATTCAGTATGTTTTCTCTTCCACTTGTAATTATATGACTTTAATAATGTCGCTGTGAAGGTAAAGCCCAAATCGACAAAAAAAGGCACAATTTCTGCTGACTTTGTTGTAAGTATAGTATATGAAATATTCGAATATCCTTAAAATATTGAGTTATAGAATATTTCGAATAGAATAGTTTTACAATTACTGTGCCAATAAATTGATCTCATGGAAATAAAAGAAGGAACACATGAATGCGTGTCTGTTGTTTATTGTAAATAACACCAATTCTATTTAACCACATTGTGTATAGGTTAATGTTTGTTATCGAGGGTTTAACAAATTAAACCGCTCAAGCTCGGCGTAGCCGAGGGAGCGGTTTAACTTGTTAAACCCTCAATAACAAACATTAACCTTGTTAATGTATGGAATTATGTTTTGACGTTACTATCCAAGTCCACCTCTACACGCATGCGCACAAAAATTGGTCGTATATACTAGGTTATCCATTAAACCAAGTGGTTTAACGAGTTCAACCGATCGAATTTTTAAAAAAATACTGCAATCTCATTGGTCAAAATATAATTTCATGCATTAATTGTATTTAATCAACTTATCTCTCCACTATACAGGGCTATCAATGAGAGGTTGTTGTTTTTTTTTTGCCTCATTTCATGACCTACCCAGACGCAAGGTACTGGTTCAACCCAGGAATCGTCGAGTTGTAAGACCTTCCTTTACTAATGATATAAAGAGTAATAAGTTTAAATATAAGATTATACCAAATTTTGATCGTTATACATTGTTTTATCCACTTCAGTGGAGAGGAGGATGCCGAGGCACCGGAACCAGTGGATAACAACAATCAGAAGTCCACAAAACACGTGACCATAACCGTGACGGACACGTCGGAGGATGGTTCCTCCTCAACAGATGACCATCAGGTCCACCCCGCCCCTGCCGGGCACCAGGATGCCGGGGACGGAGACTGGCCAATCAAACGATCTCAAAGGTGAGACATTTCATTTATAGCCTGTTTAGCATTCGATTAGTAAAAGAAGAGTAACAATGGTTGACCGTGTTGTTTATGGGCGGTAATACTCCAAACTGGAGCAGATGTATGTAGGTCATTTGGCTTCCCAAATAAAAAAAAAAATGAAAAACCTAGAGGCAACTAATTTCTTCTTAAGATAAATATCAGTATTAATTTTACATTTGTATATCATTTTTCAACAGGAATTATGTTTGATTTTCATTTTTTTTTCTGAGACAAAATGCTCACTTTGGTTTAAGCTTAATGGCGTAAGTGTGTATGCCGGGGAAAGATTATACAGTATTGGAAAACATGGAACTCTTACAGAATAAAATTATTAACCTTATCTTAATAGTACCCCGCCCATCCTGTTTAACAACGGCAGTTTATTCTATGAATGATTTTCTTTGTTACGGAAGAAAAAAATGTGAATTCATGTATGGATGACTTTTACTTATATTCAATAAGCTCCTTAGTTATCTACAAGCCATGGCGGCTAATAAGTACTTTTGAAGTACATGTATTTTGATATTCAACTTGAAATCCGGGGCTGTATTGTTCATTCTATTGCGAGAACAGATCAATACTTTGATGCTTATTTGGAAATTAACACGTTGTTACCGTTGATTCTGGTGCCGTATGGCTATTTTATCATTACTGGGAATAACAAATAATGACAGAGATCAACCATGAAATCAGAGTTTTAGAAATATCTCCAGTCTTTCGCTGTATTTCTGTTAGAGGACGTTATACCGACAGGACTCAATTACGGTCTCCGATGTTGCTTATTACTAAGATTTACCTTGTAATCTCTGTGGACATTCCATGGTTGAGCCCAATTATTCAGTGTATACTTGGTCGCACATTTCTATCTTCTAGTCTGTGTTTTTGTGTGTTTGTTTATATTCTAAGCAATTCATGGCAGTTTCGTCAGCTTTCTGGTTTTGACATACTACAGGAAACGGCTGCAGCCCTCTAGACATCATCGGAACCCACGCTTGTTCAGTACGCGTTTCTTCTTAATCGACCGTGGGTTATTTGATTAGCTAAACTTCGCACTTATGAATTATCAATTAGGCATTTCATTTGATTCGTGGTGGATACAGTACAGATCATTTTACCCATGAAACAGAGCATAACATGTAGATCGGAATTTGAAAGTCAGCTTTTTTCACTTCAATGAATATGTTTCAAAATACAACGCGTGGTTTCATTTGTCAGCAAGAAACTGATTGATAATCATGGAAACGAAGTTTTTGCCAGTCGAAAATTCCTTGGTATATACATAGTGATAACGGAATATAATCATATCGTGGGTTCCGACGATGCCCTCCAGGTGGCTTATGGCAGATCGGTTGTTCCACCCGGGTTTCAAATTATGATAATACAGCCAAACAACTTACTGAGGGCTAAAGCTTTTGCCAGAGTACATATATTGTTGTGTTTGCCCACGACGTAAAGAAATGATAAAAAAAAAGTATTTATGCCGTACATTGCCATTACAGTAATGATTTTTATTATTTCAATATACAGGAAACCACCCATTCTGTAAGAGTCTTATCATACCTCCTGGGATTCAATTATCATGCTCTGTGGGTATTCTAAGGAGATAATATTTACTGGGATTCCTTCTTTGATGACTTACATAGCTAGCAAGGTTTTGTAATACAATATAATGGACCTAATGCCAAGCATGTACTTTGCTGTTCTCAGTCTTCCACGAGCGAGACGTATGATGCGGCTAATGGGGATATATCATAATGCATATATTTTGCACACAACAGACCAGGGTAATAAAATGTGGACGACTTAAGTTAGAAGTAAAATGGAGTCATGCATATCTTGCAAAACAGATAGCTATTCATAACTCTAATGTATCCGGTTCTGTTACTTCAACTATTTCACTAAAGCCTCTCTAATCCGGGTTACCTGGTATTTTTGGACTAAATGATCCTCGTTGTTTTTATCCGACACTTTAATTCCATTTTGACATATGATTTTGGCTAGGCATCAAGTATGTTCGTACTTTGTGAATCTCTATCAAGACGTTTGGGTACGTAAGGACGTCAGGGCGGATGATGCGTGATGAGGCAAACAGTAAACAGCGTATCCGTACGCCTGGCTAGACTGAGAAAATGATGTATGCGGTTAGACAAGTAAGGGTTCTCTTTCTGACGGAACGCCATCATAATATTATTAACATCAAGACTTGAGAAATAACAGAACAAAGGGGAAATTGGTATCTTTCTCTTTAATTCATCAATGTCTAGTTTGTTTTGAAAGTGATTTATTTTATTATGACCGTTGTGATAAAACTATTTTTGTATAATGTAATCCTCCCAGTATTTTTTAACAATAGTTCAATGCAAATCTATTTTGGAGTTGTTGATTTTTTTATTTAAACGGAACTACGATTGAAAATTGTACTGATTTTATCCTTCGAGGAGTAAGCATGGAACGATATTATTATTATTATTATTATTATTATTATTATTATTGCTCGCTAATATTCCTTTCATGTTCGGGTCCTCTAGCTTCAGCTAGGTAACATTTACTTGAATCATTCAAGTGTCTACGGTGTAATACTGCAATGTGGCATCATGACACGTGTCTACGGTGTTATACTGCAATGTGGCATCATGACACGTGTCTACGGTGTTATATTGCAGTGTGGCATCATGACGCGTGTCTACTCTGTTATACTGCAGTGTGGCATCATGACACGTGTCTACGGTGTTATACTGCAATGTGGCATCATGACACCTGTCTACGGTGTTATACTGCAGTGTGGCATCATGACGCATGTCTACGGTGTTATACTGCAGTGTGGCATTATGACACCTGTCTACGGTGTTATACTGCAGTGTGGCATCATGACGCATGTCTACGGTGTTATACTGCAGTGTGGCATCATGACGCGTGTCTACGGTGTTATACTGCAGTGTGGCATCATGACGCATGTCTACGGTGTTATACTGCAGTGTGGCATCATGACACGTGTCTACGGTGTTATACTGCAGTGTGGCATCATGACGCATGTCTACGGTGTTATATTGCAGTATGGCATCATGACGCATGTCTACGGTGTTATACTGCAGTGTGACATCATGACGCATGTCTACGGTGTTATACTGCAGTGTAGCATCATGACGCGTGTCTACGGTGTTATACTGCAGTGTGGCATCATGACACGTGTCTACGGTGTTATACTGCAGTGTGGCATCATGACACGTGTCTACGGTGTTATACTGCAGTGTGGCATCATGACGCATGTCTACGGTGTTATACTGCAGTGTAGCATCATGACGCATGTCTACGGTGTTATACTGCAGTGTAGCATCATGACGCGTGTCTACGGTGTTATACTGCAGTGTGGCATTATGACACGTGTCTACGGTGTTATACTGCAGTGTGGCATCATGACACATGTCTACAGTGTTATACTGCAGTGTGACATCATGACACCTGTCTACGGTGTTATACTGCAGTTTAAAATTCCAAATGTTTTCGACAGGAATCATACATGCCAAGAAATACCCTAAAAACGATGACAAGTTCGCCGTGGTGACATAAAGACAGTTACTTTTGAAAGTGCAAAACCCTAATCAGCATGTAGAACATTATCAGTCTGATATTGGTTTGAACCGATAACCTATCAGTCCAGACTATCAGCAATCTGTACGAGCAACATACGCGTATGCAAGAACAGTTTCAGTTTCGAAAAGGTCCTGAAGGTCTTTTGTTGGAGACCAGTAATATTTTCTGCGTTTTCTTTCTCAAATACATTGAAATGGGTGACTGATGTTTGCCGCGAAATGCTTCGTTCGCAGCGCTGATGGAAAAATGCTTTGTGGTTACTGGCCTCTGTTAAATTTAAAACAACAATACGTTTTGAAACACATTGCAATGATAAGTTAATCATTAAATTAATTAGCCAAACACAAACTAGCCCAGTAGTTTATATTGAGCATGTGACAGAACTATGAATATATCTACATAATAATGTGCAAAACAGTGTTATTGTCATCTCTTAATTAATTATTCAATAGTAATTATATCATGATGCATTATGATGTTTGGTTATCCTGTCTAGAACGTGCTACTCGGTTGTTGTCACAACAAGATGAAATAATCAAGATAATTTGACCGCAAGGTGTATATCATTCATCATAACAAACGACTGTTCTACTAGGGAATGAACAGCACTTACGAAAAGAAATATGAGGAAAAAATGAATAGTTTATTATGGTAGCATATTTCTGCCAGCCACTTATCCACTTAGCTATGTTGAAACTTTTCTGAAAAATTGTCACATATCCAGTTAGTATCTGGCAAGTAGCAAATTTTCAAGTTATCTACTTAGGTATCTTAACAGGACTAAACTGTCTGTTAGTGCCCACTACTGCCAATCACATATTCACTTATTTTAACTGGATATCATGCCTTTTTCCAGATAATTATGTGAAAATATGCTTGTTATCCGCATAATTTAATGATTAATTAAAAAGGTGAATATCCAGTTATCTTAAGTGAATATATGGCTGGCAGTAGTGGGCACTAACAGGCAGTTTTATTCTGTTAAGATACCTAAGAGGATAACACGAAAGTTTTCTACTTGCCAGATACTAACTGACTATGTGACAATTTTTCAGAAAAGTTTCGACATAGCTAAGTGGAGAAGTGGCTGGCAGAAATATACCACCATTGTTTATTAATGACAAAAATTAAAACAAAAATCAAATAATAAAATTTATTTTAAGATTCACTGGGATATTATTGGCAAGGGAGATCATCCAAAATATTTTCGCAAAACAATTTTACTGAATAACGCCCCTTAGAATGTCTCGTCAAAATTGATATAGCTGAATTTTTATAGAGCGTTTTGTTTTTTTCATTTGGCGTGTATGTCTCTAAAATATTAATCAATACAGAATTCATCTAGAATGTGTGTTAATTATGACGAAAGTCATTATGGGTGTGTCAGATAAGGGTTTACATGTGGTAGCGATCGATTTTCACAGCTGTTGGCGGCACCAACATTCCTCGCACATCACGTCATTCTCGCCAACAACCACCTGAAATATACACTGGTTGTTTACAAATATATCCTTGAAATAGGACCTAAGTAACAATAATACTTGTAGAAGTAGTAGTGGTGGTGAAAATGGTGATGATATTGGCGGTGGTGTTGTTATTGGCGTTTTGAAAGAATAGTAGCAAATGTTGTGGTTGTTGAAGTACATGTCCTTGTAGTTGTTGTTATTGTTGTGGTTGTTTTGGTGGTTCCAATTTACATTCTATATGTAAAAGAACACGCGCAAAAATGTTAAAAAGAAGATCCATGAATGGGACTGGGCTTAACCCTGTTAGTCCATGATGCTGCTAAATAGGGCACATGTGTGTGTGATAAAGTTGAATCAGGTTGGCCGCATACTGCAGGTTTACGGCTTGACAGTGGTTATGGCAGTGGTAGTAGTAATGACTGAAGCAGAGTTTTAAAGGGAGGCATGGGTAAGACTAAATTGTTTATGTTTTTCAGGTGAAATATTAGCGGAGTAAATGCCCTTATATTGAACTTGGACACCTTTCTTTCCTACGTTACGAGTATAGTCTCCTGTTCATGTACGATACATTACTTAACATCATTGTTTTCTGTTGTGTTCTATTTTTCGGTGATTTCATTGATGGTTTTAACCACAAAATTTAACCCTCACGAAAATCGTTCATGTTTTCTAGAAGGTGGATCGACTTAACCACATTGTGTATATGTCATCTTAATTGCATTTAAGATGGAGACAACCGAATTTAATAAAAAAATATATATATATAATGCCATTTTTTCACCGACACGTCGTATTCCGTAAGAGGGATATTTTATTTTGTATATATGTAGTTGTTTAGACGATGTACTTTGTACAAGTCTTTAATAAAATGTGTTCTGTTCTGGTATTTCGATGCAGTGAAGATTTCAGACAGACTTACAGAATGGGTTCATGTCATCAATCTGTATTCTCGATTTATATACAAAAAAAAAATAGCAGACGAGAGTGAGTAAGACAGATGAATGCAACCAACTCTGCAGTCTGTTAATGGCCCCAGTGGTGACGAGCTAATGTACAGAATGTAGACTATAACTCGAAGGCGATGTTTTCCGAATAACAGCCGCCATTGTTTTTTAATTGATCTGCTATCATTAATGTAAAATGTTAATGTTATGGTATTCAGAAAAGGAACAATGAAGGCAATGAAGAATGTTGAACACTTGTCAACATAAATTATCCCTGAACTAAAAAAAATATTAAAAAAAATTTAAATGCATTACTAAATATATTGTGTAGATATTTTTCTATTCAAAAAATCTAAAGTGTCACACCACATTACGTAAGCCTCGAACGAACTGATTCACGCTCCTGATAAACCGGCCATGACATATCCGTGTGAGTCACACCAGAAGTAATGTGGGAGACAAAAATTGTATATATGTTGGTCATTTTTCGCCAATAAGATTCATAATGAATATGATATATTTAGGAAAAAAAAAGCATTGCTTGTGAGGCAGTTTAATTATAAAAGGTAAAAAATTAAACGCGAAAAAAAGCACCTGCCAGATTTTTAATTCACGAAAATTTACGTAATCACACGGAAAAATTGGGCTTTAGCCGAAACTTAAGCAGTATGGCGTGTCTAGGTCTCGTAACTTTAAGAATTTCCATGAATTTACCTCATATTTAATATTTGTAATAATATTATTTGAAAAGGCGAGACACAGTTCAAGAATTTCAATAGATAACGTACCATATACAAGTAAGTCATTGATAAATCAAAATTCAAACTTATTTCACCATTGTATTAAACTGACCAGATAGTTCGGTCATAATCAGCAAAATCGAATTCGACTGAACTGCAATTGCGAAGAAAACGGCGAGAAAAAGGAAATTGTCCAACTGCGTGTTCTTACGATGGCATAAAAGGGGGCATGGAATGTATTTCTATACCGCGTGCGCACGCGAAAACTACTGCGTGAAAACGCAATAGTTACTGTATGCACCGCGTTCGTATTTTGCTGATTTCTTTTGTGAAACACCATGTCTAGCAAATATGAATGCTTTGTATTGACTTGAATAGACTTTACTATTTGAGTTTACCGTCGCTTCGACAATATTTCAGTCATATTGCGACGTCCAGCTAAAGGAAGGAAGAAGGAAGATGAAGGAAGAGCCCGAAGGCATCCGGGTAGAACCACCGACCAACTGCAAGCCAGCTTTAAGGCTTCCTCACATGAAAATCCGAATGACCCTGCCGGGATTCGAACCCACGAAGTGAGGGGCTGAATGAGCGTTAAAGTCAGCAACTTTACTCTCGCGGCCACGGAGGCCCCCGCTTTGTATTGGACATAAGATTATACATATGTGTGGCATATTACGATGTATGTGTACAATATGTTTACACACTTTACTGGTAAGCGTCAGCATAACATTTTTCTCTTAAAATTATCACACATTTCACAAGTATTGTAGGCATATCTTTTGTTATATGAAGGGACAATGCATTTTAAGAGTGATTCCTGATAGGCATTGAAATTATGAAGAATTTAGATATTCTATGGGTACAATGGCAGCACGCCTTTGTGTTAATTTCACATAAAAACGTGTTCTTTAGCAATGAAAAGTTTAGCCCCGCCTTTTCTATTCATGGTAAGGCCAATTGCTAACAAACAGGTTCAAAATTGAAACCATGTGTTAATTTGTGTAAATCAGATCAACCATTGACTACATTTATCCTAGTGCAGCAATAGTATGTACGTCAATTTGCAAGCATTTGCACACATTGAAAATGTCTACTGTGTTAAAAAATGTATACTACCCAATAATGTAATAACATATCGAGGGAATAACATATATATTACAAACAATCGGCCTACGTTTCACAGAGGTTTTCCTCAGTTCAAAAATCTCAAATTCTGAATCACCAAATTTTTGACAATTTTTGTAAGAACATAAAAATAACAATATATATACGTAATAAACATTCAATATTCTTGGTCAATAAGCAAGGGAGTACTGGATTGTCAAAAAAAATGTGAAAACTCTTCAAAGACTTGAAAATTCTGTAACAGACGAGATGTTTTGTGAAACAGTGACAAGAAGGATCAAGGAGAAATTCGTTATGTAAATACAATTCAGGTTGATGTCTTAAATTTACCATGCACCGCTGCCAGTTTTAATTTTGATTCCTCAACACGGAACACTTTGACGATTTTCAAAATGCACAAAGCAGATAATCAATTTTACCAGGAGAAATAAACAAATATACACGACTCGTTGCGTAGAAACCGAACTTCCTTGCCTCCAAGTGTAAGTCTGGGGTTGATCCAGATCGGTTCCAGTCATTTCCTGTGCTTGTACTTATGTTTATATTTTGGCAAGATACGAACACAGTCCTTGATTACAGTAACAACTGATTTATTTTCTGGCACAAACACACATATAATATGTCGCCAATATTTCTCCTTTATTTGGCGCTCCCCGTCAAAAGTGACGTGGAAGTAGGTTTTTCGTTGAATAAAAGACAATAAGTATAGTTTTAGGTTCTCGTCTCAGAAAGCAATAGACAATCTGTCATTTCAGGCGCCTTCTTGGAATGAGTAGCCAAAGCTTCTGTTATTAAACAATTTATTGATATAGATATTTTGTTACTGTTGCTTTTACTTCTTTTTCTTGTTCACATGTCTCGCGAATGCCACTAATTTCGTGGAGTCAGAAAAGTATTAATTCGACAATACAAGGACTTTATCCATTGACCACTATTTGGAACAGCTGTCAACAGTTCGGAATAATGAGATGGTCGGATTATCGAGTTGAATTGCATATAAGTGTCTGTATACCATTCCACTACAAAATGTCATATGCAGAGAACTGTACCATGCGAGCTTCAAGTCATTACTTCAACATATGATATATGATAGAATTTGCTTGGATTTCAGTGACAATATATTACTGCTACTGTAAGGTTTAACTTCTGTACATCATTAATGTTACTTTATATTTCTAACATGTTCAATGTATCGTTTTATCAACTCATATTAAAGAGAGCGGATCATCTTTTTTCAACAAAAAAAAATTCTAACATATTGCATATATGTATAAAGGCATAATATCAAAATACGACTACATAGGAGTTTGCTTACCAAATGTGATTTATAGAGTGGCATTATGGTGGAATTTTCTATACACAATGTTATTCTCATTACCGATGACCGTAACCACTGTTCAATGATCGATCCCCGGACAAAACGTATAAAAAGATTGCTTGCCGCTCAGTATTTAAGGGTAGTTCCAGTACTTGTTGGCCAAGTGTCAGGATAGTGTGACAGGATGTGGTATCATGCCACTTCTCTTATAACGGTGTGGTATCAAGCCACCCCCTTCATACCGGAGGGGTATCACACTGTTCTCTCTCTCTCTCTCTCTCCTCTCTCTCCCTCTCCCTCTCTCTCCCTCTCTCTCTCTCTCATAACGGTGTGGTATCATGCTACTTTTTCTCATACCGGTGGGGTATCATGCCGCCTCTCGCATAAACCGTGTGGTATCATTCCCCTTCTGCGCACATAGTGATATCATACTGCTTCTCTCGTACGATGTGGTATTATACTGCTTCTCTCATAACGATGCGTTATCATGTTAATTCTCTCGTTACAGTGTGGTATCGCAGTGAGGCTGGCATGTCTCTCTTGTGTAGACAAAAGTCACTAAATGACTAAAAAAAAAACGGAAAGTACAAGACGTTTTACTGCATTCCTATGACTAAAACTTTATCTTTATTAACGTTCATCGACTACATCAATCTATCTATACCGACACTTTTAGATTGAATAAGTTAGTTTTATCAATCGATTGAAAAAACTTATCTGATATCTTTGAAAGAATGAGGTATTAAAACTGGTGCTCTAGTGGTAAATTACCTTGATAATATGGTAATATCGAGATGTTTCAATGTAAAGCGGATGTGATACTAATCATATTGTTGTTGATGATGATGAGGAAGAGGGAGTTGCTGGTAGTGGTGATACTGGTGATAATAATTGGGTTGATGATGATGATGATGATGGTGATGATGAGATGGTAATGATGATTATGAGTCTTTCAAAGTATGTGTACATGTTATATATACCACTTTCTACATTGATAAGTTATCTTTATATGATTATCATAAAATTTAACGAAAAATAGCCATTAGCTAAACTGACAAGGGCATCTGTTACAGTGAATTATGAAACGTTTTAAGAGAAAAAACAAAGCATAAAGTTGCTTCAGTACCAAGTTAACAGCGTGTCTAAAAAGCATTCCTTAGTTCTTCGAAGAGCTCTTGGTCGATCCTGAAAGATATTACAATACGGATCTTCTTGACAACCCTAATGCCATTGCGTTACTGCGTGATTTGTCTGAACACGCTATTTTGTAATTACTTTCGACTTTTTTACCATTTTATTGTCTTGTGTATTGGTGTTGAAAATACAACTTGTGAAATTGCGATGACCTCTTTATCCTATCTCATAATGTATTACCATGGAAACGGAATAACCCGTCTTCACGTCATCATAATTATGTTTAATGTACATATGTTTGAAACTGAAAACCCTTTATAGCTTTATTTATAATTATTTCACGAAAAATAATATGATAAACTTTGACCTAGAGTAATTCACCTGTCATCTTCTTTTGAAATTGCCATTTGGGTCTGTTACCTTCTGTAAAAAGAATCTTGAAAACTATTACATGTATATCGTTATATATTTAAAAATAACTTTTATATAGATGGTTCTTACATTATGACAAGATATTATTCTATGTAATAAAAATTAGCTTGACATTTTTGTTAGGAAGTATTCATTTGAAATGATTGAGAAAATACACACTACAGCCATATTGTAGAT
>CM037782.1:57524117-57574117 GCA_021229015.1 Solen grandis
AAGTGAAAAATGAGTAGGGAGGATAAATGTCAGTATGAATGTTAACAAGAAAAGATTAAAACAAAATGTTTTAATGGACGGCTTATAATAAGCATACTGTCCGCCTCTCTTTCTCTTTTCTGCTGCTTTGACCTTATAACCTAACCTGTCTTTGCACAGGACCTTCATATTAAAAAATGACATTTCTTTACAGGGGTGACGAAATCTCATTTTATTTTACTTGTCCACGGACAACCAAAATTAAAATTTCACTTGTCCGTAGCAAAACACTACTTGTCCGTACTTTTTGAAAAACTATTGGTATAAAATATGGAAATAATTGAAATTTTATTACTACTCTCAATAAATTGATTTAGGCATGTAAAAAACATTATATTAACTACCTTAACACTGAAAGTTGAAACATTTTTTACTGACTGATTTAACAATCAAACTGTTTAACACCGCAGAATTGTCTTATGAATCTGTTATTGCCGTCAAATTCGACATTTTGCTCAGGGCCCTCATCATCGACTCTAAGCCATGGGAAGTCTTTAAGGCATGATTCTTAAAATGATCTTTAACGCTTTGTTTTTTCGTATTTTTAATCTTGTTTTTTATTGTTTTCTTGGGTGTTTGATCGGGATATTCTTCCCATTTTCTAATTTGGGAAGATTTTTAATAAGGAATCGATCGATTTGACAAGGAACTTACCGATAGACTGTGCGCTAAAGTGCCGACTTTGACCTTTAATTTTCATATCTTAACATTTTAGAAACGAAACCAGTCAAAACGGAATGGTTTAATATGTGGATCATCTTGTAAGATGCCGAAAAATAAACTTTATTTGACAGACGCACGTCAGGGATATCTTTACAGTTGAAGTGCTGCAGTTTAGAGTTTTGAATTTAAATTTTTGCTACGGTTTCGGATTTTTGGTCGTCCACGGACAAGTCAACAGTGAAAATTTACTTGTCCGTGCCGGCAAATGTATGACTCGGACAACTCAGACAATGGATTTCGTCATTCCTGTTCTTTATATTATTTATATAAAGAGGTTCAGTTATTATTTTATAATTTTCTCTGCACAAGTCCTGGGACTTACTATGTTAAAAAAAAATATGATTCCCAATTCAGATAGTTTGCATCTTCCTTCAATCTAAATAGCATTTTCCATATATTTTATGCATCCAGTAGATGCATTGAAATTTAAACTTTGCATCCACAGCGAAAATATTACATCTAAGATGGAGAATGTATGGGTAAAGCGTCAATTTTTAAAAAAAAATAAGAATTAAATTTTAAAAACAATAAAATATTAAGTAATTTTATTGGTTTTTTTTTTCTATGTTTAAATCAAAAGGAAGCAAATACAAATGAACAAAAGCAAAATAATGGATGTATATACATATATAACTTAAGAATTTCCAAAAATAAGAATTAAAAAAAACAAAAAACATAAAAAAACAAACAGTTCCAACTGGAATCAAACTCATGACCTCTTGAAGGAAAAAATCTAATTCAACGCTCTTACCAAATGAGCTAATTCCACAAGCGTGTTAAATGAAATGCCTATAAGGCTATGTAAAGGTAATTATTACTGTAGCATACACAGCAGCGCTACACAGACACATTCACCGAGCATTCTTTATATCACACTAACATATTAACAAGATAAACATGACGCATTACTTATCCCACCCATCATGTAATCATTTAACTACTATGTATTACTACAAGCTCAATAGAAGACATGAAATGTGCAATGTCCAAACCGATGAGTGAAGCAATAAGTAGGTCAAGACCTTTATGTATAAACATCAATTAAAAAAACTTTTAAAAAAACAACAACAACATAAAACATGTATTTGATACCCCAAAACAATCACATAGAAAAATATTGGTCACTGAAAATTATTACAATCACAGCTTTACATTCTGACTGCAATATCAATTTGAACAAGGGCAACGGAAGTGAAAACCCATTTTAATTGGACATACTAATATATACACATGACTTAATAGCAGTAATTAATGTATATACAGTACTGAATACCGTCCAGAAAAGACTGAAAAAGTCAGGACCAGTACTTGGGAGATACACAGTTAACCTGATTTTTACAGATTGAAAATACATTGTCCCAAGTTCAGACTCAGCCTATTCTGTAAAATGAATTTCTTTCTTAAAACTTTGGTTCTAAAGGGAGATGTTACCCTTCTTGAGGGAAAAAATCGATACATTTCATAATTATGGGTTGATATTGATCCGAAAAATGAGGCATTAACCCATCCTTTCACTCTGATCATGGACTGTATTGTTCACAATTCAGTCAGTCAATATTCAGCAACTGCCCCCATAAACAACTAATGGTACAGTCCAAAATGAAGAAAGGACAAGTCAAGAAATTGAGCATGGTACGGGTTGATTATGGAATTCACTGTATCCACAAAGATGACTGTATCATGCCTTTTATAATGAGCATTGTGATGAGTAATTACATTATAATTAGTTCTGAATAGTTTACAACAGTTGACTAATCCCCCTTTACAGAATACCTATCAGTCAATCCCCTTGGCACTTAGATCATAGGGTATACACTCTCAGGTAATGGTACATCACAATGACTGGGTGAGATGAGAGGCTGCTACATAACTGCCAGTGAGGTATACACTGTGTTGCGGTAGGGAGTGCCCTTTCATCCCCATAACTGAACCGAAAAATACAGCTTTACCAGCTCTCTCTGACCTGACTATTGTTTCCACATGTGTCTGGTTTGTTCCAGATATCTAAAACATCATTTAGATTTCATCCTGCTCTCAAAACAGAAAACTCAAAGAAGTAGACAGGACTATCAACTAATCTATATAAATATGTCAATTGGGAAACAACAATTACTATTCTTACAACTGAAACTAATCTTCTTTTCAGTTCCTCGGATGGACCAGTACTTTAAGCCTTAAAATGTCATAAAATATACACGCCTGTAACATGGTTCAAACCTACAACCTATATATCTGTAGTTGTGCACACTACCAATGGACCATGTTACTCTATCTAAGTCTGGGAGGGGTGGGGGGAGTCTTTCTATTTTGGGAAAGGGACCCTTGCCCCCAATTCCAAATAATTATAATTGACATAATAAATCAAAATGGGAATTCTTAAGAAGCAGAAAAGCAACTTAGTAAGTATAACTTATTGTTTCAAGAGGTGTTTCCTTTCAAAAAGACAAATAACAAACTAAACAATTAAAAAAGTTTCCTTTTTGCCACTTGGGTAAAATATTTCCAATTTTCAATTGGGAATGGGTCTGACCCTACAAATAGGCAGAAAAACCCTGAAACTCTACTGTAAAAACTATGGTTTGGATTATGGAATAAAACCCATGAGAACAATACAAGCAAGTACAACAGATTATAACCTAAAATTGATTTTTTTCCCCAACTCGAAATTCATACACAACAGGATCAGTTACTTTTGTGCTACTGGAAAGCAATATCAGCCATTGACAATTTCCTTGTATCATATACTAGTACAATTTCTAATTTTAGTTAGAATAACCATTAACATTTGTTTCTTTTTCATTCCTAATTATCTGAATCCTAAGAGCATCTTCAGGGTTTTCACAAACTCTGAATTTTGGAATCCTGGACTCCTATTTTAGGGAGAAGTACTCAAGTTTTCCTCAGTGACCACTATATAAATATATTTAAGGGTTCCAATGTTTGGCAAATCTTTTTCCTTAGGATTCAATTTTGCCATAGCCTAGTTTGAACCTTGATCCTTCAAGCAAAAACCTCCTTCATAATATACATATAAATAGTCTAATCTGTTTATCAAATAATCAGATATATTAATTCATGAAAATTTTGCAATCCATGAATCCTTCAAGGTACAGATCTGTTTGTTTTATACATCAATACTGCATCTGACAAACAATGCTATAAAACAATTACCTTGTTGTGAGTAAAGATAGCAGCCAGGTGTCATGCACGACTTCACAAGGTGTGTACCATTTTGCAGTTAACACATAATGCACATTAAACTTCACTGGATTTATTCAGGAGATTTACCTTTCTCTCCTGCACAGTAGTAAAATGTTTACCTAGTATACCGTCAGACTTTTGTGTTTTGATATAAAGTGACATGAATGAATGAATGAATAAATAAATAGAAAAAATATTATAATTTTACATGTATATGTCTCTTTACAGACTAAGTAAGTCACACCATAATTTTAAAATAAAACAGTTTTTTTTTTTTTTTTTATTTTATTATAATAGTATATTAAAAAAATGCCCCCGCTCCCAATCAATTTGCAGTCCCTTTCAATATTATTTATAAATGTGTATCTGAATAAAATAAAATTAAAATTAAAAAAAAATTTAAGCACCTGCAATGTGTAGAGCACCATTAGCCTGGACAAACTCAAGGTAGTGCATATCATTTGATTTTGGCTCAATTTTTCTAAATTAAGTAAATAAAGTTTGGCTTACCATAGACGTGCTGGTCAAAGAGAAATTTATAACTAGATGATCATGCCATCCTTCACAGACAATATTAAATTCAAGGACAAGATTTTGAGAAATTTGCTTTGTTCAAAATATCGAACATAATGGTGTATAGGACTCAAGTCTCTCACTGGATATGGACAAGTCCCCCAAAATATTTTGGCCATATAAACTTGCCTTACTCATGATTCTTTCAGTCTGAATTATCCCTGCTTTACCTGTGTAGTATGTTATGGAATTCAACATTTCTGTGGGGAAGTGTAAAGCAGCTGATCTGCAAATTTAATACTACAATGAACAAAATGATGACCCGACAGATTATTTTGGGCTTCTATAGTTTAATTCAAGTGTAGAAAAATGGGATGCAATTACAAGTAGATTTTTTTAAAAAGTAATGAAAGTTCTGCAAATTTACATATAATAACATGTATCCAGATGCGATCCAGACAGCCTGTGGAATCCAAGAGCTCAAGCGGATATTTACCCAGGCTCAGGCCCGGATTCACCGGGGGGGCTGAGGGGGCCTTGGCCCCCCCAGCTGCCCTGGTTTTACTTTTTTTTTCTAGGCTATAAAATCCATTGATTACATAATGTTTGAGCTGTCTAGAGGAAATCCCCATCGTTGGCCTCCATACTGAACCAACCGCATAACCACCTGACCAGCCAGACTCCTATTGTCTTATGGCCCCCTGCTGTTAATGTGTAGGTAATCCGAATCGGCAGTCATCCATGACTTAGTGATAAGCATGTGTTTAAGGTACTGTGTATGATTGACACCTTCACTGATTCACAGGCTATTGTCGAGTGATACCTAAGGACATCTCGTCTGCCGAGCGATCTAATGATTGAAGAAAAATAGGCAATTACAAAAACTTTATATCAGCAAAACTATTCTCGACAGGTGATGTTTAGGAAAAGCATAAAAATCGATTAGTATAAAATTAGCCACTAAAAACAACAACTAAGTTGGACATTAAAATGTAATTGCTACCGAAATATTTTCACTAGAGCCCAAAGAAATTATTGATTTAACGAATAACTTTGACTAAATCTAATCAACGAAATTTTAAATTCACTTTTCTCTACATCTTTAAAATTTTAAATCTTTAATTAAAAGCGGGCAATTTAACTGCCAGGTTGATGAACTTTCAGGTATGAACAATTGCCGATTTTGTTTTGGAAAAAAAATTAAAAAGCTATTCTGCAGGGAAGATGCATACCTATCGCTAGCCATGTAAATTAAACTTTATCAGAAATGGGTTGTGTTTCTAAATGTCATCAGCTATACTATTTTTACATAACTTGTAAGTATCATTTTAACGAAGCAGTTAAACTCTAACTCTCTCAATATATAAATACAAAAAATAGGTCTATACATCATCATGTTCACTTTTCTTATTATTTACGAATAAAATAATAAGAATTATTATAAAATATGTGTAGTTTAGATTTATGAATATAATTAAGAAATGAAAGAATTTGAAAATTGTTAACTGCCATATTTTGGGACAATGTATGTGTAGATTATGATTACTAATTCAAATCAAATCTAGGTAATCAGTTATTGATCAATGTTACTGATAAGTCAACGAATACTAATGCACAGAATACACAATTTATTTGCAAAATAAAACGGATATTTAAGATTTTATATTAAATATCAACATCTGTTGTTTCTTTTGTCACTGATTAAACACTTAGAAAAACCAAAATGTTTCAACTAAAACTAAAAATGTACAAAAAAATGACACACAAAAGGGGCCCACACCTACCCTATAACGTGCGCCTATTTTTTTTTTTCTGAGAATTTCTGTGTGAAGACTGCTTCCAGATCGACAATTTCACAGCCAATATCATTAAGGTCGAACCTATTCCTTTCCACATTTTTGACAAAATGATTATGTTTAACGTGAAAATTGATTTTTTTCTCAGTCTTTGACAAAACTGTCTTTTACACTGTTGAGTCAAAAACTAATGATCACAAGTCACTTTTTGTGGGGTTTCAGGAAACCCTTATTAAATATTTTATGCCAGTTTGTGAATGAAAATACTAGATAAGCCCGTATTTCTTACCCGGAAGAAGAAATGCCCTTTCAGTAATATCAGTGCCCCCCCCCCCCCCCCCCCCCCCACCGTTATTTTTATTTGATTTATTTTTGATCGGGGCCTGTAAATGCAATTGTAATAAAATTTATATGATTGCACAGCAGTTATTCAATAACATGACTTTGCGCCGGTAAAAGATAACATTATATCGCTCAATGTTTAAGGCTCGGTCCCACTTGGCATTTTTTTTGCCTCGGGGATACGTACTCCCGATGGAAATAGCGTCGCGAGCCATGTGGAGTCATCGGGAGGCCTCGGGTGTACTGCAAAAAGAATTCATTGAAATTTTCCCGATGTGTTCTCGATGTTTTATCGGGAAAACAAGCCGGAGAAATATCCGCAGAGAAGCTCCGGTCAGCATTCACGGAGCTTCCGCGATTTTTTTCCTCCGATGAATACCCGATGCGTCTGTGATGTCTCGCCGAAGTATCGGGGGGGGGGGGGGCATTCGGGGATATTCGGCGGCCTTTCTGTGACACATTCCCGATCTTATGGTTGAATCTCATAATATTTGCACAAAAAAAAAAAAAAAAAAAAAATGGCAAGGGTTGAAAAACGCACCCAGAAATTAGTTTATGTTTTGGCCAGTCTTAGACTGAGACGGTCAAAAAGGCCATTGGACATTGCTCAGGGCATCCCCTTAAACCCCCCAAAAGTCTTCTCTTGACTTAGTCGCTTAATTCCACCATCAAATTTTCATACTCTCAATAATCTTCCCCGAGACACGTAGGATGGTTCGCAAGATCCCCTAATCTACGGCGATATTCCCCCGATGATGTTACAAACTCAGTGAAACTCCGGGGCACCTTCGCCGATCATCGGAGGAAGTCCCCCGGTGCTTTTCCAAAAATCGGGACTCAAGGCTATTGTGTCATAGCCGAAACAACAGTGAATGTTCAACGGACCAATCCCGAAGCCTAATAATTGTCATTTTTCAACGGACTGCTGAGTCTTTTTTTGGCTCAAACATCGGGAGCCATCGGTAGAAAAAAAAAATGTTTATTTCCACATCACCGATTTTTTTTCCCCAGTGGGACCTAGGCCTTCAAGTTTCAAAAATATATATCGGATTTAAAAACAACAACAACAGAAACCTTCACTATTATCCCCAGATACCCTTCAGAATGCATCTCCATCACACTAAAAACCTTTTTTTCCGGGGGAGCATGCCCCCGAACCCCCCTACCACTCCTATCACATTCGGATTTTGGCCCCCCCAGCAGAAAATTTCTGGATCCGGGCCTGCAGGCTTGTATGCAATATTGTGAGCCCTAGGACCTTTAAATAATCATTTGGAACTTTTACAGTGGAAATTTCAAGTCCTAAGTACCTATATGTAATCCTTGACTGTTCTGATTGACATATTTGGACATGTATCATATGCTGGGGCTAAGATCAAAGGAAACAATGCTTCTTAACACTTAGCAGAAAGAAGTATTGGTGATTAAATGACTTTCATCTATCATGAATAACATTTGACTAACATTATGAATCATTCTTTAAAAATAGAATATTTATAACATATATATTTTGCTAACTGTAAAAAAAACCACAATATTTTCCGACGTCTGTCAATACTAATGTCATTTTCTTTCATCACATTTGCTAAATTTATATATCATTTTAAAATTCTAAATTGCTTCAGACGATGTAAACAAAGGGACGAAACTCTACGGGGCCGAGTCTACATACCTCCGGATGGAGTCGGTGGCATATCGTCCCTCACGGCCATGCACATTAAAGCACAATGAGCTATGTCGAAATATGGATACATTTTTAACTTTGTCACTTTTGTGGCAATGTCCATAAACGTTTGTGGATCCATTTTGATGGTTTAATGTCAGACAAAAGGACGAAGCGAAAGGATGCTGGCCGCTATCTTCTCTTTGCGCTTGCGTGACGGATGCTTTGGAGCGCCACAGCTTTAGGAGGAGACAACTCATGATAATATCATATCATAGTACTGAAAAGAACGTCCTCTCAGCTAAATAACTTAAAGGAATACGCTCGGCTGATAAAAACTAGGTTTTAATTTAAAGATATTGATGTAAATAAACCAATTTAATTACTCATTTCATTGAATCAATCGTAATAAGAAAGAAATTGCAAGTTAAAGACGTCTATTTACACCAATTTGCTCCGAGACATGGGCGCAGACATTGTTTACGTCTCGTGGTCTCGCGAGACTTTTTTTACAACAATCGTGACGTCACAGACACACTTCCGGTTGCGTACATACATTGAAATATAGAAGGGAATTACGTGTGTTGTGGAGAAAATTTACCCCCAAAAAGAATCAGGAAGGCAAAAAGTAATTATAATTACTTAAAGGACATTTTAAGTGTATATTTTATTTGAATATGATGAAATTATTAAAAGATTAAACTATGATCATTTTATTGTTTTCTTACTCGTGAGTGAGAGAGTCTGGAGCCCTCGTCCTATGACCTTTGTATGCCAGAATGGTAATGAATGCAACTTCTAAAACAGAATCATTCAGAACTAAGGTGTGAAAGTCCGTATGGTCCGTAATGCACGTAAGTTCATCTAAATTTCCAACAACCAAGTCACTCGATTTGCAACATACATTTTCCATATTGGATGGCATCATAACACAGTTATCACACAGACAAAAGTCCTCAGCACATAAATATTCCTCCTCCCGTACGTCATTATCTTGAAGCAGTTGCAGCTCTTCCTCAGTATATTCGGGCTCAAAGTCGTGAGGAACTATACACTCCATTTTAAGAAATATCTCAAAAACTTTCATAAACTTCCTGCTATAGTGATCGAACCATAACTTAAGTCAATACCCCTTGTCACGCAATCATTTATGCACATTCTCACAAACATCGCTATTTTAATTGCGCAAATCATTACAGCAATTATCAACAATTTTTAAACAGTTTTTTAATCAAACATATAAATATATAAAAGGGGCGGTATCATGTAAGTAGAAATCTAATTGCAATGACGGTAACTGTGAAATACTATAGAGACGAATCAAAGGGACACCGTGTTGTAATTATGATTAACACACCTAATTGCTCGCAATTTAGCAAAATAATGTAAATTATGCTAACTACTTTCTGTATATCACACTAACATGAGCTCATTGCGCGATACGATACTTTTACTTATATATATTTATTTAAACAGACTTTTTCCGTAAAATAGCATAATATATATTATTATAATATAAAACGTGGATTCAACACTTTTCTTTCATATTTATATAATGCATTTAGTATGTTTGTGGTGATGATTATACTCTACAGGTCCGTTTCAGTAAAATGTGCACATCAATTGTCTGTTGACATGGTGACTCGGTCGCACGCTTCGTTTTATGGCCGTGTTTTATGGCCCTGAGGTGCGATTTTATATGACGCTTAGTCTGTTACAAAGACTTGCCAGTGATTTCTTATCCAATCAGTTTAACACCACACAACTTTTCAATAACCGCAGTTGCAAGCATTTCACGGTAAAAATGACAAAGATGTATTATAGAAATAAAAAATATCGCGGAGCAAATTGGTTTAAATAGACGTCTTTAACTTACAATTTCTTTCTTATTACGATTGATTCAATGAAATGAGAAATTTAATTGGTTTATTTACATCAATATCTTTCAATTGAAACCTATTTGTAATCAGCCGAGCGTATTCCTTTAATGCTTTTATCACAACCCCTATTAATCGCACTCATCGATCGGGATATGGTTCAATGGGTATTTGTGACGTCACAGAAAGGTAAACATGAACAAAGATGGCGGCGGCCATAGCCGATCGAAATCACAAACTTTAAACAGCTATATCTTCACAAATATAGCGTGTATAAAAATGAAAGTCATGTCAAAGTGATCTACACTAAAAGGTTTGTTGATGGTTAAATTTTCATTTCAGCCGAGCGTATTCCTTTAACAATTATAGAGGACAGTGAAAATAGACTGCAATATTCGGTAACCAGTCAAAACGGACCCAAGTCAAAACGGACCCAAGTTAAAACGGTGCCAAATTGGTCAAAACGGCCCCAACTGGGTGAAAAGGTCGGTCAAAACGGCCCCATATAAACGGCCCCATTATATTTTATATATGAATGGTTACGAACGTGTGAACAATCAGATACATTGATTAAAGGAACGTGTTTAATGCAACGTGACATTAAGAATGAGTGGGTACGAACGTGTGAATAATCAAGTAATTTGATAAAAGAACATGTTTAAGGCAAGTCGATATTCATTTGAAGTATTTTCAATAAATGTTTAAAGATTTACTGACATCATGAGTGATATTTTTTATAATTTAAATTGGCCAGTTAACCCTTCATATCTCTCATTCTTAAGATGAATGTTTCCGCAGCCGCGGTGCTGCCATCCGTTGCAACCGTCGCAGCTGATGGCATGATGGTGACGATACACAGGCCTGCTACAGAACAAACACGGAGGGTTAGACATACTAACCACACGATGCCTAGTCCAGTTTTTCTATATAAATTACGACTAAAACACAAACTTAATATGTCCACACAGAATATAACCGAACAAAATGCATTATGACGAATTTAACTCTGAGAAACATATATATATGTTGCAGCGAGAGTAAACCGTGAAAACAGCGGTTTCTATTGATCTCTCCTAATTAATTACATCATAAAGATAGATTTAGCACATTTCCTTTATTTATTCACACTTTTATATCTTCACGTACCTTTAATTAGTGTTCTCAACACAAACGCCGACAATTATACTTTATTCCGTAGTGTGGATGTTTGTAGCAATAATTTAATCATCGCATTAAAACTGACATCTCAATTACCATAAAATTTCAACAGTTTCATTTATTTATGAATTCTTCAAAGGATTAACCTAATGATCATTTATTTATCATGAAACAAACCGTAGTAGATGTTTCTATCAATAATTTAATCTCTTTATATCAATAATATAATTTCATTATAACAGTTTAAAACATATTTCTGTTGACTTAGAAGCTCGTAACAACTCATCCTAATATTTATACTATAATTTACAATAAATTTTACATGGGGTCCGTTTTAACCAAAGTGGCACCGTTTTGACTATAAATGGCACCGTTTTGACTATTTTGAATGAGGAGGGGTCCGTTTTGACTTTTTTATGGGTCCGTTTTGACCAATTTGGGTCCGTTTTTACTTGGGTCCGTTTTGACTGGTAACCCAATATTCACGTTATAAAGAGTATGTATATTGAAATTTATTGAGGCATAACTGTAAATAAAACAAAGTTCATGGCTTAAACATCGACAGAGCCAGAAAGTGCATAAAGTCAATATGGAATGTAATCTAGATACATGCTGTACAGGTATATGTATACGCTTATGATTAAAGCACGAAGCTACATTAAGGTATTCACATCTCAGATTATAGTAACCGATTAAAATACATTTCGCACTTTAGTATTTATGTTTAGTTAATAGTTATTGATTACATAAGTGACGTTTGAATTTATCAACAACTGATACAGATTTTTAAATGGCATTTGATAATTATTAAGAAAATCAAGTTAAAGTCTTTGAAATATACCTACCCGCTCAATGATTATCTTTACTTTGTGTATAGTTCTTTTACACCAATTTCTGTAGTTGATGTTTCCACCATAATATGCTCATTAATTTCGTAAATATGAGGTTTTTGTGACTGTAAACATTTGTCGTACACTATTTCCTTCAGTTATATACATACCGATCTAACCATTGGTCAATCTTCTCTTTCCTCAGTTTTCATTTCCACTCAGATTCAATGTAAACCAGTAGAATACATGATGTACTTCTTAATAATTCACAGAACGCTTAAATTGTGCGAAAACAATATAATCGTGCGACAAATGTAAAATTGACTGTATTAAAAAGGAAATTCTATGTTGAAAGCACATGCAATAAATCAGGTAGAACATACGTACGGTAACATACATAGTGTAGCATGGCAAAAGTAATGTTAGGTGTACAAAATGAACTTGAAAGTATGAAATTATTGTTTATAGAGAGATGTAACAGTTCGTCCTTGTGCAGGTAGTAGTGCAGTATGAGGGTCTCACTGAGTGGATTAAGGACCGCTGGGCTGTGTCGGTATACAGTTTCGGCGCTATGTTCACCCGTACAACGGTTACTTGAATGACAAGGCAAACTTATTAGTGATGTAATTGTAGCGATGCCTAATTAGATATAAGATATGAACCATTATTTCTTACTTCTGATTTCTGTCATTGTGATCCAGAGTCCTTAGGTTGATGTTTCGAACTCCGTTTGTGAAAAAAAACAAAAAAACAACAAACAAACTTACCAGACACAGAAATTTTGTCCGACAAAATGAATTAGTATAATTCAGTGTAACTTTTTGCCATTGCCCTTTTGCTTACTGTGACACCAATATATATATGTGTGTGTGTATTGATATATATCAAGGCAACGTAGATGGGAAGATTTATTAGCTTTTTATTTGACTATTTTGATTAACAATGGGACAATTTTTGTCCAAGGTCTTTTGGCTCAATCCTGAAAAACGATTGCCTTCCAAGTTATAAATTTAAAACCACACATACTGTTTTATTCTTAGGGCGACAAGTTCTCTTAACTTTTAAAATCCATCATCAGATATTTAGATTTATATATTGTTGATTAAATCATTTACTAACAGATATAGGAGATTGCTACAAACTTGCTTCTTGTAGATCTTAGGGCTATTTGACTGTTTCGAATTGAATTATCATCATTAAATACGAGTATGATTTTGATAAAGGCATCGTATATGGAATATCAAAACTAAATGATTGATGTCAATTTGTGTCTATATAAATATCTTTAGACATTTGAATGCAACATTTTTAATTAATCTCCCTCACTCTGTGTGTATGTGTGTGTGGTGTAGAAATGTAAGGTTCGATCTTGAAAACCTTAAGTATATCTTTGTGTGTTTCGGCATATATCTCTCTCTCTCTTTCTCTAATATTAGAATAGTTCAGTTTTTCATTGAATTGGGAAATAAAGACACATAATCCATCAAGAGTCACATGTGTTGTTTACAATACGGGTAATACTAATTCATTAAAAATGCCATAAAGCTGAAGTCAAAAGTAGTCTTATGTTATCCGCTTTGTCTTAATCGTATATAAAGATAACATATTTTAAGAACATTCCCCCCCCCCCAAAAAAAAAACAACAACAACAACAACAACAAAGGAAACAAATAAACAAACTCCTGTGGCTTAACCCTTTCCCTCATAGAGGACACCATGAAAAGACCTATGCGAACAGCATAAAACCAGATCAGCCTGCGAGTTATGCTGTTCGCTGCTCCTCAGTGGTCTGGAAATGAGGATTTTGTAAATAAATTTGGTAAGATTTAACTGTGGTTTTCTGCAGATCAGGCTTTATGCGATACCTACTGAGGGCGTCAAAATGAGTATATATGAGGGAAAGGGTTAAACAAACAGATGAGACCCTAATCAGACAGTTTCTTCCCGGAACTGTATCATTTGGGCCTACCCCTTTTGTAAAGGCTTGAAAACGAGATTATATGTGGTAAATGGACATTTTTAGTCAATTTACACTCAAAGCTGCAACACCAATGCTCAGTATCTAAGGGAGGTAACACTATGCGAGTTTTCTATTTAAAGGGTTTATACACACACACACACACACACACACACACGAAAGAAAAAGGAAAAAAAAAAAAAATGTGCGTCATATTTTCACATTTTAAGGATTTCATATGAGTACAAATAATGTATAATTTTGTTTTTGCAAACTGAGGTTTAGAGGGGCTCTCAGTCTTATACACTGAAACAGTTTGTGTTCTTCATTTTACATTTTTCTATTTCTCTGGCAGGTGGCCGATTTTACATGAATAATAGAATATACATGTATTTTCGAAACAGCCACATTATAGAACAGAACAGAACAGAACATATTTTATTCATGATTTGTACATAGTACATCATCATTACATCTTAAATACAAATACAAATATAGTATCACGTGACATGTAACTTTTACTCATATAAGTATATATGAAAAATATTTAATTTCTGGTAATGAATCGTAGACTGAACCATGGATCGTAGATTGAACAAGTAATTCAGTCATTATGAATATATAAATAATACCAAAACTGTTGACATTCACACAAATACATATCAGAAGTAAATTTCTAGTAATAGCTCGTGGACTGAACAAATTCAGATAAAACAAATAATTAATTATGTATAAATACTGACTAAATAACACATAGAACGAATTTATCTTTGTTGACTCAATTTAGTTTTCCTTAGTTTTAAAGCAGAAGAAATGTATCGGCCAAACAAAACATCTTTATCATTAGATTGTAACAAAGCTATTAACTTGAACATAGATGGTCTAGTATATAAATCAAAACTTAGAAATTTTGTACGCAATGACTTATACATTGGACATATAACAATGAAATGATAAATATCTTCAATATCACTGATGCTGTTACAGATAAGACACACTCTCTCTTCCCTAGTTATACGATTTCTTGAGAATCTTTCAGTTTGTATTCTTAACTCATGAGCTGATAACCTAATTTTAGTAACAAAATGTCTGAGGTTAGCAGGTAATATATCTAAATAAAATTCGTAATCAATTGTTTTCTTAAAATACTTATACTCCTCTAAAACACTACTGTTTTGAATCAAACTATTCCATTCCTGTAAGTAACAATCTAAAACACGTTGCTTAAAAAATATGGGAAACTGCTTTACATCTATATCACTCACAAAAGCATATGAACAACCGTACGTATCTAGCAGTTTCTTAACACAGAAAACCCAATTCTTATGACCCAATAAGAAATCGTTAAGACCCGCCCTGTACATGCATGAAACAAGTTTATTTTTTGAGTGCATAACCTTACACCAATATTTAATTATTTTGTAATAACGATGAATATAAAGGGGATATCTGCCTAATTCTCCGTATACACCAGCTGTTGAAGTACTAGCTCTAACCTTTAATATCCTTTTACAAAATCTAAGATGTATCCTTTCTAATTCTTTAGATTTAGAAAAACCTGTCAATTCACAAGAGTAATTTAGAATAGATCCAACAAAAGCATCAAATAACTGACATAAATATTTTGGACTCAGTGGAAGTTTAACACAATTATATAACAACAAATTCGTTGCTTTAAGAGCTTTACCAACCAGGTGTTCCGTGTTACAAAGGAATGAACCCGTATAGTAAAACACAGTTCCTAAATAGTTGAATGCATCAACTACTTCTAGATCAATACCCTTGTAAGTAAATTTTTCATGCGCTAACAGACGACCTTTCTTCCTGAAAACCATAACTTTTGTTTTCGAAATATTTACATCTAGACTCCATTTTTTACAATACTGAAATACAAGATCTAAACGTTTTTGAAGATCATATGGTGAGTCACCGAACAAGGCCATGTCATCTGCAAATAATAAGATAATTATTGCGAGTTCATCAATCGTAATATTAGACTCGGCACCATTTTGTATAAAAGATTCAATATCATTTAAAAACAGAGATACTAAGATTGGGGATATTACCTCCCCTTGCCTCAAGCCAATTGAACAAGAGAAAAAATCAGAAAATGTATTACAATGCTTTACACATGACTTGACATCCTTATACATATGCTTAACTATTCTTAACATTTTCCCTTTAATACCTGCATTAAATAACTTAAGCCAGAGGCCATTTCTATAGATACCGTCGAAACATTTTTTCATATCAATGAATGCAACATACAAACGTTTATTATTGTTTATATAGCGTTGAACAATAGAATATAAAACAAACATAGCATCCACCGTCGAATGTCCTTTTTTAAAACCAAACTGAGAATCAGATATGCGTGAATTTTTTTCACAAAACTTTTCAATTCGTGTATTTAATATAGTGGTGAATAATTTAGACAAAACACTCAATAACGTAATACCTCGATAATTATTAACATCGTTTTTATCTCCTTTCTTATGTAGAGGAATAATTACACCCTTAGTCCATGAATCAGGAAATACCCCCGAGTCAAAAATAGCATTAAAAACATCACATAAATGCAGTGCGATAATATCGACACTTTCAATAAAATACTCGTTTAATAAACAATCATTACCATGTGATTTCCCAGCTTTTAGCTTTTTAACAGCTTTCTGAATTTCACACAAAGTTATCTTAGAATTTAAAATAACATCATCATCATTACTTTCATCGCCACAGTAAACATCGTTAAAATCATATGTATTACAAAATATCTCAGCCTCCACGTTTTCATTTCTATAAATATCATTTTCTAAATTAGAAAAATAACCATAAAAATCGGACACATGTATATTGACAGAAGTTTTATTCTTATTCTTCTTATTGAAAAAGGCCCAGAACTGTTTAGGATTACTGTTCTTTAACTTTTCAATTTCCCTCAACTTTTTATCTCGACAGGCCCTTTTTTTCTTACAAATAATACTTTTATAATCTTGCTTGCAAGTACAAAAATAACTTCTATTACGCTCTGTTTTGTTTGTATAAAACAGTTTCAAAGCTTTCTTATAACGACTATGGTAATAGTGACATTCGCTATCAAACCAATCAGCGTGTTTAACGTAAGGTGTATCCTCAAATGAAGCATGATGCGTAGTGACAGAACGTTTAAAAAACAATGGATCCGCCGTATCTCTTATAATTGTTGTAAAATCAGTAACTAACTTATTTATTGAGTCTTTGCTACTTATATCAATATTTTCTGTAACGTTATTAAACAAAGGCAATTTAGAAATAAGTGATAAACGAAAATCATCCCGATGATGAGGATTCCATTTAAACCCTTCGCTTTCATTAACGATGTTATCATAAAGGGGCGCCGGGCATCGCAATGAAAACATGAGTGGACAATGGTCACTATATTCATTCATCTGGCCAACTGCAAAGCGTGAAATATATGAAAAAGTACTGGTACCCGTCAAAACATAATCAATGACAGACGCACCTTGTTTAGAAATAAACGTATAATTTCCCACGGCATGGTCCTCCCCCAATCTCCCATTCACTATTTTAAGGCCTGAGGCTTTACACAAATCTAGTAGACGGACACCGTAATTATTACATGTAGTATCCAGTGAGGCCCTCGACAGGTTCAAATCTGGAGTATAATCATCATCATCAAGGTTTATGTTAATAGAATCATAAACAATAAAATCTCTTAACATCTCTTAAAAAAATAAACTGGCGAGTTCTCTCCCCATAAAAAACCAAACAAATTGAAAAATGTATGATCTAACCTTAACCATATAACAGTATCGTAAGAGTTCTTAACCACTTCTATACCATCTTTGATACACTCCCTATAATAAAGAGCTACACCACCACTATTACGCTTTGCATTTCTATGTTGAAAATTTCTAAAATAATTATGAGATACATATCCCATCAAATCAATATTAGAACATTTTGCAGACCATGTTTCAAACAAAAAAATAATATCATGTTTACATAAAATATCAACAAACCCCCCACTGTCTCTTTTGTCGTTACTAAGACCTTGCACGTTCCACGAGAGCACACTTACTTCACTAAGTTCATTCTCGGCTCTATCCTATGGCCTCACTGCATGACCGTCAATGTATAGCGTATCATACGCGATCCACGCCGTCTTCCCCTCGTCTCTTGCTGCTTTCATCCTGGGATACAGTTTACGTCTTTTATCCACCACTTCCTTCGGAAACTGCTCAGTAACAAAGAAGTTCGTACCTTGGAGCTGCTTCCATTGTTTCCGCACGAATTCCTTCTGCTTGTACTCATGGAACTTGGCAACCATTTTCCTGTCCCTGTTGGCACCTCGCTGCCCCATTCGATGCACACGCTCGAACTGGATCTGGTCCACATACTCCTTGTCCACCTTCATTTTGGTCTGGATAAAGTCTCTCACCTTTCTTTCTGCATCTTCATTCGTTTCTCGTGACTCTTCCGGGATACCAGCAAAGATGAGATTATTCCTCATTATACATTATAGAAAAAGCTTACCGAATGCCGTAGCTTCCGCCTTTATATGTAACGCTTTCTTTTTCTGCCATTGGTGCGACCATGACATGAGCTCAAATTTAACGGACATTGATAATGAATTTCGGAATTGCGCATGCACAACGGTACGAATATGATTTTGATAAAGGCATCGTATATGGAATATCAAAACTAAATGATTGATGTCAATTTGTGTCCATATAAATATCTTTATTTCGTTTTCTTTATTTTTATGTTAGCCACAAAATTAAATAAAATTATATACATGATGCACATCAATATTGATAATTAAAAAAGATACAGTTGCGAAAAGTTGATGTCAAGTTGGCCTAACAGAAACAGTTAAATGTCTAAGAGTTTAGTTGCTTGTTGCGATGGTGGATACGATGATGTTGTTGTCGTTCAAGATGCTGCTGCTGCTGCTGATGATGATGATGATGTTACTACTGCTGCTAACGTTATCAAAATAATGAAACATTTCCCTGTTTAATACATTCTTATTTTATTCTTACGTCCACATTTTTATTTATCACTTCTTGTTATGCAATAATGAAAATAAGGGAGCAACTCATGAAATAATAGGAAATGTAATATAAGCGGGTTACATCCCTTACCATAAAGGTGGAAGTAATCTGATCAAAGCACTTAAAGTTAAAATGTTTGAATTATAAAGTCAATCCCTTTATTATTTTTTTTTTGTGGTACGCATGTAAACAATCAGGGAACTTAAATCTTATTAAAACAGCAGATAAGATAATATTATTTATTTATTGGTCTATGTCAAATTAAACAAAAATGGATAAGGAATAGTGGTTCTTAGTATTGATTCTCTCAATACCTTTAATACTTCATGAATTTGCTGCAGACAGAAATAATTTTAATAGAAAAGCATGAAAATGGGACAAGATAAAGTTATTGTTCGTTGTCGATTCCCATCCTTCCCATGTGTAAAGAATGATATCCATGCCTTCAACAGTTTTTAGACGGCAGCTTTCTGCCGTCTTTAGTAGCTAGAAACGCTTACCAGGCATCGCTGACCTTGCTAATTTGCATATTTTCCATGACAAGTTTAAATGTACTTCTCCGCGCTTAGTGCGGATCCTCGCAATGCGATTCTGCACTTACGAATACGAATCGAATATGTTATGCAGACCTTATTCATAACCGTAACCGCTATTCATGTGCTGTTTTTTGTAAATGTGTTATTTTGCTCTGTAAACATCCATTTTAAGCGTGAGCAATATATCCGTGACACTTTTAAATCAGAACAGCAACCCATTTTACATACTTGAAGATCTTCTCCTGTAAAAAAAAAGTAGCGAATGTCTGTAATTAACCTAACGTAGTTCACGCGTAATTTTACATGAAAGCGAGTTAGGTTTCTCCCAGAGCATTTCTTAACTTCGAAATAGAAACAAAAATTCAAGTATCTAAAAGTCAAGTTCTACACTTAAGTAACAGTAGAGAGTGTATATAAATCGGGTCCGAGGGAATGACCTACTTCTGAAGTTCATGCAATCGGGTTCATGACCCTAATTCCGGATTGTTTTGTAACAGAGTGCGTATTCGATTGTCTTACTACCGACTATAGTTGCAGGAGTGTGTGTGGAGTTTTTGCGTCATGTGGCTTTTGCCTCTATTGTATCAATAATTAAGAATCACAGCTTTTTCCTGTCAATCCGGCTGTCGTCTCTTAGCGCATTGAGTCCCTTGATTAAAATATATTCTAGAAAAAACATAATTTCACAATACAAGTAAGTAATAGAGATGAAGCAAGGTAGAATTATTGTTCTTGGTAAGTAAAGTTTGACCATTGTATAAAGTATAAATTCAATCTCTAAAGTACTTTCTGAGTTGTGACATACAGATGCGACTAGAGACACTACAGTCATTTGAGACTCTAACAAGAAAAGACTAAAAACAAAATGTTTCAATTGACGGCTTACATTAAACATACTGTCCCCCTCTCATTTCTACTGTTTTGACCTTATAACCAAACCTGTCTATGCGCAGGACCCTCATATTAGAAAAATCGACCTCTCTATAAATAATTTATATATAGAGATGTCGATTTTTTTGACTGAATATCAGGGTCATGTGGTCTATGATTGAAATCAAAATGTTAACAAACGCAAAATAATTGAAGCATAAAAAATATAAAAAATAAGTATTACAAAAAAAGGGGGGGGGGGGGGTCTCAGCTGGACTAGAACTTACGACCACTTGCAAGAACAAAATACTGAATGACGCTCTTTCCAATTGAGCTAATTCCGCAGCCGTAATTTTGTGATGCAAATGTTATTTATAGGTAGTTTAATATGAAAGAAACTGCGGATGAACACTGAACTATAAACTTGCTTCTTTTAGTTTTATTTGCACAGAAATTGTGATTATACCCAATGCTTTCAAAATCCTGCACTATATCTAACTTTCATCAAAACTGCAATGTTGACTTCTACAAAACAGTGATACTATTTTTCAACGCGAATGTATGGATAAGTGGCGGTAATGTGATTGTAAGTGAAAACCCACTGTCTGACTTAAAAAACTTTCGCTTCTAAAAATTGATATATAAAAAAGTGTTTCGAGTAAAACTTATCACACTTATTTGTAATTCATTGATTTTTAGCGTTCCATGAAACATTTTCAAAGCCGCTCAATTTGGCATTTGCTTGCTTAAATTAAATGTCTCACATAACTCATATCAGCAAAGGGCCAATCATCTTTATACAAGACAGACAGAGTAAGGTCTGCCTAACTGTCGTGACGTGTGTTTGTTTTGTTCTATTTTGTTGTTTGTGTTGTTGTCTATTATGCAGTGATTCTGCAGCGCGAAAATTATTTTGAGTGGCAATAATCTCTGGAACCCCATGTAATATACAATGGTACGAGTATTGGACAATTTGGTACATTGTCAATTTTCAAAAAAAAATTCTTATAAACATTAATACAAATAACGAACATATGACACAACTCACCCTTTAAATAAGATTATTCTTCCATTTTTTTGTCCTTATGACGAAAGAGTCAATCATAAGATGATATGGCTGAAAGATTACTGTCTTAAATGGTCATATGGTGTCATGGTGTTCAGATGTCATTAAATTATGAATTTGACAGTATTAAATGAAGCTACCACTCAAGTGTAAGCCATTAGGTCCTAAGTGCTATACGTCGCCGCGATATCACGCTGTAGTCATGTGGCATGAAGTCCCATAATGTTATAAAATGCATGCAAGTACTTTAGACAAGTGGCATCGGGCCAGTCTTACCACCCTGACGGCGTGTCAGCAACCCCTGTAACTACCCTTACATGCTCAGCGCTTAGCAAGTCCTTTAGGATATCTTACCAATACTTTCCTAACAACTAGTTCCTAATCCATTATCTTCAAATCCCAACCTTGGTCCGGGTGAGTTCATCACTCAACCACCCATGGAAATAATGTTGTCTGGTTATTTATTTTTTATCTTCTATATCTATAATTTCATTTCTTTTCAGATTAAATTTTTATTCTGATTAAATAGAATAAGCAATATTTGAGATAGGGTATTATAATGCAATGTTTTCTCTGTTATATTTACCAACTAAAAGAACGGTTTACTCTTTAAACCTCCATCTCAAATATTTATTTATTATTTACCCCTTCATTTGGCGGGCCCTATGTAAAATATTGCCCTTTGGGACCATTCAAATTCATGGAGATAAAAAAAATAAACTGTATCGCAATCTATTAACTTATCTCGAATTTAATAATTTTCCCTCTATGAACTGCGTCTGACTGTTTTCGTAATCAAAATGTCTAGATAAACCCCGGTGCCAAACCGTTCTTTAGATACTGTATCCATTATTTAACTTTCATTAAAATATTTCTCATCAGAATCGATATGTGATCAACAAGCGCCAGTTTGCTATCTTTGCCAGGGGTAAGTTATTAACATGTCTGGCTTCTCTCTGCACTTATTCATTCATTTTAACTGCTTTTAATACTTATATATGTATATATTTTTCAGCGACAGTTGTATACTTTTGCTATCAACCCATATTTTTCACGGATTTTGACCAGTCAGTAATGACCAGAAATATATTTCTAGTGTTGATCCAGACTGGTTTATTTACTTTTCACAAATGTAACTGGACATGAAAATTTGTGCGTAAAATCAGAGATACAGGCTATATAACGCTACCGGAAGTAAATACGATCTTACAGTTCAGTGACTAAGCATGCCGCCGATTTTTTTAAAGTGCGAAATGTGAAATATTTTAAATTCTAATATATATATATATAAACATATGTATGGCACTCGCCCTTAACTGCTGCGTGAGAAGTCAACTCACACACTCCCGTATCTTCACACGGATGTGTGATGGGTATATCTACACAGACGGACCAGGCTGTTTACTGCTACATATAACTGCATTCTCATTTTACTGCAGTTATTTTCTTAGGTTGCCTCCGTGGTCGAGTGGCTATTGTCGTTGCCTAATCTTGACCTCTCCGTCAAGGTCGGCGGTTCTACCAGGTTTTTTTTTTGTGCAGTTGGACCTCCCTCAACATGTCAATCGCTGGACATTACTGTATGACTGAAATACTGTTCGACATATTAAACACACAACAATGCCTCATTTTATTTATTATCATTATTTTTTAGATTTCTTATATTGGTACAATTTTTTTCTATTTTCATTGCTGTTTATTTTAATTTGCCTTCATCCTATTTCTTAATATTCAGTGAAAGCGAATTATTATATCACAGTAAGCAGTATGATGTTAATTAATTACTCCGTCAAAAAAAAAACTAAATGTATAGAGATTTTCTTAAATGCGTCAAAATCTCGGATACAGTCATACAACTATTCTAAAATCCAGTCTTTAGGCACTTCGGAGGAGACCTTAAAAACATTTCCCGGACTAAATGTTTAATCTTTTTAATAAGAATTACCACTTTTTTAAGCTTTGTTAACATGCTTTTCAAATGCATCAATGATTCTAGTAATTTTATTTCAAAACCAGATATCTTAATTTAAGTTACATGAAAATGATTTAATCATTATTTGTCTACTTGATATATAATGATTATTTTGTTTGCATCTTAAACCATGATAATTGTCGCCATGTTAGTTAAATCACAATGAGCATCAACACTATTCAACGTGTATATTATAGATATTTTTCATGTTAACGGAATGGACAGTAACATCTGGACCAAGGGCGCCTGCATATAGACGGAAACTCAGCGAGCCCTCGGTACGAATGTTCCTGTCCATACCGAAACACATGATTGATTTACTTTCTTGTACATCTTAAGCCTTTGAAATGTATTATTATTACAGTTTGTCCTGCTTAATCAGCTAATGAAATGCTTGTATTTCGTTCAAAATTAAAAAATATATATATAGAATCAAAATGAACCTTGAGGTCTTGTTACAATTTGACCGACTTAATCATCCATTGAAATACTTGTATTTTGTTCAAAATTCGAAAAAAGAAAATGCATAAAATGAACCGTGACATCTTGATATGGAGAAAATATGGCGACTTCGTCACCAAAGACCAATATGGGCGGAGCTTGATGCGGCATGTTTTGTTAGCTAAAATATAAATGTACCCAGTAACATTAATTCTAAACCATTGATTCTTAAAGCATCACGTGTGCTGTCAGTCAAACGGGAGGCGGTTCTATAAAGCGAGTTCAAAGGCAAAGCTGTATGTCGTAAATATGTTATCGTTTATATTTTAAATTTTACGGATTTATCGCAGCGCTCCGCTTCGCGTCGCTTCCGATAAATTCCATAAATTTGAAACTTAATTTATAATTCCATAAAATATAAACGATAACTTATACAAAATGAAGCATGAGGTCTTGATAATGAGTATGTATGGTATGTATCGTGCCTACGTTACCAACGTGGATTACGGGCAGAGCTAGTTACGGCGGCGACTGCTTTACGTCATGTTTTGCTAGCTCAAAATAATCAAAGCGCACAATGCGCTGAGAGACGGCGACGGGATTAACATTCTAAACCCAGAGTTTCTGAAATTATTGAAGCAGTCACATGACGACAAAAACTCCATCCGCTGTTGCTACAGAAGTTCTGTTTGTAACATAATAATCCGGAGTAAAGGTCATGAACCTTTCATTCATAAAGAGCTGCATACCTAAGTAGGTCATTCTCTTTCTCTAGTGCTAGCGAATTCTATCTGTTGTTTTGTATATGTAGAAATTGACCAGGTATTTGATTATTTAAGATACTAGAATGTTTGCCTATCTATTTCAAAGTTAAGAAATGCCATGGGAGGAACCTTACTCGCCATCGTGCAAAATATTCTGTGGACTACTTTAGGTCAATTACATACATACGGAGCACTACTTTTTCTTTTTACAGGAGTAGATCTCCATGTACGTAAGATGAGTTGCTGTTCTGGTTAAGAAATGTCACGGATATTTTTTTCACGCTTAAAATTGATGCTTCCAGTGAAAAATAATGGCAAAAGAAAACATGTTAACAAACAGTAACACACTAAAAGCGGTTACGGTTATGATTTAAACGCCTGTGTAACATATTCCACTCGTATTCGTTAGTGCAGAATCGCATTGCATAGATCCGCACTAAGCGCGGAGAGGTACAGTTAAAAATGTTGTGGAAAATATGCAAATTAGCAAGGCCTAATTTCGATTTCAGCATAAGACGGCTTATCGCCGTCTAAAAATGTACCCAGCGACACTGACTCAGAAGTTCTGAACTGTACGTGAAACTGTCAATTAAACGAGAGGCGGGTCCATAATGCGAGGTCAATAGGCAAAGCTGTATGGCGTACATGACAAACTGTAAATATGTTATCGTTTTTAAATTTTATGGATTTATCGCAGCGCTCCGCTTCGCGTCGCTTGTGATAAATTTCATAAATTTCTGTGGTACATGTTCTTCATGGCCCAATATGAATAGGACTGACTAAACGAAACAAAAACAAATTGTCATTTTGATGCATTGATACTCATACAAATTTACTAATTCATGTATATCATTGCTTCATTGTTTTACCAAATTCTTTTCAGCTCTGTCATTTAAAAAGGGAGAGTAATTTTCCGTGACATAACATGATCGTTATTTTAGTTGTCTTTAACCTATATAACTTAAGCTCAGGATTGCTTAAAGCGCATTTGTTGATCTTTTTGTGTGTAAGATCGTGAAATCTTTCACGAGTGGTAACAGAAAATGATATTTCCACAATTGGCAAAGTCACGAGTGAAAAAAAAGTATTTTCAACGACCTCAAATACGATTAAAACAAAAACATCATTAAATTCTAATCCCTTTCTCTCCTGTCTTTGAAATGCCCCATCGAACGATGTGCATGATTCGACGTAATTGATTATTAGTTATTGAAACTGGATCAGTCACCCATTAAATGGCAATAATATCATCTTACAGTCTACGGCAGTGAAATTTATAAATATTTGTGTTATTTCGCCGAAAGCACGGCATTGAAGTCTCTCAGTGGTTAATAGAAATCTTGCCAATTGAATGTAACATCTCAGATCAAATTTTCTAGATATTCACCTTTAAGAGTTCGTGATTCTTAATTCAAACCACAATGATAAAAACTGCTAAAAAAAGCTTTGCAGATCTTGTTTCTTTAATTATCGGTAATTTAATGTAAAAACCACCATATTGGGCCCTTATACGAGCATTGAATAATGTAAAACATATTTTTGTAGAAGAATTATTTTCACCGGTTTTGTGGTGTGAAGGCCACCAGGTTGGACTATACTATGACAGTTTAATGTTATAGAATAATAAATGTTCATGGGGGACATATTTTCTTGGTTGATTTTGTTTATGAATCTTAATTAAAGAAACTAGTTAATTTAGTAGACATTACGCATTCTTTATTATGCATCTATGAAATAAATAGTTACTTATATGCTGTATTTCCGAACTCTTTCTATCAATTGGTTGTCTCTGTAGTGAGGTATTTAAATTCATAGGACAATAACTAGCATTTTTTTTAAACAATCTGCGAAAGAATCATTCAATCTAATAGATTTCATTCGTGTATTGTATAAAGAGCTTATTTTAGAAGGACAAATACCATAAATCAGATTCAGACAAACGCAATTAAATATACATGTATGCTAATACTGTGCATATCACATTAGCCTTCTTTATGGCTATGTGTAGCTAACTAGTCATATCAATATGTCGATATGTTTGTCCTGCACTTCGGGAATTTAATTCCTGTGTAGTGCAATCGTGCAAATGTTCATATATGATTGAGATTAATTGAATCATCTGTCAATGTATTACAATAAAACTGAAAGTAGCAATGTTGTTTACACAAGATGCGAATGCGAAACATAATTACACATAATTTGTCATGCACCTATACCTAAGAGCATTTGCAAAAGAATATGCACACTCAAGCTGTCGTTTATTTGAATGTATAATTGCGTTCTAAATTAAGCTTGATAAAAAGATAATATTTCAGTTGTTAAACGTGTGGTGTGGATATTTTAGGAGACTGTTTGCAATTGTTTACATCATCTTGTTTATTGTGCTATGTAACGCCAAATAGAGATTATGTTATGATGTTTTAGGAGACTGTTTGTAATTGTTTACATCATCTTGTTTATTGTGCTATGTAACGTCAAATAAAGATTATGTTATGTTATGATATTTTAGGAGACTGTTTGCAATTGTTTACATCATCTTATTTATTGTGCTATTTAACGCCAAATATCATCCATTTACATCCTAGAAAAAATGACAATGCACTTTCATCCGTGCAACTGAATGTATATTAGACAGATGACAGTTATAAATATTTTTTGATGAGTTTTGGGAAAATATTATCAAGCCAGTCAGGCGAGCTGAACTACATTTCAGTTGAACGAGCATAATAGATATTAATATACAATCACGTATGTCATCTCAATTTAATCACGGCAGTACATTCTCTGATTTAATCAAAATAATCCTAGAGTTCAGTTCTCCTTATTATGGATATCATATTAAAAGTGGACACAATATGGCTCTTTGACCACTTAACTGTCACAAGTTATAATTGTTGTTGGTAGGTGTAACCGTTTAAGGAAAGTATTGGTGTACAAAGTGTATCGTTGTGTCGTATGATTATGCTGTAGCTAATGATGTCCTTTATACGTAGTAAATAAAATGTTTTCATGCGCAGTAAATATAAAAAAGGCTTTAAAACATAATAAATGCAGTGAAAATTTATGCAGTGAATTATCAAGGCCTTTATACGTAGAAAATATTTCATTGTATTAGCCTTTATACGCGGTAAAAATAGTTCCAATGAGCCAAAGAAAAAGATAATGTAGACACTTGGTCTGACTAAAATATGAACTCTGCATGTGTCTTTCAATGCGACATCACACCATTCCATATTAACCTGACATCGGTCCAACCAGTCTGGAACTTCCTTTTTATACCGTTTACAAATGATTTTAACGACTAAGATGGATATCGAACTCACGACCTTTAATTACGGGTCGGAGGCTCAAACCAAAACGACAATATAATACTAGTTTAGAGTGCACATGTAAATTGACATATTCGAGTATAAATGATATAACTTTCAACTGAATGCAATTTTATGGTATTTAGCTTGTCAGTTTGTATTATACGTTACATCAAGTAAAGTCAAATGAAATTCGTGATATTGCGTGTCTAGCCTTAACGTCAGCATCAGTTCCTGTGGAGACAAAGGAATAGGACAAGCCAATTGGATTATCAGAAGTTTTATTGTTCTACAGACGAAGAACAACGTTGTATACATATATAATGGTAAATGCTTACAGGGCTGGTCTGAAAACAGTCACTGTGGAAAACGGCCGAGTAATTCCGAATGTATTACTTCCGCTATGCACAGCTTAAATCTTTGCAATAAAGTAAGATAGTGGCTTTTTAGTTAAAACAAACTTCCTGAAACTGTCTGCCTCTGAAACTAACGACATTGCATTAACTTAAAATTAGTTTTCCAGCTCAGAAATCAATAAAAGCCGAGTGGTTTGTTGTTCCTTCTCTGAATTCAAAATCAGTGTGGGATTTCATATTCTACAGCAAGTAACTGATAAAGTAACTGAATATATTGGCAGAACTCTAGTGTTTATAGTTTTTGTAGTCATTCTATCGAGGCCATTTCCCCCATACGCTGTTTGCACAACAGCCCCTTCAACCTGATGACGTCAATATGGGAATGAAAACAAGGAATAAATATTTGTGCATGTACAGGCAACAAGCTTCGACAAAGTCAACAAAATTAATAAATAAGTACATGTACATTCATATCAAACATAGAACCTCTCGTGGTTTAAATATACACATATTTTTATAAAATTATGTATTAATAGCTACAAAGCATACTCTGTTGTAACTAAAGCAAAATAACAATAGGAATTCCTTCTTACAAATCTACTTGGCGTAAGCATCTATACAAATGTCTGACCCCATAGCTGAATATACACAACTTAAATACAATAAACAATGATATACACGTATTTAATTAATAAGTAATTATCAGTATCATCATTGCATAATATCTTTCAATCTTGAGATAAAACAAAAATCCAATGTATAATTGCCCTATTCATTATATACAAATGTATATCCCATGCAGTTCACCAATTAAATAATTTTCCGTGTTTGTATGTGCTACATACACAGAGAGTGCCCCCCACAGAATAGACTGAAATCACTTTTTTGTTGTTGTGAATTTTGAATAAAGAGACATGTGGATTCCTAAAAGGCAAGATTAATAATTTAACTCAATCAACATATAAAAATGGTCAATACAGTGTTACAGAGACCGTAAAATCAGTTGTATAAACAGCACAGGAACTGACTATGAACAAGTCGGTTTCTATGAGAGAATTACGTGTAGTACTTCTTATACCATCCTTCATGTGCATAAAAAGAAAAGAAAAAAAAAACAGAAAAAAAAAGAAGAAAAAAAAAAAACACATACGGACTTCAAATAAATTTACACGCCTGCAGACTTTGTCTAAATGCAGAACCTGTTTAAAGAACACAAATAAAATATATTGCACAAGCAAACACGGCCTCTCATCGTCTGGCAAATGTACAACACCTGCATTTGATGACGCCGTCCTAAACCCAATGCTTAGCCCCCAATCGCTACAGGTTTATATGCAACATAGTCTGCATTGTTCCCTTTCACTTGCAATATCATGACATTGCTGAAGCAACGAAAAATGTGATGTCAACATACAGTACGCATATGCTTGAAAATGAAAAGTGTGTTTATCGTAAGAAAGGTAAGGGAATTGGTAAATGAAGGAGAGACAAAACCCTTTGTGTCATTAGAAATTCGTATGAAACACTTCTGAATTAAAATTCAACCAAATACCAATAAATTTGAAAAACATGAAACTAGAAATAATTGCAGAATGTATCAATGGCATAGGCTGAGTAAAAACGAAGGGACTGTCAAAATGCTATAGCTCTTATAAAACCTTTAATAATGTTACCATGAAATGTTTATATTATGATTTGAATAAAAGAACAAGTCTTATAAAATGAGTGTTTTTAAAGAGCATACTACAGAAAAATATCAATATGGCTGATCTGGCCTAACCCGAAATGTCAATGACATAAAAATTGTATAAACTTTATCCACCTATAAATAATGTGTCTTCATAACACGTGAGAAAATACTCGTTAATTAAAAGTATGATTTATATAAACAACGTTAGAAGACACAGACTTAAACCAAGTATAAAAACAGTAGAAATTGAGAGATTACTCTATAATGACAGATCTGATCTCAACCAATGATTAAACCTTAATTGCATAAAATTATCCACCTATATTTATCATAGCCTTCCCTTATCATGTAAACAATTATCGATAAGTCGGACAGATAACAACCATCAGAGTGAGGTGGAGGTGATCTTGAAATGGCAATAAACCGGGCTCTCCAAGCACACTATGAACTGCTGCCAAGACTAGAGAGAACTGCAGGTAAATTCCTTGGTGTATCAACACTCATGTATGGAGGAACATTGTACGTAATGAAATCAGTCTTGTATCCCTAGGAATACCATCTTGACAGGCTAGCGCTGACTTCTGGAGTACCTTAAAGCAGGCCTACTCTAGTTTCCACTGCTAGGAACCTCGCAGATATTGGTATTGCTTTTAAAAATCAACATTGCAACATGTTGGTACTGATTACTTGTTTTGTATATGCATGACATATGTATGTTTCTTCTCAAAGTTAATTCTTAACAAGAAAAATATATCGATAAAATATAATCAGGTCATAGACTTGAATCCCTGAAAAGAATTGGTTTGCTCAGTTTCTTTTCTTTATATATATATAACAAGGTCTAAATGAAATTAACGGGTACGCCCAATGGTCATTTTCAATATATATATTACCATCTTAGTGGAGGTGTTGATATTCTGAAGATTCTCATCCAACTTGCTGTTTTGTACAGCCAATCTAGAACAATAAAAACTAGTTTTACAGCTGTAGAAGAAATTGATGTACATTTTTAGTATACTATGTAGATCTCGTGTAAATTGATCTAGGTCTTATTAAGACAGTGTGATATACGGCCATTTTTCCTTCAAACCATGCATTACATGTAATACCCACCACTTAGTATATCTGCTTAAACCTGCAGGCGAAAAAGACACGAGACAAATTTGGCATAATCCACTGAATCAAGGTTTACTCATAAACACATATCTTGGTATCTATAGTCTAAAATCAAAAATAAAATGTGCCGCTTCAACACTGTTATTTCTTAGAGTAACCAGAGAAAATGAAATCCTTTCATAAATTTCATGTCATGTCGAGGAAAATCATTGCCATGGCATAAAATACTTCCTTAAGTGTAAGACAAAGGCACGTATTTGAAATCGTCAAAGAACGAAATAAATTTCTTCATGTCATAATGATCCGTATCTGAACTGGAAACATTTAAACATTGTGGTATAGCACTCAAGAGATGTTACAGCACTATGTCGAACGCTTATCTACTCCATTACAGCAATAATGAAAGATCACATGTGAATGACGATGGCCTTCATGGTGTGTAGGTTAAGCACTTTTTACAAGATCCGCCAAATCGGCCCCTGTTAAACAAACAAGGGACAACGGAAGCGAAATTCAACTCGACTGCAATACTTCTTCTGTGCCCAAACGGTTGCCACTGCCCTTTTAAATCCACGTTTCCACCAGAACTACATCACCACACAACACTTTTGCTGTTTCTTCTTGTCCTTACCCAACTCTGCCTTATCACTTACTGGGGTCAGTGATTTGTCAGTGTCTAACTGTCCATTTTCTTTCGGTCTCGTATCAGTTGATCCTTCCGTGGCGTTAGGAACAGCGCCCGACTCTGCATTAGATGCAGATTTAGCTGTCATTGTTTCATTAACTGGAGATTTCTCATCTTCCTCATCAGCGTTCTCACAGTTCTGCAGCGGCTGGCCATCGCCATTGTCTTTTAGAATGAACGTGTCGCGAATTATTGTAGCTCTTGATAATATTTCCTCCGCTTCTTTGCTGAGATTTCCACCAGGGAGAAAAGGATTATCTCGGCTATCCACACTGTAATAGAAAATCAAATATACATATTTTAATAAAGGCAAGCTATTATTTTTATTTATTATTTTAACTATCATTGGGTTATTCAAGAGCAGTTTATATTCGTGGACGACTCTACTGCAAATGTCCTGCAGAGACAAGAAAATAAAGATAAATTTTGTTGCTGAAAACCGATGTGTTATTTTTTTTTTCTGCAAGTGGTTATAAAACTACATTTGTAGAGCAGAAGTGTATGTCTCTAGATATCAGAATGAAACACAAATTGTGTAATTCCAGTGAGTAATACTGGTGCCTCAGATGGGATTTTATTGCAGATTTGTAAAAAAGGGGGCGGTATTAATACAGTCCTTAGAGACATAGACAGATACAGGACACGAACTCGTGCGGCTTTAGCCGATACTCAATCAGCTATATGAATCCACGGTGAAAAGCTTGTAACGCCGGTTAAGTGAGCTCAAGGGGAGTGGTATACACTTCTGAATAATTCACAGCTCTATTTTCAGGGAATACAATCGAACAATTTGCGGAATGTGTGTAGGCCAGACAGACAGATACATAAGTACAATCACAATGTGAGATTGCATATCAAAGTTTGAAATTAAGTTTGTCCTAGTGCTGAATGAATACATGTATTACGGAATTCAGTTAAAGTTTATTTGATATATAGCCCAAGGATAATCACTTGTACATTGGAAGTCGGGGCCCTTAACAAGGATTTGCTATAATGTTGATGTTCTACAATATACATTTGTATTCATATAGGAGTTTCTGAGGGGAACAGGGGTCTATTATATTATTTTTTTCTAAAAAATGTAGTCCTAGCAAAATACTCGAGTACAATCTCAGGCTCAAATTTGAGTACCATACTCAAATCCCCATTTAAACTAAGGGGCAAAATTTGAGTCTGCGTTTGATTTAAGTACCATATTTATTTTCAAGAACACGGGGCTAGGACCCGAAATTATGAGTTAGAACCAGTTGCAGTACTGAAACAATGGCAATAGACTCCCACTTGTATTTAAAAAAAAAAAAAAAAAACACTTGTAGAGAAATCAACTATTGATATGTATTGCAAAGTATTCAGCAAAATGAAAGTATGCCCTATGGCTTGGGTTATATGTCATGCTGGATCGGTAATTCTGGTTCATGTCGAAGGAAAGCTTCTGACGAAATCTAAATAATAAACAACTGGCGAATACCGTGCGACAAACCGCCCTCAATTATCTTGAACATCCTTGTTCAGTAGTTGCACTCACTTAAATTACAATTTTAACCATTTCCCTCATAGAGGAAACCATGAAAAGACCTATGCGAACAACATAAAACCAGATCAGCCTGCGAGTAACTCGCAGGCTGATCAGGTTTTATGCTGTTCGCTGCTCCTCAATGGTCTGGAAATGAGGACTTTATAATTAAATTTGGTAAGGTTTAACTGTGGTTTTCTGCAGATCAGGCTTTATGTGGTACCTATTGAGTGCGTCAAAATGAGTCTATATGAGGGAAAGGGTTAAAGACGATAATGAGTTTTTATGTACATAAAACTATAAGCGTTATACATATGGCGGTAGAAGATGCTCTAGACATTAGGCGAGTATAAGATGGGGTAGGTAAAAAAATTCTTCTCTTTCGAGCAGACACAATCCTTACTGCTAGGTTGATTAGGGGATAACCAAGGGTAAAACAGTAACCATTGGTTACATCTTAAGCATTTTAAACCTAGCATGAAATTATGGCTGGGTGGTTGTATGCAGCTGCTGACCACATTTTTAATCATGATGTAACTAAAACATGGATTTCGCTGACTTCTAACTCAACCATTCTTTAAATCAAACGGGATAACATGAAATTACTTTTAACAATAACTTTACCTAATCGTCATTTTAATCATGATTTTCACTAATCATTTTTAATAATGTTTCTTTAATCTAAATTATTATAACTAACCATAGCTTTCAATAAACAGTTATTTATATCAAACTTATATATAACTTATTTTAAATATACGTTTCATTTGAACAAATGAACAAATGATTTGTTCCCCTATTTTTTACTATTGGATCCAGAATTGTAATACATATATATTCAAAACCATTTTTTATTTTTAACAAAACTGAAATCAAGATCAATAGCCTTAATTAAACCAAACCTCATCCGCTTTCAAGGTGATTCTATTTTTTCATGTCTGCTATTACCCCTTTGACGTGAATGGGTTTCCATATGGTATCTTATCTTGGGTGAAGTACTTGAATGCACTCGATCATATGCTACAGAAATCAATAACGTGCTGCAACATAACGCATGCCGTTTGTATAATGAAGCTGTGGGGATAATCTATTACTGGCATGCATGGGAAGACCAAAAATACGTCCTTGAATATGGAATCTGGAGTTGATTTTCATTTTACGGCTAGTTTCTGTTTTCTATGAAAAGTTATTTTAGCTTTAATTTTGAGAAAGGGGACTAAGACCCATTGTGGTTGATTTTGATGATCTTGGGATGATTTGTAACAATTAAAGTAAAGTCCCTGTAATGGTTCCGCTACATTTCGGACCACATGGCCTTTCACAGAGATAACCAAGGTTTCCTAATGTTTCATTAGGGTACTTTGGTTATCTTGGTAGAGGTTAAGTGGTCCAAGAAGTAGCGAAACTATTACAGGGACTTTACCTTATCTCTGCGTTTTCCAACCTTTATAAACATTTGTTGGTGAGAGAAAAACAGTCGGATATTGATATTAATAACACAATCTGTTTTAAAGTACATCTTATTAATGTCCCCTACATACAAAGGTCGCTCTACTATTTTCTAACTTGATGCTTTTATAAGTTTGCAGAGTCTCTCTCTTGACTGGTCTCGTTGGCTAGGTGGTTGTGTGTCCGTTCGATATAATGCGGTCATTGGTTCAATCTCCATGGTGCGACATACTATCGTTAAAATCGTATTGTATATAAAGTAGTTCCGGTAGCAGCTGACTCGGTGTCAGAATAATGTGACTGTGATAAAATCGTATTGTATATAAAGTAGTTCCGGTAGCAGCTGACTCGGTGTCAGAATAATGTGACAGTGATGCCGTCGTGTAGAAGCACTCTGTCAGTCTCATGTAGACAAGCCCTGTTATGAATAAAACACTGTCTGTTAGACGTTTAGCCTAAACAAATATAATCTCGAATGGCAAATCGTTAAATCATCACGGGACAAATTCAGCTGTACTGTTCAATCAAGCAATAGACAGCAACATGATGCCACGCCTGATTCTGTGCTCGTCAATACCGGCACCGCCCTTTTGGATCTGAGACCCATTTGCACCTATCATAACATACAATGTCACAGCAGCTGCAATAAGTATAGTAGAGATTGCGTTGGTAAATCATTATAAAACGTGGTTAAGCTATCAGGTCTTCAACAAGTATTCTAGAAGTCATTAATTAAAGATGCAAGTAAATTTCTGTAGTTTTGTCATCTGCATTACTCCAAATTGCATTTCCAGTTTAGCTTACACTGTTTTTCAATTAATAAGATGAAGTAATTATCATTAATGTGACATGATAATGAATATTTGATATTTACCGACTCTTTAAGATGCACGAAATGCTTGTCCTAATGAGATTGACGTTATATTTATGGTGAATTTCACAGGAGAATATAACTGTGTCACAGGTTTTATTCACATACAAATTGACAAACATCAACTTTTCAGTTATCCGTTAGGAAAATCTTGTTTTCTAACTGATTTAACGAAATACAGCCTGACTGTCTTAAACGGCAAGACAAGGAAACAGGACAAAAGGGGCTGCTCAATGCAGGTGCATGTTGCTAAATGAAGGTTAATTATTATATAATTGAAATAGAATAAGGGATATTAAAAAGTTAAAAACAGAGATATAAAAATGATCAAGAATGCACTGAAATGCAATATGTAGGTAATAGCAATATACAAATTTATTTGTATTTTTAGTAAGTTAAGAAATGAAAATTATAACAAAACAAAATAGTCAGTGTGTAATGTTACACACAGACTATGTTATTATAACAATTTATTCGTATCAAAATATCTTGTATTATAAAAGTGATACACAGTGTCCTCCACATTGTATATGTTATTATATGAATATAGTTATATTGGAAGATTGTCTTCTCGCTGTTTAAGGTGATGAAATAGAATCCTAATATAACTTCAACTTTTAGGTAAGTCTCGTTCAATCATAACATAATAAAATGTATCCGCTGTTTCCTACACATCCAAATTAATTATTCATTTCAATGAGACTGACGTAATCTATAGTTATTGTAGGTATTCATTGTCAACACATGCTATTACATAGTGGTTAAAGCGTTCGCCCCGTAAGCGAAAGCTCGTGGGATCGATTCTCAGCCAAGACATACCTAAGTCGTTAAAATGGTACTTGTGTATCCGCCTACAAACCATTGGCGCTGAACATATAAGAGTAGTTCCAGGACTGATTGTTCCGATGTCAGGAAAATGTGACTGGGTGTATTGAGATGCAGTTAAAAAAGGGACGCTGTACCGAAATACTATGGGTTTTTTTTTCTCACACGTACCTGGTCACGGATGCTTACTTATAAAATTACACCATGTTAGTAAGAGGGAAATGAATGAAATTAATTTCAAATTGAGACATGTACAAACAATGCTTTAATTATACCATTACCAAGGGTTATATGTACTTCAATCGCCGTGCACCGCCGAATAATAATTTAATGATGAAATACTTTCACTTGTGGGTTGTTCAAGGAACCCACTGATTATTACGACTTAGTACTTCTGACAACACCGGTGCCTCCACAGACAATTTACATGCTGGTCTCATACGTGCACAAATTAATATAATCGGACTGAAACATGAAAAAATTGAGGCATTTACGAATAAATAAAGGGTAATGCCCACATAAACTATCATGTTTTGGTAGGAAAACGAGTCTAGCGTCTGTGTCAGAACGGAGGATCGATACAGACGCACATTTACAAATATGCAAATAGCGACAGTAATATAGCACAGATGCTTGTCATTGATCCCCTCCCAACCTGTTCCCTTAACATTATGTAGATGAAACTGTTGGCAATATGTCGTGCATCTCGAAACAGGACAGAACAGTTTTATAAGGCATATCTATTTGTCCATTTCATTCAATTTATTCTATCTTTATGCGCCAGCAATGTCTCAGTCGTGTGATGTTAATTCAGGTTTATGCATCATTTACGTTGCTTGTGCATTTACGAATTTAGAGCAATTTCTTTTTACTCTGTTTTTATGCCTATATTGGCAGTTTGAAACGTTATGTTGCAAATCATGCTGCAGAGAACTGCTGAAGAAACCACGCGCATTTACAGCACAGCCGATAAGTTCGTTTTGAGACAGGCAGCAGCCAAGTCTGTCGTACCCGTTTATCAAAAGCAGCCATAGTTGATTTATACAATTACCGCAGCCGTTTTCACTACACAGTATCACTCCGTGCTAAGTTGCATATGAATTCAATGCGATTATGTACATTAGGTCATGACCTCTTTAAGTATACAACCTAACTCCTGACCATTGTGATACAAATGAAAGCGCTCAAGTCACCGGGATTATCAATAAACAAGGAGCGAGTTCGGCTGACTTACTACTAGTAACTAGAGTTGCAGGAGAACGTGTGGAGTTATGGCGTTACAAGACATTTACCTCTATCTGGTCCAATTCTGCTTTACGTTGGAATTAGAATTATATAGCTATTTTATAACGTAAATCCTACCAAAAGTTTCTCAAAATTGTGTGCTTTGATTTACTGTTGTTACATTTATTGTTTCTGCGAGAGTATTTCAGTCACATAAACGACGTCATGCTTGTAACAATGGAAGAAGACCTAGAGTTCACAGAAGCGTCCGAACAGAACCACCAACATACTGCAAGCCGGCTAGGGGGATGCTTCCCCTCAGAACAAACAGACCAATGACCGGACCGGGACTCGCACCCATAGTTGCGAGCGGCCAAGTGGCAGAATGTCATCGACTGTAATACCTCGGCCACAGAGGCAAATCTGTAGATCACTCATGAAATTGAAATTCAAACTATGTTTTGTAGGTAAAAACTTTTCACTGGACAATCATTTGATTTTCAGTATGTGTTAATCTGTTCCTCAATAATGCAAACAAATAAACAATAATCATAGAGGCCGTATGTTACTTAATGACACTAAATCACTGAACTTTATGATAAAGAAACATTATAAATATATCTATTATTACATCAGTTCTAATTACATGCATGTAATCAAAGCTTAATCAAATATTTGACCACCTGTACTTTCGTAATACTTAAGTTTTTAACACATTTTCTTAATGTCAAAGGAATTTGTATGAACCCAGTTTACATCAGAATATGTTTATAAATACTATACATTTATCGTCTGCAACTTACCCTCAGTGGGGCGCTTAAATCAGATAAACACATTTTAATGTACCGTTATTTATATCCTTTTTATTGTACAACCGCAACACGTTTGTAATTGCCCCTTTTTTTATTTCGTATGCACTACAAAGAGCCGCAACAGGTAGTGATAATGAACTAGGAATATTTAACGTGGGAAAATTTAGGTGTCGTTTTCTACTTCATATACGTGTCACAGTGTTATAAAGATTTACCCTTATAATAATAATAATCATCATCATAAAAATAATAACAAAATGCATGTAGTTTCATAATTTATGAATCAACAATTAATTATCCGTATTTGTTTCATATTCTATTCAAAAAGATCACACACTGGAACCTTACTCTATACTATCAATAAATACCTATGTGTGATGTGAGATATAATTTTGCTTATAAAACAACAGAAGTTCCTCCAGTCGTATATCACATATATTATTATCCCTTATTTTATACGACCTACAGACAGATAGAATTAGAGAACAATTTGGTGTAAGGTACCCTTTGTCGGTAAGTATCAAAGGCAGCGGGCCTAATTACCTCGAGCATCCCGTGATTCGATCTTTATGAGACCGATAATAACGCCGATGTTATTCTCACACGCAAGATAAAGACCTGCCTCCATGAATGTTTTGCAACAACCCAACATCTGGCAACCAACAAAACCTCGATCATGGTATGCGTTGCTCAAGGCTACCAATAGGCAATACTAAAAAAATTCTGAAGATGTTACAGCTCTCATCTGCAGCAAGTTTTCATCTGTATAGTCTTTTTAGTGCCTACAGCGTGTATGGTAGATATAATTGTATTATTATGTCGGGATGACATTGAGTGACACAATATGATCTTGTATACGTTTCTTTGTTAACCTATCTTGACACGCATGCTAAAGAAATACTAGAATTTATACCGATGGGGAAAAAAGCATTTTGTTCAAGGGTGAACCACTTCAGTTGAGTAGTCAGTTCAAGAAAATGACCAACACACCCCGTGGAAGCCATATACTCGATTCACGCCTTTTAGTGTATTGGACGTACACCTTTGCCTTCAATATGTTCCTCTATAATATAAACGTATAATCAATAATGGTTTTGATGGTTTTGTATTGTGAAGCCTTTATGAAAGAAAGATATGCTTAATACAATGAACACTAGAAAACATACTGGTTCTTAAACATGGACACTGGTGCTTTAACCCTTTCCCTCATAGAGGACACCATGAAAAGACCTATGCGAACAGCATAAAACCAGATCAACCTGCGAGTAACTCGCAGGCTGATCAGGTTTTATGCTGTTCGCTGCTCTTCAGTGGTTTGGAAATGAGGATTTTGTTATTAAATTTGGTAAGGTTTAACTGTGGTTTTCTGCAGATCAGGCTTTATGTGGTACCTATTGAGTGTGTCAAAATGAGTCTATATGAGGGAAAGGGTTAAGATAAAGTCCCTGTAATGGTCCCGTTACGTCTTTGACCACATACCCTAATGAAACATTAGGAAATCTTGGTTATCTCCGTGAAAGGCCATGAGGTCCGAAATGTAGCGGAATACAGGCACTTTACCGTAAAACCTAAAAATATGATCTGTAACTCTAACCACAAGAAAAGTACATACAGTCGACATTGTATTAAGAGACCGCTCAAGGGACTGCCAAAAAGTGGTCGCTTAATGAAATGGTCTCTTAATAGATTTTGTTTGGAAATCCAGGCAAACAAGTCATAAATATACAAACTTTAAGCTAAATTGTATCATAACGTTAGATTATATTACAACATAAATACGATGTAAACTACACAATGTTTTGTTATTTTATACCAATAAACATCATCATGTTTATTTTTGTCATATCTTACGATTTTTTAGCTGTTATGTTGGAATAATACCTTGGATCATTGGCTGAGGTTTGCATTTGGTATCGGGGGGAAAACACAACATTTGACATCGAATTCATGTATTGATTCGGACAATTTCAAGAAAAATATTATTTAGCAATGAGCTTTCTTTATGTCTCTGTCTAACATAAATCCAGAAACCCCCGATAAATTTATTTCAACCGTGCGCCCTCGTCGAGTATCATAAAACGCAAAGTATATACTTATAGTTACGAATTATTGATGGTACGCATTGCATCCGGAAGTATTAATTTACCTTATTCCCAAATTTTCTTTTACCAAAATCCGAAGCATTCGGCATTTGGAGGGATGGTTTCACCTATGTTATGCATAGTAACTTTTAAAACGGGAACCAGAAACTATATTTAGAATTTAGTTGCACATGGTGCAGTCATTCGTGGTCAAAAAAAATTGGTTTCAGGTGAGCACTTATGATCGGGATAATTATTTGTTTGTTCGGATGTGTTAAAGATGAATATGTACACATGCTCCAGCGTACACGATAATTAGCAACGGAATCAAACACGGTCGCTCAATAAAGTTGATTTTGTGCATAATCTTACGTGCTGGGACTTGGTTTATGTGGTCGCTGGTCGCATAATAAAAAAGTCGCTTAATGGGATAAATTGATATAGTAAAAACGTTCGGGCGGGATTTATAACGGTCGTTTAATAAAAAAGTCGTTTAATACAGGTGGTCGCATGTACGATGTTGACTGTAAATGGTAATGAAACAGTAGTACAAAATAGTATCAGCTTTACATAAAATGTAGATACCACTTTTTGTTTACTATTTTCCTTACTAATGTGACCGCTTTAGTGAAGACATCAAATAATTTATACGATACCAAAAATTTACGCCTGCTCACAAAAGAGAAAACAGCAGCATGAATACTGCCTATTTTAGCAGCCGTGCAAGATACAATAAATTATACTGCAAATTATCTATACTAAAACGTCAATATCCGTTTTGCATGACGTTTTAGATATTTCCACGTCTGCTGTAGTCTGACAGAACACATGTAGTTCCTCATCTGATACGGAGGATGTTTTTCTCAAGCGACACTACTATCGCGTCAAGTTCCGGGGATTGTAAATATGAAGCTAATGTACGTAAATTACCAAAATGGATGCATAGCATGCAACATATCTCACATTGCGTATCTGTCTGGCATCAGGGTCAAAATATCATTCACTATTTACTAGTCAGGCAGATTAAGTATCATCATCATTAGGAAAACGTGCTTTTGCCCATGCAAGAATGAAACTTCGCAGGGGCCGCCGTGGCCGAGCGGTTACAGTCGTGGACTACAAATCTCTCAGCCCATCACAGCTGTGGGTTCGAATCCCGGTAGGGACTTCGGATTTTTCATGTGAGGAAGCCTTCCAGCTGGCTTGCGGTAGGTCGGTGGTTCTACCCGGGTACCTCTGTGTACTCGGGGTCTTCCTCCACCTGTAATTAGCTGGACGTCGCTGGTATGATTGAAATACTATCGCAGCGACGGTAAACAACAACAACAACAACGCCGCCGCCGCCGTATGGCCACTCTTATTGGATTGGCGTTACTGTTAGCTTGAATGAACCGATTACAATATGTATATTTCCTCAGTTTATTGAGTACGTTAACCCACATATATGTATACTTAGAAAAGACTGTAAGTCAATCCATGATACTAAATGTCCATTTCTACCCTTTCTTCACATTTTTCTGACACTTAGCTACTATGCCTACTACATTTTGAAAGTCAATCAAGATATAATTTAACAAAAGCACGACCGGGGATCAAATCCACACCCGCAAAGTTACGGGCCGGCGCCCAACTGACTCGGATACAATGGCCGGTTGTAGCACAGCTTAATAGAAAGCAACATTTAGATTTGCCATGGCCTATTATCTAATGATGTTCTCCAGAGACTCTTCTGTTTCAATAGGACAATGCACTGCTATCAAATGTTCTTAAGTGCAATCCCAGCTTAATCTCAGATGATACTCAAATCAGTTATTCACCCTTACAATGATGTGGGCACTTGTAGCTGGCTTTGCAACTAGTACAGACTAAGATCAGCCTGCACATTTCTGCAGTCTGATCATGGTCTGTACTGTTCACTATTCAGTGAATAAATTTTCAGCAAATACCCCCATAAATAGGTAATGGTACACTCCGAATTTAAGAAAGGACAAATCCAATTTAGAAATTAAGCATTGAAGGGGTTAAATGCAATACATCTTCCTGAGATAATGAATGTAACCATATACATTCTTCAGTGTTTTTATTTCTTCTTTGTTTGATATTTGCTTAAATTTCTATTCGCTATTAACTTATAATGTTTCTTTTCTCTTCCTCATATCAATATCTTATTTTATCTATAAGCATTTTTTTTGTCCACCGTCCTCTTTGGAAATATCTAAGCCCAACGTCACAATATATATTCATATCCTCATCTGATACAAAACCAACCCTGTCTGGTTAGCATTATATTTTGAAGGTTCTGTAGTACAATTTGCCATCCTTTTAGAGGCGATGCAACTAATTTGCTAAGGATCACTTATTGCATATTAGAACACTCGAATGTTTTAGATGTAATGAATGAAAAAGCAACTTGTGAAATGTATTGCCCAAATAACTACATAAACCAGCTAGGAGCTATAACAAATTGTGGTTCATACTCCGCTTCATTGCAATGGCGCATTTTATGAATAATGAAAAGGCTTCCATGCATGATGTACCATGCAAATCCGTTGGAAAGGCTGATGGTAAAATGAATTTTGCATGTGATAATGAATCAATTCTGTGAAGCGATTTTAAAGATAAATCTGTTTTAAAAAAAAAAGAATATTGACCGGAGGCAACGCAACGGATCAGGACTTTAAGATCCCCATATAGCTCCCCATCTCAAACTTGTTTTGGGTTATAATGTAGGATGAAAGAAAGAAGTGAAAAACAGTGAACGAACGAAAATAATCATAGATAATCACCAGAAACACATATAGTGACACCAACTGGCCGATCCAGAAAAACCAACTGTTGATCGCCGTCAAGTGATTTTAACGGAAATCCCTCGAGTTGAAACTTAAATTCGTTAACCATATGTCATCTGTTCGTCCTAATGATCTCAAGGGGACATGCTGTGGTCTCCATGCGGCATCTGTCAGTATACGGAAAGGTCGCTCCAACATGCACAACATGCCTTAACGATTTTCTATAGGACCAACACTGACATGTCGACACGCAGTCAATGGACGTTAAAGGCCCATTGCAGGGATTAGACGTCCTGGTTCCGTTATCATCCCGTCTTACAAGACTGAAAGCCAACTGCAGGAAGACGTCCAGATAAAGTCAGAAATAACAAAAACGTCTTGTAAAGCTTGACGCTCGAAGGAATATTTCAATATTTATGATCACTGTATTTATCAACGGTGATACTTCTGTCTGGAAATGGATCTAAACCTGCCAGACTAAATTTTCCATTTCCGCAAAAGCTTTAGAACGGTAGCTTCTGTCTTAATAACAGTTTTTATCATGGCCAATGTCAGTAACATGTAAGTGATTGATTTGTTTTGTTGGGTTTAACGTCCCACCGACAGTATTTCAGTCATTTAAAGATTATGTTTGCTTGAGACAGGTATATATAGTGCTACCATACTGTAGTATCACATGACATGATACCTCACCCAGTCACATTATCCTGACACTGGACCAAACAGTCCAAGAACAACCGCCATGTAGTAAATGAATGAGCGAGTGATTTAGGTTGTCAGTGAGGGAGTAATTGATTGACTGGTTGATTAAGTGAGTGAGTGGCGCATGCCTATCACACCCTACTTGTAACAGTACATGTATGGATTACACTAGATGTATACTACATCCGGGTCATGTGAATTATAGGTCATATATCAACATTATGATGTTTAACTCGGTTCGCTTTTATTTGATAATAATGATTACGAAAATTTATCAGTGATTTATATTTTCTTCACTGGACATTTCGTTTACCATTAGTGCAATATTTACCAAGTTTCATAATAAAAAGTTCTAGCTGGCAATATTTCGATTTATCAGATCTGAGCCACCGCCAGCATGAAAAATTATAAATATAATAAATTGACTACTGCAATTTATTTAACCCTTACAATGCTCTGGACACTTGTGACTACTTTTACGACCAGTGCAGACCAAGATCAGCATGCAATGTGGTCTGATAATGGTCTGCACTGTCGATTCGCAAATCAGTCTATAGATTTTCAGCAAGCACACCCATAAACAACAGGTACAGTCCGACAAGTCCAATTAAGAAATTAAACATGGTAAGGGTTAAGTTTCGATCATCTGTTAAATCTAAATGTGTTACATGTACTTAGTATAATTCCACATCATCACACAATCTTCAATTTGAGACCTTAATAAATAGCAGATCCGAAATATTGTCAATTAATTAAGGGAGGCGTGGTCGACCGGTGGCTCAGTTAACACTAAATTGGAACACTGACTGGATATTTCATTAATCAATCTGTTCATATTAATATCAATGACTCGTTCATGGGTTTTTGCTAAGAATTTCTTCTCAAAACAGGCATCCTAAATATTAAAACAAGGTTCCTACATTAAACACCTTGCTACGGGCTAGTGTAACTGGCAGGATACTTGCAAAGTGATCATTCAACGGAATTATTCCCGTAGGCAAAGCCGTTCACAGCATCCGCAATCTCAAGCCCACAACAAAACCTCCGATACTATTGATAAATTTACCATTATACTAGCGTGCTTAAGTTATTATTGTTTATAGTAGGGAGTGCAATGAAGAAAAGAATAGCATAAAATCGATGACCTACTATGTCCTTCATTGATTAGGCATACGTTACTGATATCGTAGTGGGTTTTCGCGGAGGAGTTTCTGAGTAATCACAGACCTTGAATATGGCGCTATTACCGGGTTCTACTGTTAAGAGCGGATCTCTCTCCTGTTATCATAGCAATAAAAGGGGAAGCTGATCTCCCTGGCGAGACAACAAATACTTGAAGTCACGAAAACACCTATCATAAAAATCCCTGAGATATGTTCACATACACAAAGCACGATTCCACGTTCTCGTCTATTAAACTAATTTGACTTTTATTTATATGATAAGTATTTACTAATGAAAAAATTGCTACTATACTTTGTGATAAGGTAATTTTATTAGCTTTCTACTTGGGTATTGATATATAATCATTTGTTGAATGCATTAATTTGGCTCTCTGCATGAATTATACATATATGCTTGGGTGCACAGCATCGGCGTATATCAGATGAAATCATATACCTATCCAACTGATTAATACGCTGAGATTCATCTTAATATGTAATAAACTATGAAACTGAAATAAATAAATCAGGTATACTCTCCATAATGCAGTAATAGCGTAAATAAACATTACAACTTTAAAACCTCGTTGGGGTATTCTATTTTAGATGCAAGTTTATCAAACTGAAGGTTGTTTCTTTTCTTTTCAGATACACATTCGTTTAGAGAGAATGCGTCTACAAAATCATGGGAAAAGTGTGTTCATGAGGTAAACATTAAAGCAATACAATACTTGGGAACCCATTCATTAGGTGGCATATCTTACATAGACCCTTGATGGGGAAAAGAGAGAGAAAAAACTATGTTGGATATATACATGAGTAGCCAGACCTGAAGATTGAACACAGGTTTAGATCTATCAATGTCACGTTAAAACACTAGCACTTATCCCTGCTAAACACAAATAGTCTACCTGGTAAATGCACAGCGTGTACGTCACATCTGCAAAAACAAACAATTCGACTTGCTGTTGCTGGTGTGTTTATAGCTTCACTAAACGTTTTAACGTTTTGCTACAATGAGGCATCTTTATATAATTATGCACGAGATTAAGAAAACCTAGCTGCATGATGCACATGACGTACTTATCTCATTTCTCCATGGAAACGCATGTTCTAATAAGTTTGGAAGTTTTGTAACATTAAAATCAACCCGGCCTGGACAGTGTTGACACTGTCAGCTGTGGTACCCGGTTTGCTAGAATATCTAGCCAGCTTGTCTGATACTGGTAACACTTTATAACGGGTATATTAATATGTATTCTGTGCAGTGTATAACAAGGAGGTGGTTATACATGTCGATATAAACATTTATGTCCTTTTATACACAGGTCTAATAACAAAAACTGTTTAAGCATGACTTTAAATAGTTATGAGAAAACTATATGGATTGCAAAAAGTCAAATTGGCTCCGGTTAAAAAATCAAATAATTAAATGTCACATCTCTTTCTCCCTATACCCCTCTCTATCACATACAGTTTTTAAAAACACACACAGAATGCATGTTCACAAAAAAGAGAGACAGTGATATACGCACTTAAAATCACACAGCTTCAAACCTCTGGTGTTTATATTACACCATTGCAATACAGCCATATCGATTTAAATTATTCATGGATGAAATGCAGCCATTTTAGCTCAAGTTGCCTGTAACACTAATGGAAAATAGGCGTCCCTAAACATCTCACTGAAACTTACCCTTTCTCATCCTTGACCTCCATGTTTAACACCCGATATTCAGATACTCCTGTAAACTGATTAATTCCTCGGTCTAGATCATGCTCGGAATCACACAATTGTACTCCTCACGGTCAAAATATTGTATTTTACGAGAGAGTATATAAATCCTTGACCCGAACACACCGTGCCGTTTAGTGTAAGAACATCTCAGCGTAACACCATATCACAAATAGACAAGTAGTATGAGTGTGCGAGAGTTACGAGGGGTAAACATTTCTCGTTCTTGTCAAGTTCCAATATTCTTTCACGTGGATTATGTCTAGTTTATTGATAAAAATGGTTTCCCTGTTGTACTGCATGCACTGTCGAAGAACGTGTACGAAAAAAAAAAGAGAGCGTCAGTTCTCTTTATTGGAAGTATATCCAGGTTGCCTGTTATCACATGTATGCCTTTCAAGGTAGGCGAAAATCTCTAGAGAGACAAATCTTTACACATATTTATTGAGATTTATTAGCTATTCGCAGACTCAGGCAAGCTGGCTTTGAGTCCTAAAGTCGATATTGAATTTAACCTAGGTTCTGTTGTCTCCACCTGTCACCTGAGTCAACTCAGGTACGCTTGCATCATTCAGTCACCTGACAAGCCAAGCGATTCCATCTGGAAAACAGAACCTTATAAACAGTTTTGAACTTTTGAGATTTGTATTTTCAGTGTTTGTTTTTTTAAACAATTTTGAATATGTAATTCGTTTACGTTTAAATTTAGAGTACTGTTGCACACTCAATATGTGCATGTAAAGGTCTATATATTCAGGTTTATGTGGTTGTTTACATCAGGTTATATTGGTCTTTGGTTGGTCTATATACATGTATAAACCGAAAAGAACAGAACAGAATATCTTATTTCAGACTTGAACATAGTACATTGTCTATAAACAATTTACATGTAACAAGTTATAACAATAATATAAATATGAGCAACATGTGTGTATAACTGAATATATAAATTGTATGTACATAAATCCACATATTAGCGTACGTGTATTTGTTTGCTTGGTTTAATGTCATGTCGACAGTATTTCAGTCATTTGGATACGATGTCTACTTGAGACAGATATAGTGCTGCCACACTGTAGTATCACGCCGTAGACATGTGGCATACCACACCCAGTCATATTATCCTGACACCGGGCCAACCAGTCCTGGAACTACCCTTATAAGCTGAGCGCCAAGCAAAGGGAGCTATACCAGTACAATTTTTTTCACGACTTAGATATGTCGCGGTCGGGGATCGCACCCACAGCCTTCCGCTATATATTTGCGTATGAGCACAATTATGTGTGTGAATTCTACTATATAAACATACTGACATGAAGAGATAAGATGCAACATTTTAATATGCATATATATTGCACGGGGATTTAAATACAAGCTTGAATGCAGACAGGATAAGCAAAGCCACTGTAACTCGAAGCATGATCTTCACACATGAATATCTGAATGTAAATTACTTTACAGGATGCTCGCACTGAACACACCGACACCGGAAACAGGTTATCGACGTGTTAATTAGTTCGTTTGATAATATTGACTAGATAACAGCTCGTAAACACTACTTGTAGTGTTTACTTCTCAGATTGGCGTTACCATAAAACATGGACAAGTACTGCCCATTCACGTAAAATGAGAAGATATCTCTAATAAATAAGATTGACCCTCGGATGTTCTTCATATTATTATACCGAGACGATTGCTTCTTGGTAGATGAAGTACTTCCGGTACGCTCGAGTGCTTCCATCTAGTACCACCTGTCGAGCCGCCATTTTGGAAAAATGGCGGTCTGTAGAAATTGTCATCTGATGACAAATTACCAGGTTATGGTGAAGTCTGGTACTTCTCTCGGATTTCAGCGTATTTGCCAGATATCCATGAGCCTTCGCCCCTCCATATTAAACAATCGATTGTATTGATACAGAGCTAACGAAGGAGACAGAAGCTGGTTATCAACTTAATCAACCCGTTGGTTTCCGATCAATGAAGCGGAATCTGTGGAAGTTTGATTGGTGCCCAGTAATAGTTAAAACTAAACAAGGAAAACATTAAGATTTTTGCAAAATTAACATGGCGATCATTTACATATCGGTGCTATCAAGTTGCTTAAATGCATTTGTTCATTTTACCGATTAAAATCACTTGAAAATTTTCTTTCAAAGGGAAGTTATACTTGAAGAGTTTAACGACAGCATCCATTGCATTTATGAATATGATGGAATTATCTTTAACAGTTTTGACATTTTCTCACGATCTATTCGCTTCATTGTAATTTGGCGTGCAACAGAGAATGTATTCTGTTCGTTTTTTATGAACTTTCAGCAAATGCGTTAACAAAATGTCAGCTTTTATGATTTCTTGTAAAATGACATGAGTCATCAACCGCGTTTAGAGAAATAAATGCGACTTTTGTCATTTCATATCTATTACTAAGTCTAATAATTGTAAATTATAATTCATCCCGCGCATTACAGATAACAACGTTAGCATTTACCATGCTTATTCATATGTTTTCACGTCAGATTTGACTGCATGCTTGCTTGCCGCAATTGTTCCGGTTCGATCCCCATACGATGACCGCTAGACCGTGTACATGTATTTTCCATTTTCTTAATAATAGTAATTTCAAAATTTGCAGCAATGTATTTAAACTGACAGATTGTCAGGTTTTTTTTTTAAATACCTGGGTTTTCAGGGTAGTCGCCCTTGAATGTAGTATAATGACACACTATAATTATATTCAGGCAACTGGTTTTTTGAAGATAATTTATTTGGAATCATGCTAAAACAATTGTTATTTCGAATTTTGATAGTTCTATTTTTAATGAGTGTGTCATAAACTTAAAATGATTTAACACTAACGGTTAACATACTTCGAGACA
>CM037782.1:57574217-57624217 GCA_021229015.1 Solen grandis
AAACCCCGAGTGCATCGAAAATCTGTCTTTATCAGTATAAAGATATAGCCATAAAAGTCATGTTCGCATATCAATAAATAGATATATAACAACATATACATGTATTTGAATAACATTATATTATCATATCTTAGTAAAAAGAACAAGAAAAGATAAAAACAAAATGTTTTAATGGACGGCTTAAAATAAGCATACTGTCCCCCCCCCCTCCCACACACACACACTTTCTCTCTCTCTCTCTCTCTACTGTTTTGACCGTATAATATAAACTGTCTATGCACAGGACCCTTAGTCAAAAAATAAGATAAATAAATTCGACCTATCTATATATTTTCTATAATTATATATGTTGAGATTTCGATTTTTTTTTTTCCTGAACGTTTTTTTTAAATGCATATCCTATAGTCTATGATTAAAATAAAAAAGGAAGCAGACACGACGGAAAATAATAAATGTTATAAAAACTAGTATTTAAAATCTAGGCCTACTATACATACATTACCTAACTACTTCCGAAAAGAATTTTAAAAAAAAGGTCCAAGCTGGAATAGAACTCACGACCCCTTGCAGAGAAAAATACTGAGCGGGCACTCTTAACTCCGCTACCGTAAGCCAATGCTATTTATAGGTCTCAACAGCGCAGCACTACTGACCAGTACACAGTCGGACAGTTCACATTTCACTAATTTACTGCATTAACTACACCAAACGTTCTTCATATTACGGTTGCATATTTATAAGATATACTTTACGCATTACTTATCCCACACAGCATGTAATAATTAATCAACCATGTATAATTACAAGCTCAATACAGAAGACATGAATTGGGCTACAAGTGAGACGATAAGTAGGTCATGACCTACATGTATAAACTGTAAAACATCATCAAAATACTAACATCTACTGACTATTAACTTATTAAATATGATTAATCACAAATGAAACTATTTAAAACAAACACAAATCACGTATTTGATACCCCCAAACAATCACATAGAAAAATATCGGTCGCTGAAAATTATTACAATCGACAACAATACCAATTTGCACATGCGCCAACGGAAGTGAAAACCCATTTTAATTGGACATACTAATATACAGTACTTAATAACAGTTATATGTATTCGGTACTGAATACCGTCCAGAAAAAAAAATGAAGAATAAATCCTAGTGTATGAAAAAATAAAGAAAATACAATAGAAAGTAAATACTTTTTTGGTCACTAGAGACTTTTTCATAAGAAGTTTTTATTTCTTATGACATATACCATACGAAAGTTATGCTCAAAATATGGCCGGACATATGGTCTTATTTGTTACATGTATATGAATAACACATAACTTTCCTACTAGTAATTAAAACAAATTTTATAACATTTGGTAATACCGAATATTCATTTATTATAACTTCATAATGAATGACTTAGATAAAGACCTGACAATGCTACATACATGCATACATATCTATCATAGTTAATTACAAAATATTAGAAAAAACCAGGGTTCATACAATATTCTATAAGTAAACTATGGGAAGTTGTTAAGACACGTAAATGTTAACAATTACACGTTACCTCATGAATATTCATATATAAATTAATGACTTAATGAATATTTATTTACTGCACTTGAAATGTTGTATGAAACAATGAACCACGTATACTAGACGTTACTTATAAGTACTCCAACTAAAGTTTTGTCTATAGCATTTTTAGCTCACCTGAGCACAAAGTGCTCAAGGTGAGCTTTTGTGATCGCCCTTCGTCCGGCGTCCGTCGTCGTCCGGCGTCCGTCGTCAACAATTTGCTTTAAACGACATCTCCTCTGAAACTGCTGGACAGAACTTAATGAAACTTGGCAGGAATGTTCCTTGGGTGAGGCTCTACAAAAGTTGCTAAAATAAAGTTGATCCATGTAGAACTCTGGTTGCCATGGCTACAAAAAGAAGAATAATTTGAAAACTTTAAAAATCATCTCCTTCAAAACTACTGGCCAGATTTCAAAATAATTTGGTACAGATGTTCCTTGGGTCAACCTTCACAAAAGTTGCTAAAATTATTCCAATCCGTAAAAAAACATGGCCGCCAGGAGCGGGGCTTATTTGCCTTATATGTATACCACAGGACAGAAATTGATTAAACTTGGCAGGGATGATCCTTGGGTCAACCTTCACAAAAGTTGCTAAAATAAAGTTGATCCATGTAGAACTCTGGTTGCCATGGCAACAAAAAAAAATGAAAACTTTAAAAATCATCTTCTTCAAAACTACTGGCCAGATTTTAAAATAAATTGGTACAGATGTTCCTTGGGTCAACCTCTACCAAAATTGTTAAAATTATTCCGATCCGTAAAAAAACATGGCCGCCAGGGGCGGGGCTTATTTGCCTTATATGTATATAGAGAAACCTTTAAACAACATCTCCTCTGAAAACACAAGACAGAATTTGATTAAACTTGGCAGGAATGATCCTTGGGTCAACCTCCACAAAAATTGCTAAAATAAAGTTGATCCATGTAGAACTCTGGTTGCCATGGCAACAAAAAGAAGAAAAAAATGAAAACTTTAAAAATCATCTTCTTCAAAACTACTGGCCAGATTTTAAAATAAATTGGTACAGATGTTCCTTGGGTCAACCTTCACAAAAGTTGCTAAAATTATTCCGATCCGTAAAAAAACATGGCCGCCAGGGGCGGGGCTTATTTGCCTTATATGTATATAGAGAAACCTTTAAACAACATCTCCTCTGAAACCACAGGACAGAATTTGATTAAACTTGGCAGGGATGATCCTTGGGTCAACCTTCACAAAAGATGCTAAAATAAACTTGATCCATGTAGAACTCTGGCTGCCATGGCAACAAAAAGAAGAAAAAAATGAAAACTTTAAAAATCATCTTCTTCAAAACTACTAGCCAGATTTTAAAATAAATTGGTACAGATGTTCCTTTGGTCAACCTCTACCAAAGTTGCTAAAAATTTTCCGATCCGTAAAAAACATGGCCGCCAGGGGCGGGGCTTATTTGCCTTATATGTATATAGGGAAAACTTTAATCAACATTTACTCTGAAACCACTGGACAGAATTTGATTAAACTTGGCAGGAATGATTCTTGGGTCAACCTTCACAAAAGTTGCTAAAATAAACTTGATCCATATAGAACTCTGGTTGCCATGGCAACAAAAAAAATATGAAAACTTTAAAAATCATCTTCTTCAAAACTACTGGCCAGATTTTAAAATAAATTGGTACAGATGTTCCTTGGGTCAACCTATTTATCTCAGGTGAGCGATTTAGGGCCATCATGGGCCTCTTGTTTTTTTTGTATTTAAAATGATAGATTTTTGGTTTTCTAAAGCTTTCAATGAAAACTGGTTTCACAGAGCTGCTTATGTGTCAAAATTATTCAAGCAAACAACAGATTGAGCCAATGCACATTTTAATATTCACTGGGCATATGTTTTGGAAAATATATCTTCTCTACAAGTTTGAACTCGGAGTACTTACAAGTTTCGTAAATTGTATCAAAAGGTTGATATTTAAAGTTAGAAAGGTATGTTTCAATTTGTGTGTGCGTTTGTGTGTGTGTGTGTCACTGTGTGTGTGTGTGTGTGTGTGTGTTACATACAAAAAATATCTGCATAATAAATAGGTGTAACATAAACACGGTATCATTTAAACTATTCAGTATCATTAATTCTACCTGATCCCCTGTTTATATCATTATAGCATAAATATTCATATTTTCATATGCTAGCTTTTATTAGAAAGGACTATCTCTCTCTCAATGTATTTCGTTCCCAAACTGATCAACAAAATTTTCTTAAGACCCTTTCTTGACAATATGACTAAAAACCTAACAAGGCTGTATTCATATCTAAATTATATTACAAGAGACACGCATATATATACGACACAGATATCACGTCTCCCTTTACATTGGGGATTCCGGCGATAAGCCGTATATAACTGGCGTGTAGAGTGTTTACTTTTTGTGAATCCGTTTTTTGTTTCGAGACCCGGGAATTTAACCAGTTCCGGAGTTAGTACGTAAGTAAAAATATGCTCGTGTGCGTGTGTGGTGGGTGGTGTGTCTGTCTTTTTGTCTGTCTGTATTTTGTGTGTATATGGTTATGTGGTGGAAAGTTAGGTAAATAACGTTATGTTTGTCTACATATGTTGAGCTGTATGCATGACTGCGTATTTTTAATCAGTTTGTGTCATGTAGACGAATGAAATCCATATTCCATGCGCGGATCCAGAGGGGGTACCGGGGCAACGGACCCCGGCCTCCCTTTGAGATTTGGCTATTATGCCTAAAATATGCAGAAAAGAGGGGGAAATGGGCATAACCCCTCCCCATGGGAATTGGCTATTATGTTTAAAATCCAGTGATGTAATGGTTTGACATCAAATCATGGATCATGGTCACGCCCCCCCACCCCCTCTCCTCCTCCACGTACTGTAATCGATTTGATTTTCAGAGGTCCCCTACCGTTCGGTTGAATTTCGTCGTTGGAACTAGACATGGTAATTATCCCTGTCGCAATGCACCGTTCTGTTTGGCTGGGTGGTACTTTTTAAATAAAATGACCACCTGAGCTAAAAACAAGTAATCTAAAAATTAGAAAAAAAATCATTAAACGACATCTCCTCTTTAACCGCATCATTGCCTATAATTAAGTTTCATTCACGGGATTTAGTGAAAATCTAAAATATTCGTTCTGTCAAAGGCCTGGTAAATAGGTCTTTTGTCATATGTTTTAATCAGGATCGACACCTGCGTAAGGAAGGGAACGGGGCTCTATGTAAAGACATTTGAGTAAAACGTTGTCATTGTAGATTACACACTTTGCATAGCGAGGTCAAAGTCTCTTAAGGGAGGGCTGCCTTATTTGAGGGTTTTAATCACGTCGAATGACATTCAATCTTGACCATATTCATCGATTGGTCAAATGGCGAGTTGAGAGGTCGTGAGTTCAATCTCCTGCCGCGACATACTGAAGTTGTTAAAGTATTGTACCCCCTTGACGTTCAGCAAATCCATGTAATAATTTCAAGACTGGTTGGCAAATTGTCAAGAAAGTGTGACTGGGAGTAGCATCATGACACGTGTTTGCAGCATGATATAGCTGTGAGGCCTCGCTGTGTACACAGTACATGTATACAAGAAACTGTAAAGTTTACGTCAATAAAATATACTGTCTGTCTGTCTGTCTGTCTGTATCTTCCATCAATAACAATTGTAATAACTTCAACTGGTACGCATCGTCGAATTCCCCCGGCTGACTATTCCGTTTCACTACATGACATGACTACATGTAAGATGTTTTAAATTGTACAATAGTGAGACTTTAATAAAGATATGTCTGTCTGTCTGTCTGTCTGTAGTGAAACGGAATAAGTCAGCCGGGGGAATTCGACGATGACTGGTACGGTCCATGGCCATTAATGCCCTTCTGCAGGCCGTCAACTGATTCCTATATTTTTGAAAACCTTCTATATTTCGTATACTTTGTTTCTTTTTCCGATATCTATTTTTTTTTCAAAAAACGTCACAGATCATAAAAAAAGATTAATCATTAATGTATTGCTTCTGCTAGATTACCACAAGTTTGCAGTTATCTAGTGAAGCATCTCAAGGTGGGAGAGGGTGGGGAGATATGATGTTGATATAAACCATGAGTTCTGCTATCTTTGACACCAAGATGATGAAACCAGTTATACATTTAAGGCACATTCTTACATTGATAAATCGTGTTTACAGCAATCAAAAAGAAGTCTAAAGGCTTCAGTGATCTTAACTCGTAAAACATGATTGTTGGAATAATTAACTGGGATTCATAATTGTCTGAGGCAGGAGTCTTAGATGCCTGTTTTTTATCGTTATTTGAGCTACATACAACTAAAATGCCAGCTTCAAAGACTTTTTTTTCTCCTGAAACAGCAGCCATACAAATTTACAATGAAGAAATTTGGTCAAAGGTTGTTGATACAATTTTGATATTTAAGAACTCTGCAGAAAAGTTTGCAAACACCTGCTAAAATCTTTCTTGCTAAAAGCATTCTTGACTGGAAAGAGAACTAAAATTCTAGTCTGGAAATTATTTGGAGACTTTATTAAGGTTCTAATTTTGAAAATAGTGTAGAGGGAGATCCCCTGAGCCCTCCTTCCAGTCAGCGAAACTTTAGGTCATCAAGCATCCTGTATTCTTTTAAGTCTCGCGAGAGCACTGTAAAAGGTTAAGTGTGTGTGTGTGTGTGTGTGTGTGTGTTGCTGCTGTTAAGCTTGGTGAAGATTGTTTAGAAACATTTGCTTTAAGTAAAATTCAAGTTTAATGATATAAACAAGTAAGTTGATTTTTACTTAACATGCCTCTGAGTGAAGACTTTGCCTTGAACTCCTACATTTTTTAGTAAAAAAAACAACAAAAAAAACTATATTTTCCTATATTTTAATCTAAACTCAGTTGACAGCCTGCTTCTGTTTTTTCACAGGATCATTGTCACCATAAAAAAACTCAGACCCTAGTAACCATGTCGGTTGAGACTCTGATAGAGTGTTGCTGTGAGACGACGGGAGAGGGGCCACACTGGGACGAAAAGACAGGCAGTCTGCTGTTTGTGGACATTGTTTCCGGAACCATCTTCCGCTGGGATTCAACCACGGGACAACTCGAAAAACATACGTTCGGTAATGCTATGTCACACCAGGGGAAGGGCTGGTGCTGATTTCAGACAGGCGGAAAATTGAAACACCTATAGTAATACCGACATTCGGGAGTAGATGAAGTAAAAAATGGGAAATACCGGTGCACAATGTGTCGGGTTTGATACCTTTCACGTATCTTTGGGAATTCCAAATGACCAGACTGGGACTCGAACCCATAGTGGTGAGGGGCTATATGGTAGTAAACCAAAGAATTAAAGCACTTGGCCACTGAGTCCCCTATTTACACCTGATTTTTGTTTTTATAGTTACTAATAGGACTAAGAACATTTTGTATTGCAGACCAGACCGTATCGTTTATCGTCCCGTGCCGGAAGGGTGGCTACATGATCGGTCTGGGACAGTCGGTAGCCCATTTTGACTGGGATACAAAACAGGTCACTGTTCTACACACGGTGGAAGAAGGCAAAGACACGCGCTTCAACGATGGCAAGTGTGACCCGTCCGGCAGACTGTGGTGTGGTAGGTTTGTGTGAGACTGATGAAATAATAGATATCTGTACATGTCCCCAACCACTGCCTCTAAGTAATCGGTAGATATTGTGACATCCTTGTTCTTATTCCTGAAATGAAATAGGTAACTCGACCTTGTTCTATGTGCCCTTTATGTAATTTTGGCAGAATAAAACTAGGTGAACATTATTTGAGTTATCTGCCCTTGAATATGACCTAAAAGCGCATTCAGCGGCAGATAATTCAAAAAGTAGGACGGTGATCCCCATTTTTTTCCATAAAAATGTTTCTTTTATGATTTTCTATAATCATGCAAAGTTTAAAATATTCTATTAAACCGTTTAAATTTTCCTTCTTTGTCTATATAGAAAATGTAGCAAACTGTCACATACGCCCTTAACCCGATTCAGTTAACTATTACTACGTACCTGCAGGTACAATGGGCAACGAGTCTTCGCCCGGAAAGTTAACACTTGGCGCTGGTTCCTTGTACAGTATAGAGGTAGACGGGAGCTTGAAGAAACACAAGGAAGGGATTGACATCTCGAACGGTCTGGCCTGGTCCTCCGACAAGAAAACCATGTACTATATTGATTCTTTACCACGCAAGGTGTGGGCCTATGACTTCGACATCACGACTGGCGCCATGAGTAGGTGTTTTTTGCAGACCTAACTCTATCAAGTCATTTATATTTTCATCGTGTACCATAAAACACGCCCTACTCAGGTTTGTAAACATGTATGAATATTTGTAGTATGTAGCCTGTTTGATTTTGTTTTTACGCCCCTACTCCAGTATAAGTTATATCTACATAAGACCAGGGATCCTATATAAATGTTGCATAGGGTCCCTGATAAGACACATTGCTTCTTCATTTCAATATCACGCTGTATTATTTTCATGACATTCTATTCATGAATTTCTATCGATATGCTTTTAACATGTGTGTTGTTATGTCGCGACAGGGGATCGATCCACCTTTCGTTGAAGATACTGTAAATATTTAGAAACCGGTACTGACATTATTATTACTGTTATTATTGTAAGTATTAGCAGTAGTTATCCAAGAAAGATCATCATCATCATATTTGCAATGTTTGTTTTTTTTTGTGGTTTTTTTTTGTTGTTTTTTTTCTAATGATAGTAGTAAAAATAGTCGTTATAGAAGTACGAGTGATATGAACAGTAGTGGAAATGAATGTGTCTCTTTGTAAGGATTTCTATAAATATGAAGAAGGTTCGCTACGACTTCAAAATGATTTTTAGGCAACGAGCGTGTGATAGTAGACTACGGTGACAAATCAACACTTAAGGACCTCGGGTTCCCCGATGGTATGACCATTGACACTGAGGACAAGATATGGGTGGCAGGCTACCTCTCCGGGAAAGTCATCCGATTTGATCCGGCTACAGGTTGAGTATATTTTTCCTTTTGTGTTAATTACTATACATGTATGTGTCTTTCGCATTATTGTCTATATATGTATGTTTATATATTTTCCTTAATTGCAAACCCAGCTCTCAAAGTCAATGTAAATTAATATCAATGGCGACATATATGTCAGTCAATTTTGGAGGAAGGGATCCGTAGGAAACCAACATGTACGGACTGTGGGATGACCACCTTACCTAACTACCTCTTCCCCCTAAACACACACATACATGACCGAGAATCGAACCCAGGGCGCCTTTACGAGAAACAAAGGATGTTACCACGTTTCTCTACGCTTTCTGGTTGATAATCACACCAATACTGTATCTCTTTATTAGATATTTTAAGGTGATCCATCCGCCATTAAATTTTAATCATGGTCCTTCAAATGCTTAGAAAGACTTCAGTGCATATTCAAGTTGGAGTTATAGGCTCTTTTGCTCAAAGTTTGTATAGACTCACATTCACTACAAAATTCCCACGATCACTTCATGGACCGTGACCACAATTTAATGATGGATGGATTACCTTAAGGTAGAAAGCAATCTTGATTCATCAATAGTCCTAGCATGTTATGAAGTAATTATTTGCTTCTTTTAAAAGATACACAAACATTAATTAAAAGTAGTTTAAATGTTCGTGTACACGTGCCAAATTAATAGATTTATATACATTTCAAATCAATCCCATATATTGTCAGGGAAGCAAATGACGTCAGTAAGTATACCAGCACTAAGGTCGACATCATGTTGCTTTGGGGGCGCGGACTACAGCGACATGTTCATCACGTGCGCACGTTTTGGCATGACAGAAGAAGAGAAGGCCTCCCACCCTCTTGCAGGATCCGTGTTCAAAACTAAAAATCTAGGGTTTAAGGGCTTACCAGCCCATGTGTATGAAGGGCCCATCAGTAAGAGTGCATTGTAGATGTAAACGATTTGATACAAGCTTTAATCTGCAGGTTGTAGCTTTAAATTACATGTATACATGCATTAAACTATATATGTATTAATTTATTAAACGATATATATATGTATGTACTTCTTTTGTTTTATATCGTTCAGTTATGGGTTTACACACTTCTTTAATAATTCGCTCATTGCAATTTATAATGTATGTTTCATCGCTTGTTGCTACAGTGTATTAGCAATTTTGTTTCTAATGACAGAAGTTGTATCATTGTCACCATTTTTAGTATTTTAAGTCAAATATATAGTGTTAACTACTGAACATTTTGCTTGGTGAGGAAAGGGTGTTTCCTTCTTACAGAATGTGCCTTCGCATAAAACGATATTCCTCTGCATAGAAATAAAAGAGAAAGCTAATTACAAAATAGATTTGTTTTCACTATACAATCTAGATAATTATAATGTGCCATTTTCGCTCGAATTGATTGTTGGATACATTGTGTCACTATGTTGAAATCTGGCATACAACCATTACAGTAAATTTGCGACGTGGAAAATATAAACCCATATTCAGACCTCTTGGTGTCCTTTTTTAGCTCACCTTAGCACGTAGTGCTAATGTGAGCTTTTAGGATCAATGGCTGTCCGTCGTCCACAATTTTTCAAACGAAATCTCCTCTGAAACCAACAGGCCAAATTTGATAACACTTGCCTATGATGTTACTTGCATGAAGTTTTACCAAAGTTCTTCAAATAGTTCCGGTCCATTGCATATATGGGTCACAGGAGCTAAAATTAGATTTTAAAAGTGAAATCTTAAAAAGTCCACAAGGCCTGGAGCATAGATGAGACAATCACTACCAAGTTTGTTCAAACAATGACCTTGGGGTCAAAATTGGCCCAGCCCCAAGGGTCACTTGATTTTACATAAACTTATATAGGAAAAACTAGAAAAATCTTCTTGTCAGAGCCAACTTGTCCCTCTTGTTTTTTTGTTTTTTTTTGTTGTTGTTGTTGTTGTTTTTTGTTGTTTTTTCTGATCATCCTCCGTACCCAGGATATCATATCATATATAAATATGAATAGCCTGGGTACCGAGGATGCGGTGCAATGCCGTAGCGATATTTTTTTTTTTTTTTTTTTTTTTTCGTGAGGCTCGGATTGCCGAGAGAACGTAGTTTCTTGGACAGACATAAAGAATTGTATCGGGACTATAGAATATAGGAATAAATCACAGAAGAGACATATAGTTGGACATATCCGAAGAATATCAACATCAAAAAGGATGTAAAGTCAACTTCAAAATATGGATCAGCTCACTGTTAAGATCACGTTTTTCAGTGCCCTTTTCCTGTGTATACTGCTTAACTTTACACAATAATCAGACCACCAGCTAACCATGGTCACATGACCGGTTGGAATATTGAGGATTTACTGTAATACTACTTACCCATAAGATGGACATTGAAAAATTTAGCATCATATGCTATCAACAATTATACTTGTAAAATGTATTTATAAATAAACATAATACGATTGGACTTTATACCCCTATAATAAAATGTATAATTATACTGTACCATGATATTATCCATGCATCATTCGTTAGCATATTTTCTCATCTGTTCCATTCTTATTCATATAACAAATATTTTATGAATTTTCTTTAAAACTGGGAATGTTTTACACACACACACACACACACACACACAAATGTTTCTTTATCGTGGTTTGATAGGTCTTTGAAAGGGACCTATTACAATGAGGAGAAGTAACTATAGGAAAAAAATTTGGGAACGCGCGAAAAGGTTTTTAAGGTTAGTTCATAAATACGTGAATGATGAAAAAAAGATTTAGTTAACTTTACGGATTGAGGTCACGTGCGTGTGTTAAAATTATATACGAAACAATAGAGAGAGAGAGAATTGCATATATATATATATATATATATATATATATATATATAATAAAATGCATTTATCATGATTTTTATACATCTGCATTTTGTATATCATTATTTTACCTGTTTGCTCTTTTGTTCCGTAAACTAACATTATGAAGTTCCGGAGTGCACATTCTACATAGCCTGACAGGGCGACCAAAGCTCGTTATATAACTAAAGTCTGTATATCAACACGCCTTTTATATTAATTATATTATGCGTATATAAAGAGACAAATCAAGTAAATATCTCAGTATATACATATCGATTGATGTTTTATATAATCTTTATCGATATCGTCATAAAGTATTTAAAAACGATAATGAACAATTGAAATGCAACAACAAACATTTGAAATTATATGAGGTTTATATCATTACAAACCGTTCAGAAATCGGGTCAGAAACCAGAAGGCCCTGTACCGAACAAGTATCTTAACAAGTCCAGAAAGGCCCATTTTTAAAGTCTACCATATAGGCCCGAAATATTAGGTTAAAAGACCCATTTTACATAAACATATATGTTTTAATGGTATTATTATCAGGGCTGAATCCAGGAGTTCAGGTTAGGGGGCGCAATAAAAAAAAATGTAGGCAGTGACAATGCAAGCGGCTTGCCGCTATGACAGGGTCGTGAAAAAGGTGCAGTTCCAGTTTTACTAGGGATCCTGGGAAAATCTACATTTATGTATGGTCGGGGACTTTAGAGCCCCCCCCCCTTGAAAAAATGCCACTGAATATGATAATCTTATAGATATATATAAATATTAAGAAATCAATTGTTTTATACTGAGTGAGTATTAAGTGAGTATGGCACGTTTTATTTTAAGCGGTAACGTATCACGTGTCATGTCTTTCCTATTTGCAATGAAATAAAGTGTTTATCAATTAAATATTCTTAAATCCTCTAAAATAAAAAATATAAATAATTTTACAGTCAAAACGTCAAATCGTCCCTAATTTGTTTAAAACGTTCCCCATTTTTGTCAAATCGTCGCCCAAGCCACCAAAAAAAGTGAAAACGTCCCCCTATTCAATTGAAAAAGAAAATCCACACTTACATATTTGTGAGTTATGTTAATATTTTTATTAAAATGAAGTTTATTTATTAAGTAGATCTTATTGAAGGTAAGTTAATATTGGAATAAATTGCATATTATTAAAATCTGTATATTTCATAATCTTGCTTCTCGCTTGTTTGTATTTTGTATGTTTCAAATAATGTTTGTTTAATAAAAAAATAATTTGTGGTAGTTGTTGTTTATTATATGCCTTTTGAGTTGGTAATAGAAAACAAATTAGCCAATTAGCAAATGTTCAAGTTGATGATCAGTCAGAAACATTTTCAAATCGCTGACTGTTATTTTGCAGAAGATATTTACACATTATGCACCATTTGTGTATGTCTACAATATGTCAATGTTATTTGATATTTTCTTTTTCATGAAAACTGAATCATTATGAAACATAATGTGCCTTTAAATAATAAATATATATTAATATTTTGTGTTTGTGTGTTGCTTTCTTTAATTTTCCACTTAAATATTAACACATCAACGAGAGAGAGAGCAATTTTAGTTTTCATTACATTACTACCAACATTATTTTTATTCATCAACATTTAGAAAAATTATCAAAACAAATTAAATTTTAACATTTAAAGTTAGACAATCTATACACTTGTCAAATCCTTTTAATTGACCGACATTTAGAACTTAAATGCAAAATCATAAATACAATCACTTAAAAACAAACACATATGTATTTGAAGGGGGACGTTTTATGGGGACGTTTTAACCATGTCACATGGACGCGTTTTGACCAAATTTTGGACGATTTGACTGGGGGACGTTTTGACTAGGGGGCGTTTTTAGTATACCGCCCTTACCAGTCAAAACGGACCCAAGTAAAAACGGACCCAAGTTGAAACGGTGCCAAATTGGTCAAAACGAACCCATAATAAAATCAAAACGGACCCTTCCCCATTCAAAATAGTCAAAACTACAACGGACTCCATGTAAAATTTATTGTATTATATTGTATAAATATAAGGATGATTAGTTATAAGTACTTCGAAGTTAACAGAAATATGAATGAAACTGTTTTAATGAGATTATATTATTGATACATACATCTACTACGGTTTGTTTCATGATAAATAAATGATCATTAGGTTAATCCTTTGAAGAATTCATAAAATAAATAAAAATGAAACTTTTGAAATGTAATGGTAAATGAGATGTCAGTTTTAATGCGGTGTTTAAATTATTGCTACAAACATCCACACAACGGAATAAAGTTTAATTGTCGGCGTTTGTGTTGAGAACACTATTTAAAGGTACGTGAAGATATAAAAGTGTGAATAAATAAAGGAAATGTGCTAAATCTATCTTTATGATGTAATTAATTAGGAGAGATCAATAGCAACCGCTGTTTTCACGGTTTATTCTCGCTGCAACACACACACACACACACACACACACACACACACACACATATATATATATATATATATATATATATATATATATATATATATATATTTCTCAGAGTTAAATTCGTCATAATGCATGTTGTTCGGTTATATTCTTAGGGTCCGTTTTAACTTGGGTCCGTTTTGACTGGATACCCTTCTATATACCTGTATGCTTATTTTACCATGGTGCAGGATTGCCTCATAATAGTAGTAAAGATACTGTTTGAAAGTGTTTAATAAATATAATCAGTTATGAATAAAACAGTTATTATTAATCAAAAATCAATTTTAACTTAACCTTTTTTCCTATATAAAACCTCTATTTTCTATACCGATCAATGATAGACACCGCATATTAGACTACTTCATCGGTCCTAATCGAATGCGCATAAAACCGGAAGCACGTTATATATATACCAACAAAAACAGAGTTGTGCAACTTATCTATTTATTTTCTGTTATCAAGATGAGTGTTGTAGTTGAGGGACAGTTTGATGACGCAGATGTCATAGACAATAATGAAGGGTAAGAAAACTTAACCCAGTGTGATAAAATGTTGTACTGTTTATCACAGTATAAAGGCAGCATTGCACAAGTTTTAGCCTACCAAAATTTCCTTCCAGGGCATTTCTAAATTATGAAGTATGAAGTGAAAGCCGTTTTTCAGCATTTGCATATGGAAGGGATAACCTTAGAGTACGAAAAGGACAAACTGTAGGTGGTTGAATATTTCTCTCCAAGTCAAAACTTTCTTATGTTTTTTTTTTAAGTCATGGTAGCACAGGAAATGAATCAAGAAATTCAAGGACTTTAATAGGGCTAAGTTCAATTTAGGCTGATATCTTGTTTTCTTAATCGGGACAACACGAAGCCGTAATTTAAACCTGCACGCACCTGCTAGACTGACTAAAAATGGTCGATAAAATGGCGTATAAATGGCGCACATCACGTAATATCACATTTATAGTTAATATCACCTGATCCGCCACTGATTTGCTGATAACAGAAAACCAACACGTCATCAAAAACGTTAAAATGGCGGATAAAAGGCGGTTTCTGCTGTCACGTCACTTCTGATTGGATCCCGTCTCATCGTAGGTATCATGAGGCAAATCAGATACTAAGCGGGATAACATCTCCGCAGGAAGCGAATCTGAAACTGTCAAGTTGACATGTATGACTATAGATGTTCCTTCCCATGGGAAGGAACAATAAATGTCCGAAGTCCTTATAAAATGACTGAAATGTAAAATGCTGTTGGTGGAACCTTACAAACTCAAGTGGATTGTAACGTTGTTTTGGTTATTCAATATACACGTTTTCATTTGGTAGTAAATATTCGTGATTCATTCATTTTATGGTGCTGGAAATTTGGGTTGGTAGACTGTTCGATCAATATGTCTCCCGGTTAAAACGTCGCCCATTTAAATCGTACACTATATGGTTTAAACATTCCCGAGTTCTAAAAAAAAAAAAGACCAAAAGTCCACTTATTTTTTTCATTCTTAAGATCTCTGTTCATCAAGTGGGCGGAGCAATTGTTACGGTACGTAATTTGCATACACAGTGTCATTATTATGAATGGACTAATAAGCACCGCATAATTAATTAGATCATAGACATATACAACCATGTTGATAAAAATGATGAATATATCTATGATTAGATACAAGCAGGATTACACAGTCTACCTTTGTAAAACAAACTCATCAACTAGAGACAATATGAAATATGAAAACACCATTGGTGGTTTCAAGGCATATCCCCAATAAATTTTGAGAGCTTAGGTGGTAATGACAAGGTACATGATAAACCTTTTTAAGTCGTTACAGTCATAAGTAACATTTTAATAAGCACATCGTCCGGTCATACACCACACTTAATACTGCAACTTCATGTGATGTCCTAGACGGATTTTGTGAAGAATCATCATTGATGTTGAAGGACATCAATACACAGTCGATTTTTGATGGGATAAAGGATGTCCTGAGTGCCACATATCTGGCTGCACACAGCCATGTTCTGGACAAACATTTAAGGCTATATGCCCTGATGGGGGACCTAGTAAAGCCTGGATCGAAAATTAAAGGGGAAAAATTTTTTGTCCAATTTTTTAAAACCCCACTAAAAATGGGGAAGTGGGCATATAGATTTACTTTTGTCCGTCCGTATTTGTATGTATGTCTGTCTGTCAGTCCCAAAACTTTGTGACAAGCACAACTCTGAGTATATTTATACTACAGTCTTGATACTTCATGGATATATTATTAAGGACATAAACTTGCGCACCTTGGTATTTTCATCGAACCACCATTGAAGTTGACAGAGTTATGGGCCTTTGTTTTTGAAAAATATGGAATTTTATGCTTGTGATACTCTGAAAGTATTTCGAGGGGTGAAGCAAAACTATGTTTAGTGTATATAAATATATAAGCACATAGCATAGTTTCACTTTCACCCTTCGATTTGTACTACAGACTTGATATGGATATATTATTCAGGACATGAACTTGCACACCTGGGTATTTTCATGGAAACACCATTGAAGTTGACTTTATTTTTTTAAAAATATGGAATTTTATGCTTGTGATGCATGTAACTCTGAAAGTATTTGTATTACAGACTTCATGAATATATATTCAGGACATGAACTTTGCACCTGGGTATCTTTATTGAACTTTTGTTAATGTTAAGAGAGTAATGGGCCTTTGTTTTTTAAAAATATGGAATTTTATGCTTGTGACACATGTAACTCTGTAAGTATTTTTACTACAGACTTCATGGATATATTTTTCAGGACATGAACTTGCACAGGGTCGCCTATAGATTTGCCTTTGTCTGGTAACTCTGAAGGTATTTGTGCTACAGACTTTAAACTTTATGGATATATTACTCAGGACATGACTTGCGCTCCTGGGTGTTGGCCTTTGTTTTGGAAAATGCGTCGGATGAGGGTATCTGTGTCCTCTGGACATATTTCTAGTTTGGCAAAGTTTATTGACTTTGGGCGTCATCTTTGTCCTAGTCGCTTTCTGGCTTGATCCTGGAATAAGGCCATTTATTATTTCATACTGTAGATAAGAGAGCTTCTTTGCATTGGTCAAACAGTTGTGATTTTCTGTTACATAAATGTATATGCTTGCGATAGGTGCAAAGAATTTTTTTTTTCATTCTGTTCTCCTTCTTTCACTATACATGTACTATAAAGACATATCAAGAAAAAGTCTGAAATTTTCATTAAACCTAATATCGCTTTTAGGTTAATTTACCGGTATCAAAAATGATGACAAGCAAGGCTCTTTTATTTTGTGTTTCAGTTTGGCCCCTAGTAATGATATATCAGAGTTGACTAATGTTACTGAGGATGGATTTATGGAAGATGGAGAGGATGAAGGATTTGATGATGATGACGATGATGATTATGAAGATTGGGGAGGTGAAACTGGAGACTTTACCAAGAAGTATAATGCAGCCCATTAATTTTGAAAATTAAAATATTTTTTTATTTTAAAATTTGTTTCAAGGAAAGTTATTTGAGAAACTCAAATTCTTTTTTGATAGAATGATATTTTGAACATAATTCTGTCATTGTACTTTGGTTGAATCAGTGATTTATTGTAACATATATTTAATGTAATCTTATAAGTGACATCCTATGTGCTTGTTACAGTGCAATCCAAATTCACAACGAAAGGTACCAGGCCAATTTCAGCCTAGTGAAAAAGTCCTCAGGAAATTCATAGAAAAGATCAATGTAGGTAAGTCATGGTATATCCAACAGGATGGGTATGCACCATTATACATGTCAGTAACAGGATTTTTTTTTTGTATGAATCCTTTTTTACTGTTTTGATAGATGTCCCTTGAAAAATATAAATGTTATATATTTCTTTGAGATAAAAATATTGGCTACATGGTTGTGCAATCTTCAAAATTGATAGATTATTGAGCAGGGGTGATTTTTGGTTATTTGTACATTAAACCTTTTTTATGGTTATTAGCATGTTACATGCCTTTATATGAAAACCTGCATTTGTAATTATTGTGCCCCTGGATTGATAGATTGGGCATATTGTTTTTGGTCTGTCTGTTTGCTTGTCTGTTAGTCACGAAACTTACATTGACCATAACACGGAAGTCCTTCCTTCCACAAGCAGCTTCCAAAATTAATAGGTGCATGCACCCTGATGAGCTCTACCTGCCAGGTGACCTTGACCTTCAAATGACCTTGATCCCCACCCCCTAATCTCACGTTATCTGGCGGTCACATTATTGTACACATAACTTAAAGAGAGTTTCCTTGACTTGCTCTTCACCTATATCAGAGTTGCGGATATCTGTTCAGTTATGAGGTTTTTGTATACTCCAAAATGATAGCAACATAGTTTATTTACTCATTGTTATAGCTGTTTTCTCTATGGTCCTCTTGTTCTGTATTTTGGTCTCTAGCATAGACAGTCTTCTTTGCTGATAAAGTTACCGCTGGGTGTGAAAACCCTGTTGAAGAATGTAAATGAGAACAGTGCCATTAGCAAAGGTCCAGTACATAATGCAGTGTTACATGGAAATTTTCGGAAATAGATCATATGTCTTATATATATGTAATAAAAATGATGGATACTTCAGTTTGCTATATATTACATCTAATTGCAGATAAATATGCAGGCCGGGCATTCAGTGGCACTGCAACCTCAACGTTAAATGCTAAAGGGAAGAAAATGGATTCAGACAGGTAAGTGTTTGGTAAGAGAGATAAAATCCTATACTGAAACAGGTTCTCAAGTCATGATTTTTGCAACATCACATTAATTACTTGATATCATAGTTTTCAGGAAACTGTTAAAGCATACATACCTGTAGGTATTTGATGTATGTAAACCTTAAGTTATGAGAGTTTTTCATATCCTTAAAAGCAGGCCTCTGTTTGTTATTCAATAATAGTGAAAGGAACAGTGGTATCACCCCTTCACATCAGGAAAGAGCGGGCGTGGTGGTCCAGTGGTAACATACCAGACCGCGGATCCAAAGGTGGTGGGTTTGAACCCTGTTAGTGGCAAGGATTATTTCTTGAACTGCCCATGTGCAAAGAACTGGTCCAACCCTGAAACTGTAGAGAGTGGTTTGTATAAGTTGTAGGAATGTATTTCCTAATTGACGTAAAATAAATAAGTTTAAACCTAAAGAAAGATATAAGTTATAAATCTTGGATACTGACTTAAGTTGCCCATGTATTATAGTCTTTGTTTCCTTAAGCAGGATATAAACACACTGTGGTCAGGGTCAATGTTCTAACAAGATTTTGGCACATATTTCAGGTTTAGAGGCAAGGACAAGTCAGATAGAGCAACAGCTGAGCAGGTGATGGACCCCCGGACCAGGATGATACTGTTCAAGATGTTGAGCCGTGGTGTGATCACTGAGGTCAACGGTTGTATCAGCACAGGGAAGGAGGCCAACGTGTATCATGCCACTGCTAAAGATGGTTCTGATAGAGCAATAAAGGTGTGTGGGACATGGGTCTCTGGCTAACCTGTTGTCACCAAGATTCAACATAAAATATTGCCGTAAAACTAGTAAAAGTTGAAAGATGGATCTAGATAGATAGATAGATAGATACTCTGCCCTAAACAGGTTTTACAGTGTAAAACTCTGGTTTTGTGTTAGTCAAAAAAGTTTATTTTTGTTTTTGTAAAGAGTTAAACAGCCCTGTAAAGGAAGTAATTGGAGTAATTTGATTTCTTAAAGATAGGATTTGTGAACTTACTTTATTTACTTCTTGTGTCATAATGTTTACTCTTCATTATTGGAGAGGAGCTTCCTTCTTTTAAAGTATTCAGGGTTCCTTCCACGCTTACTTAACTTTTTCTTGTAGAAATCCACTTCTGGAGACAGTCAGTCACTGACATCATGATCTTACATGCAACAAAGTTGCAATCTTGACATACTTAATACTATGCATGCCTCACTTGTATCTGATTGCAGGTGTACAAGACATCCATCCTGGTGTTTAAGGACAGAGACAAGTATGTGAGTGGAGAGTTTCGGTTCAGACACGGCTACTGTAAACACAATCCACGCAAGATGGTCCGGACTTGGGCTGAGAAGGAGATGAGAAATTTGATAAGGTGATATTCTTTTGAAGTATGCTTATATCCTCACCAATCAAGTTGCACAGGGCTAAATAGAACTCTCAGTAAAATACAGTATATGAAATCTTTCAACTTGTTATTTTGTATGGGATTTAAAGTGATTAATCTTTTGCTTAATAATTGATAATGTTCATTTATGACTGAATGAATATTGATATACTGAACTTTAAATAATAAATGAAACAATGGATTTTATTTTTTGCTGGACTGACTGAAGAATATAAGCTACCCTGAGATCAGAGAGCTCTTTTGCCTGGGTCTGCTCTGTTATCCAAAGTGTCAAAATGTGGCTATATGAGGCAAAGGGTTAAGAAAGAAAAGATTTTGAAAGTAATAGTCATTTATGACAGCCATATATTACGTATGGTACATTATTAAAAAGCTGTTGCATGTGGTAATTGATGGAAGATAATAAAAAGTTTATAAAAGGTAATGTTGTTTTTTTCCCAGAATACACCAGGCAGGAATTCCATGTCCTGAACCATTGTTATTGAGAAGTCATGTGCTATTGATGGACTTCATAGGTGCTGATGGGTGGTGAGTTACTTGATTTTGTCATCACTTACTGATTGGTGGTGAGTTACTTGATTTTGTCAATCACTAACTGATGGGTGGTGAGTTATGAAATACTGTTTAAACACTTATCTGATAGTTGAAAGATATAGTCAATGTTGATCACTTATCACAACTCTTCCAGTTGTGTTCCGTCCAGATCTGCTTTACAAAAATTGTTTCGTCAAAATAATCATCATCACCAGCGGTAGCTCTAGTTTTTACAGAAGTTTTTCTACTTCAGGCCAGCTCCATTACTGAAGGACAGTGAGATCAGTGAGTCTAAAGCTAGAGAGTTGTATCTACAGTGTATACAGATTCTACGAACATTATATCATGACTGTCGACTTATACATGCTGATTTTAGTGAATTTAACTTATTGTAAGTACTTGATTCAAACATAACATTTTAAATCAATTTTGATATAAGCTTTTTCAGTGATTCTGATCCTTACTGATGGATACTGGGCTGTGCCCTATCTTGCACCCAAAAAGATTTCACATTTGACTGTAAACTGATGTGATTCCCAAAATATCAGAACTTCCTACATATTTTCTCGGCTGCCATTTACTTTATTCTGGTGCATAAAGATACTTAATGAATAAGAGTAGATATGTATGTATCTTACAGTGGTCAGACAATATCAGCCATTTACCACTTGAAAGTATTAAGATATTCACAGTCCCACTGACCAAGTGGTTAGAGAGTTTGTCATGGAATTCGGAGGTTGTGGGTTCGATCCCCAGATGCCACAAGCCAAAGTTTAAAAAAAAATGGTCCTGGTATAGCTCCCTGGCTTGCTGCTAAGCATTATAAGGGTAGTTCCAGGACAGGTTAGCCAGGTTTCAGTATAATGTGACTTATTGTGGTGTCATTCCACATGTCTATGGCAAGATAATGCAGTTTGGCAGCAATATATCTGTTTCAAGTAGACATAGTCTCCAAATGAATTAATACTGTTGGCATCTGTTATGACCAAAATACAAACAAATATTCAAGAGCCATATGTCAGTGAAATTAAATCTGAAGGGCAGTTACTCACTGGCAGATCCAGTTTTATATGGTTTGCTGCTACTTTATGTCTTAGAGATCAGGTGATGCCATAAAAACCTGTTCAGACTGATTCTATCTAGGCCTTCTTATGATATGCTAACATGTGGTTTTAATTTTTTCTTTAGGGTAAGACTGTTATAGGAACAAATCTTTCCAGGTTTGCACCATATTGTTGATCTATCTAAAACCAGTAAGTGTGGATAATGCAGTGTCATGCAGGTCACATGATTTATGTTTGGCAATCTTAGGCCTAAAAAAAAAATACTCTTGTTTCTGGTGACCCGACCGACCGTACTTTTTTACCCCCGACCGCATTTTTTTTATGGCCAATTTTCGTAGTGGAACCCGGCAAGACAACGACGCGTATTTATTAGCGACAATTAGCGGTAGATGACAACGATATTTTTATTCGTCGTAAAATTCGCATGTCGTTGCCAGGTTACAAAATGGCTGCGCACTCGCCGGTGTTAACATGTCTGCTTGCAGTTCGGGTAGATAAATGCAAGCACTTTGACGGAGCAAACGAAATAAAAGCAATAGAAACTAGAAATACACCAAAGCAACTGTTTTTTGACATACACGGTTACAAACCTGATGTTGAAATTGAGGCAAAGTGCTCGGTATGTAATTCGTTCTAATCTTAAGATTAATCGTTAAAATAAAAAATTAAATATCACGATAGATCGGTAAATTTAGGTGTATAAATATAATATAAATAATTAAATCATTCACTGGAATGATTATGATGCAAATTTACTGATACGAATTTTAAAAATAATCTACAGATCAAGTATTGCTGCAATATCAGTGGAAATTTCTCGTCTGTTTTTGGCCCTGGTACCGGTATCGGTGAACCATTTAGTTTGGGTTTGGAACACTGTTGAATATCATAATAATATTTTGTGACTTTGTCAGTACCTTTTTGATATACTGAAAATTGGACCACCCACATTGTATTTTTTTTAAGAATAATGGTTGATCAATTTCTATGAAGATTATGTGTTCATGATCTGTTACAGACAAAAATCCAGGCATCAGATTCATCAATGTATGTCATTGACCCGAGCCTGAGCATAGCTGATCTGATGGGTTTTTCGGCGTAGCTGTATAATTTCGATTTCAACTCGCATCTTAAACCAATCAAATGTACGCTAACAGCGGTAAATAATTCTAAGCTGAATAAAAGGACTCCTGTTATTGGTTAACGCATCGTTATGGACTATAAAATTACTGTAAATAAGGGGTGCAGCTTGTATATATCATTCAGCTTGGTGTTATTACTTTTCTTTTTGATGTAAACATGAAAGTGATTTCAGTAAGTTAAAAACAATCCTTTTCCATCAATTGAGGAATGCTACTTTGTGAAAATGATTTAAAACAACAAAAAAGAATCCACCGTGTTATGACATGAAACCCCTCAATTACTATGTATATTGAATTCTTCCAGCCTGCCGAGATGCTCTCATTGAAAATTAATTCGCCAAAACCAAAACAACTAATAACGCTTTTATATCATAATTGTCATATGCAATAATGATATGAACAAATATCAAACAAGTCTATTTACAGATATAATGTTTTGTATTACCGTCTATAAATAAGTATATTTCATAGAAAAAATACTGAACTATTTCTAGAGCGTACTAAATTTGTTGTGCGTCGGTCTTTCGCGCGCTTTTCCTCGGAATGTTCTAGAAGACTGGAAATCTCGTTTTTCTTTCATCCTACGCCGAATATCTTTTTTAAAGATATTTCTTGTTATCCGTTGAAAACATTATACCTAAAATGTAAAACCCCTACACACAGAGCTACAGATAAGACGCGTTTTTGCGTTTTTAAGCATTATTTTTTGGTAAAAACGCATTGAAAACAAAACTGAAAGGTGAAAAAACGCATTTGAAATGTCCGATCAGCATTGTTACTCAACATTACGCATATTTCGGTATTCTTATTCCAAATCAATTTTATGGCATTGTGCCCGCAAAATAAACGAGGAGCGTGACGTCACCTCTACATTGTAGAATGATTTTATGGTATCGAACTAGTCTTGGTTTTAACATTGGTTCCCGGTTCTATTGTGTACTGTAGTAGTTAACGTTCTTGATAGTTGGGAATCATGATGTTGGTTCCCTTTTCTAAGTTATCGTTATCGGTATTCGGGTACCATGGGTATCGTGTAGACGCTAAAATAGTAGGTAGAAGCAAACCGGAGCGATTAAAGAGAAAATATTAAGCAATGTAGACAATGTTCTCATTTTTGTCAAAAATGAAAATGAATTGACGGATCTCAATCAAGCAAATATTTGAAGAAATAATATATGACAACGCTATTATGACCGAAAATGCTTCTAAGAAACATGCCGGTGATTCTGTTTCCGATGAAACTGTAAAGTTATGGTCGGAGAAGCAACTATAGTTGAAAGTTTTTGACAGTTTGTAATAATATTATCATCTCAGTTGGAAAATAACGCGAGGAGTGTTGTACATAGCTCTTAATATAGAACTTCTGAAATGTTGTCACTAAGCTGCAAGGTATAGAGATTGCTGAGACTTTTTTATCATGGTATATCCAAGTAAGAGGCATAAGTGCCATTTAGTTTTATGATGGGGGGTGTAAAAATATTTGAATTTTCAGTTTTCAGCATTACAAAAATATAGAGGGGGTAAATATCATTTAGACTTAAAAATTATCTGTAGCTCTGCTACACATACAGAGGAAAATCATCCTGAGAAGGGCATAGGAGTAGAAACACGCATAAATGCTTTCAACTTACTCTTGGCAGGATCGAAGGTGTTTCCTGAGAAAAAGTCATCATGGTATGCATACTTTAATCTGACAGAGAGATACTTCAGTAGAAAAAAAATCAACAAAAAGAAATAAAAAATGTCCTTCCTGAAATTCTTTTGCAACAATCTAATTTAAAATTGTTTATTAAAAATGATTTGGTAGTTTCAAATTTATGTTAGTTTGCTTGTTTTGAAAGAAAATCTCTCATATCCGCTTCCTGGAATCACCAAGTACCAAGCAATGAATGTTTAGTTTCTTGTAAAAAAAAAAAAAAAAAAAAAAATCCCTACCTACCGACCCAAATTTTTTTGAGGGGTGTCACCAGAAACAAGAGTATTTTTTTTTTAGGCCTTATCATCAAATAAACCTGTAATATACCATCCCCGGTGGCCAAGTGATTAGAGTGTCCACCTCCGAAGCGGGAGGTCGTGGGTTCGAACCCAGGCTGCGGCATACCAAAGTTGTAAAAAATGGTACTGTTATAGCTTCCTTGCTTGGCACTCAGCATATAAGGGTAGTTGCAGGACTGGTTGGCCCAGTGTCAGGATAATGTGACTGGGTGTGGCATCATACCACATGTCTACGGCATGATACTGCAGCGTGGCAGCACAATATCTGTCTCAAGTAGACATCGTCTCCAAATGACTGAAATACTGTCGGAGGGACGTTAAACCCAACAAACAAAGAAACAAACCTGTAATATGATACACTAGAGTGGTAAAGGGTGCACAAGATTGATTCTGTGAAGTGAAATGGTTGTCAGAAAAAGTTTATGTATACATGAATTGTTCTACAGATACCATGAGGGGCAGCTATTTGTGATCGACGTATCACAGTCAGTGGAGCACGACCACCCACATGCTCTTGAGTTCCTGCGGAAAGACTGTTCTAATGTTACAGGTTAGTCTCTACACACAACGTGATTGGCTCAGACTCAGGCCCTAGTCTGAAAGACTTACTACTGATTTGCGTTTGTGGTTCTTCCACCACCTGTAATTACCTGGACGTAGCTATATGGGTGAAATACTGTCACAATGACAGTAAACTTCAAAATGTTGATCGATCTGCTAAGTCCCATTTTATCTTGTATTAAATCTTTGTTTATAGCTCACTTACGTATTAACCTCAGCTAAATGAAACCCGATATTCTGGTACCAAACCAGCATTTTTTTGCCCCCACCAAAAAAGGGGGCGGGGGACATATAGATTTGCCTTTGTCCGTCCGTATGTATGTACGTCCGTCTATCCTGTAACTTTGTGACACACATAACTCTCTAAGTATTTGTACTACAGACTTGATACTTGATAGTGGATATATTATTCAGGACATGAACTTGCGCACCTGGGTATTTTTATCGAACCACCATTGAAGTTGACAGAGTTATGGGCCTTTGTTTTTGAAAAATATGGAATTTAATGCTTGTTAGGCACGCAATTCTGAAAGTATTTGTACTTCAGACTGAAACTTCATGAATATATTAATCAGGACATGAACATATGCACCTGGGTATGTATATCAAACCGCTGTTGAAGTTGACAGAGTTATGGGCCTTTGTTTTTGAAAAATATGGAATTTTATGCTTATGACGCACATAACTCTGAAAGTATTTGTACTACAGACTTGAAACCAAATGGATATATTAATTAAGACATGAACTTGTGCACCTAGTTATTTATTTGCCCCTACAAAAAAGTGAGGCATATAGATTTGCCTTTGTCCATCCGTCCATCTCAAAACTGTGACACCGGTAACTCTGAAGGTATTTGTGCAACAGACTTAATTCTTGGATATATTACTCAGGACATGACTTGCGCTCCTGGGTATTGGCCTTTGTTTTGGAAAATGCAAAGGGTGGGGGCATCTGAGTCCTCTGGACACATTTCTAGTCCATTGTAATTTAGATGCAAAATAGAGCCCATGTTCACTAAAGACTGAGACAGGTTTTCACATCTTATCTGTCTAGTTGACAAGGTTGCTGGAGATACAGAAACACATCCATACCGATCAAGCAGTGGTCTCGATTGATATTTTGAAAGACATAAAATGTCAGAACATTGTAATTTCTTCACATGTATACAACTCAGAAACTACAACCTTTTGGCATAACATCAATAAATTAAACAAGGCTATATTATCTGTCATTATTTGATCGCTAGCTCAGTATTGCAACATGGGGTCAAAATGTAGAATGATGCATACTGTGTTTTGTCAGAATTGGAAAGATTCGTGAGGTGAGCTTTTAACAATAGACCTTACCCACTTATATTGCCATGTGCACTACTGTTTTATCCATGTTTGGTGTGAAAATAAAACTGAACCTTTGTAAATCATCCAACTTCAAAATGCCATAGATCTATCCATTAGTGGGTTACTTCCAATAGATAACATGAATGGCTATTTAAGAACATATGAAAATTTATTTTAAGGATTTGACTATAAATTTATAATGATATGAATAAATCACAGTTCTTTGTATCCACTCATAGAAAATGTAAGCTGTTTGATATGGAATTCTGTTCACTATATTCAGGTTGTTTATAAGATACTTATTCCTTATACTGATCAAAAGAAACCTTAGATATAGTCATGGTCTTGATGAATTTGCTCTGAGTTTTATTTTTATATGCAATACTACATACGTATAGGAAGGTGCTGTAATGTTTGTCCCTATATCATATCTTTCAAGATTATTTCAAGAAAAAGGGTGTAAGCACACTGACGATTAAGGAGCTGTTTGATTTTGTGACGGACATCTCCATCACTGCTGACAACCTGGATGATTACCTAGAGAGGTGTATGACCATCACGGCCAACAGGACAGTGGAAGATGTCACTGAACAGGATAAAATTGATGAACAGGTTTGTCACTCTGAGAATTTCTTTTAATATAATTATCTTTGTATTCTTATCGTGTTTTCATCATGCAAGTTTACTCTATCTTGTATCACATATATCTGTAAGACATTTTTTCTTTTTGCTGTGTATACAATAAACTCTGCTTATAAGAAACTCTCCAGGAAATAAATAATTTTATGTATGTGATTTTTGTTACACATCTATGTATATATATATATAATAATAAATTAAACATAGAAAAGAAAGCATTGAGCCTGAAAATAATTATTGATTTATCCAGGTTAGTTTTATGTGGAGTTTACTGCATCTGTATTAGAAATGCTTCTTCTTACTCAGTGCTTTGCAAATTAACATTGATCAAAATGACTGCTCCAAACAATTACTTCAGCAGGTTTAGATTTTTAAATTGATCAGTTCAGAGTCAACCTGAAAATGATTGCTTTTAGATCCTCTGGTGTAGTATACTGTGTGTTGATCTTCTGGCATAATATACTTAAGTCTTTTAAAATGGTATTAGTTGAAGTTTAACCCTTTCCCTCATATAGACTCATTTTGACGCACTCAATAGGTACCACATAAAGCCTGATCTGCAGAAAACCACAGCTAAACCTTACCAAATTTAATCACAAAATCCTCATTTCCAGACCACTGAGGAGCAGCGAACAGCATAAAACCTGATCAGCCTGCAAGTTACTCGCAGGCTGATCTGGTTTTATGCTGTTCGCATAGGTCTTTTCATGGTTTCCTCTATGAGGGAAAGGGTTAAAATGGTGCTAGTTGAAAATGGTACTAGAATCCTGGTTTGGGTTTCAAGGTTGATTGGTCCTGTGTCTAGCTATTGTGGCTGAGTGTGATATCATGCCACTTAACTGTCTTTGGTATCATACAGGTAAAGACTACAAATGACTGAAATACTGTTTTTGGTTTGTAAAACAAGCAAACAAGAATATTTCTATACTGTTAGTGCCAGTAAAAAGATAATCCACATATCATTGTATTTCAGATATTGTGTTGTAATCTTTTTGTGATAGCAATTTTCTTCGGAGGCACATATGATGTAATTGTATGTTTCCAGGTGTTTAAACACTCATTCATTCCTAGAACACTGGATCAAGTGATAGACTTTGAAAGAGATTATAAGAAGGCCCAGCAAGGTGACACAGATGAGGTTTGTACAGTGTATTTATTAAAACTCTTTAAAGTAGACAAGTTTTCATTGTGAAAAATGTACTTTTCTGTAATCTTTTATTAGGTCTTTTCTTTTTGTGTAGTGTTTTACCCATTATCTAAAAATAATGGTAAACGGGCTTATCACATTCCTGATCATACCAGCATTTGACTTAAAAGTGAAAAAGTTGTAGCCAGTATGATTTATATTTTCATACTAAATTGACAAGCATTTTTAGCTCGACTTTTCGAAGAAAATGAGAGCTTATACTGTCACTCGGGCGTCGGCGTCAGCGTTGGCGTCGGCGTTGCAACACAAGGTTAAAGTTTTTTTTCAAACATCAATAACTTAAATACTATCAAAGGTATTCCACCCAAACTTAAAATACTTATTCACCATCATCACTTCTACCTTACTGCTAAGGCCCACAACCCTGGCTACCCTATTTTTGGAGTTATGCCCCTTTCATACTTACAAAACAGCCAAAATCAAGGTTAAAGTTTTTACAAAGTTGTATATCTTCAATACTATCTAAGGTATTCAACTGAAACTTCAAGTACATATTCACCATCATTACCTCTACGTTACTAACAAGGCCCATAACTCTTGCTGTACTACTTCTTAAGTTATGCCACTTTCATACTTAGAAAACAGCCAAAATCATGGTAATTTTTTTACATAGTTGTACTATCACATGTATTTGACTAAAACTTCAAGTACTTATTCACCATCACTACCTCTGCCTTACTAGCAAGGTCCATAACCCTGGAGTTGGCGGATCAGCACACCACATTCTCAAATTGATTCTGCATGCTAATTTCACCAATTAAAAATGTCATATTTGTTTATTGGAGGTGATAGAATAATTTCTACTATAACTAGAACATATCATCATTGATATGTACCATACTATTAAAATCCATAAAACTGTGTCTTAGCAACTGAGAAAAGTCGAGCGCGCTGTCTTATGGACAGCTCTTGTTTTCATTTGCAGTGAAATGAAGTTAAAAAATTAAATATTGAATTTCATGAAATTGTTTTCTTTTTGTGAATGGATTTTGTATAGCATTTAGACATATAATGTGGCAATTGTTATGTATTTACTGCTGATTTGTCAACTTACAACTTGGACAATAATTTGGTATAATTATCATTTATTTTCAGTTGCTGTACCATAAAATCACAGGCATAAAGACGGACATGTCAGGCCCAGAGCAGGTGAGAACTGATTCTTTGGGTGTATTCACATACAAATTGAAACAGAAGTTTCTTACAGGATGTTTAGGATATAATTTTTTTTTAATCATTAAGTTACCTTTAGATAAAATGCAAAAGATTTTTATCAAAATTAGTTTGAGAAAGGTAATGCTGTGGGAAGATTTTCTGTCTATGACCAAATGCAGCTCCTCATCATAATTCAGTGGTTAGCTGATTATTAAAATAACTTAAATGTGCATTGATGTATCTGGAAAAAGATTAAGTTATGGTTTGTTGTAAGATGATAGTTTCCTATTGTACAGATTCTGTCAAGTCTGCTACCCAACTTTTAGGGACCTTTTATATAATTATAATTATCATGTTATCAGTGGTTGACTTTGTACAAAATAATATTTCATATGTGTGAAGATAAGAGGGAGGAAATGTTGAACTGTGAAAATGTGTTACTCTTAGCATGTTTTAACAGAAAAGGACATTAAATTCCTTCAAAGTTTCCAAATTTTATTGCTGCAGTATTTGAAATTTTTGAGCTGATGAAAATGTTTGTGATACATGGGCTTTTTAGAAGTGGGGTCAGAGATACGGTCATATGAGATCAGAGTTTCGAACATTCTGTATTAAGTAACATAAACGGATTTTTCTGTCCAGAAAGTGAAAATTATGTATCACAATTAATGTTGTGTATTGTGTCAATAAGGTGCCAGCCTTGTTACAAGACAGCTCTACCATGGATCAGGAAGATGCTGCTGCTGCTGATGATGATGAAGATGCTGATGAGACTGACAGTGAGGATGATTCTGAAGCTGATGGCAGTGGGGACGAAGAATCAAAAAAGAAGTTCTACAGATCTCGTGACGAAACACCTAATGCAAGAAAGGTTTGTACAGAACAGAAGGTTGTCAATGAAAACACAATACCATAATAGCTTTATTGGGTGTTTATTCGACACTTTTTGTCATTTATCAGCAGCCAATTGATTATGATATTCACATTAACCACTTTTAGTTTAATAGTTTAATACATATTTTATTCAAGAATGAATAGGATTGAACAACAGGCTAAAAGCCTATGTGAGTTCTCTCCTTTTACAGGTCATGCATACATAGTATATGACAATTAAGCATTGCATCATTATGACATGTTTTTAAATACAAATAACCATGTGGTAAACATTAACCAATATGAGTAGAACAAAGATGTTATTGAAATGACAAATAACCATGTTAGATTATGCATCTATTATAAATATTCATAGCTAACCACATTTACACTACTAATGATTATTAGCCGTTTATCTCATAACTTGATGAATATTGCTTTACTGAGATGAAATGGTTTATAAAAAAAAGGACTTAAATTTTAATGTGCAGACTGTATATATGTATGAATAAACAGTGAAGACCCTGACTTGGCTTTGGTCAGAGTCTGGCCTGTTTGCTAATGATTAGCTAGATACAGGAGTTTATTTTTGCTTTGACAAAAGAAGTCAACATATTTGTATAGGTTGTATTTCGTCATAGTTGACGTTTCATTTTAGTTTCTTTTTGTCAGACTTATTTCAAAAATCAGGATGGTTATGAAAGTCATGTTCTTTTTAAGCAATGATTGGTTATAAAAAAAACGAAACTTCTTGTATACTTGAATTAGTATGGCATCTGTTAAAATGAATGAAAGTAGTTCATTTGAAAGAACAGTTTTGTTTCTAATACAGACATTAAATCACAAAAATAACTAATGCTATGTATAGAAAGATATTACTTTGAAATCATGAAAACTATGTATGTTGTGAGGATTATTTCAGATTCATTATTTTGTAATTTTTTCCATCATCATTGATTTTAGTTCATGCTTGAACATTTTGCAGGAAAGGAAGAAACTGATCAAAGAAGCACAAAAGGAGAAGAGACAGGCAAAAGTTCCTAAACATGTAAAGAAAAGGAAGGAAAAACTGGCACGGCAGGGGAAGAAAAAATAAAACTTTGAACTGAAATTTGTGATGATAATTTGCCTCTGTGTTCGCTGTGATATGTTTATTGTTACGTAATTCAAATAAATTTTGAATCTTGAGTATCAGCTTGATCCTTTAACAGCACACACGAGAGAGAAAGGGGGGGGGAGAATTATTGTGTCGAGCCACAGGAATCACTTAGTCTGTTAGTATGTCACACTTTTTCAATCACACTTCTTTATTCTGTAATAACTCCTGCTATATTTATGCCATTGAAATGAATTTCCATCAATGGACAGAGCTTGAAAAGAGGAATTGTCATGCACAAGGTCCATTACTCTGGCATCAATATTTGTTTAGTTATTCCACTTTTCTTCATTTTCCTCTAACATGGAACAAGTATACTTTATGATGTGGACGTACAATTAACAGGATTCCTAAATATTGTTCATTGTGCCCCCCACCCCCCTCTTCCAGAATAGCATGGAAATTTGACTTCAGTTGATAGGTTTCATGTGCGGAAGCGAGCTTGCTTGCGATAGGTCGGCGGTCTACCCATGTGTCTGTGCTCTAGGGGTCTTCCTCCTTGTTTTGTGTACTTTCCGGTGGATAGAACTAAAATTATTTTAATATTGATCATTTGATTCTCTGACAACTTGAAATGCAGTTCTGAGAGACATCCATCGAGTTTCATATTACAGCGTGAAAAATATCACGGGGGGAAAATGTGTACTCTTAGTGTTGTGTCGACTGCAAACATTGAATTTTAAACTATGTGCAAGCTAGGGATTCATGCCTTACGGAAAGGAATTTGAGACCGAACATGAAAGAAAAATTGCAGATTCTGTATAATAAAGTCATTAAAATGCTCTTACAAATGGTCATCGCGTGGGTTCGAATCCCGGCAGGGTCATTCGGATTTTCATGTGAGGAAGCCTTCCAGCTGGCTTGCGGTAGTAGGTCGGTGGTTCTACCTGGATGCTTCTGTGCATTCGGGGTCTTCCTCCACCTGTAATTTGCTGGACGTCGCTATATGACTGAAATACTGTCGAAGCGACGGTAAACCCAAATAGTCAAGTCAAGTCTTACAAATGGAAGAGGTTACACTATTAAAAGCTATGATCTGGCTCGAATTCCACCAATACTTACCGTTTAAGTTATAGTTGAATACTTTGGGGCTAATTTCATCTCTCCTTTTCTCAAACTTACACCTGAATACGTCATTTCTTAACAAATATTGTTACCTTTACAGATAATATGTCCGCTTGACTTCATGAACTAGAATATATCCCATTACATTGTGATAAACGTTTCCATCTGATAAACGTGAAGTATAATTTAGGGCTAAGTATTGTTGGGGGAATTCGAGCCCGGAACCAGACCGGAAGCTTGCTTTGTAACCTGCAGTTAGGAGAGCAGGTTATGGTCTGTCCGGGTACAATGTGTGTCATGACACGTGATACTGCGGTGTGTCAACACGTTTGTCCTCTTATTTAAGTTATTTATATGCACACATACATTCTTTCATTGAATACAAGGATTACATATTCACTATATCCGTTCAGGCCAGTAAGACCCCCCCCCCCCTTACCCCTACCCCCACAGTTGACATTGGGTAGGTCCGTGGTCTACCTAGGTAAAAGTTAAACTGTTAACCCACTGTCTTTATTTCACTGAAATAAAGTTACGGCGATAAAAAAAAAATCCTAACGATAATACGAATCACACATTCATACACATCAAAACACTGGTAAAACAAGAAAACGTTAATATAATGTGCTACAAAAACTATACAAAATCTTGTGTAATTTTAGGCATGCTTCATAATTTACTCTCATCACTGCTTGTAAAATGAAATAAATATCACGTTTGAAAATAGTTTTTACTTAAAGTTATTATTCTATCCTGATATTAAGTCTCAACCATTACCAAATTTGGATATTGTCAGAGCTATATAGCTGAGGCCCTTCACGCTTTTTCCTAAGGTGTCCCGTACGTTTGTTTTGTTTTTTATTTTTAGATATTACAACCCCGATAAATATCTAAAAATAGCACAATTGGCAATGCTATACTTAGCAAAAGTAATAGCGAGGCATTCTGCACAGCGACAGATATCGATAAAGGGTCATATTTTGGGACAGATTTTATTGTACATTCTATAACCACATTTATACTGACATATTGAGGGAACTCGTACTCACAAGTGCAGTAATTTTAACCCTTTCCCTCATATAGACTCATTTTGACGCACTCAATAGGTACCACATAAAGCCTGATCTGCAGAAAACCACAGTTAAACCTTACCAAATTTAATTACAAAATCCTTATTTCCAGACCACTGAGGAGCAGCGAACAGCATAAAACCTGGTTTTATGCTGTTCGCATAGGTCTTTTCATGGTTTCCTCTATGAGGGAAACGGTTAAGACAGTTGTCAAAGCGCCAACTTTTTTCATCAGTATACTACCCGTTATACTTGATCGATCAAGCTACAGTCAGAGATATGTATAGGTCTGTGACTGTCTTTATAACCATATACGGGAATGCTTCCATGAATTATACGATGAGAAATATAGGATACCCAGAAATGGCAGCTGCAGATCACTATATATTAGCAGCTTTTGAAAAGCGAAATCAATTCTGAGAGTACTGAGAATAGAGGAGAGTCGTGTGAACTTTTAAAGAGGTATGATTTTTTTTAATATTACATTTAAATTTGTTATTAATAATGATATATGATTATTTTGCAATTTTGTCATGTTACTGAATTTGCTTTCTAATTTATCTTATATTAAAATTTTAAATATTGTACTTTATAAGTTAAGGTAATATAATTTAATGTTACATTCCTCTTGTTTTGATCAACCGACAAATTTTCTTAGGTCTATATGATGAAGAGAGAGAATACGTTACAATAATAACATTGCAAAAAATGATTGATGAATGGATTGTTTGACTGAAAAGAAAAGAAATCACCGTATTCTTTGTTTCACGAGATAGTAGTCATATCATTATGATATTAGCATAAAATACAAATAACGCAAATATATTAATATAATAAAACAATTCATTATTAAACTAGCAATAAATTACCAAATGTATCGGTGAACATTAATCAATTGAGTGGCAAAAGTCTTATCCTGGTTTTGTGTCAAATGGAAGATGATGAACTAATTAATAAAGATGTGAAACGGATCCATTTCCTATGCGTTCTAGTAAAACTGCGTTTTAGTTACAACAACAAAAGGAAATGCATCTTTTAATGTACTGCATTTTCACATTAAAACCATGAAAGTTAGAATATTGAAAACAAATTGCTTTGACATCTTGATTACAATATTATGAGAAATGTATACTGATTTGTTCTATGATAGGTTATAATATCACACAATTGTAATTTACTTCCATTCATTTTATCAATGCATTTCCATTTTGATACGGGCATACATTGTATTAATAGTTAATGTAAGCAACAATGGTGTATATGTATTTTACAGGTAAACTTGCAAAGACAAGATGACATCAGCATATGATGAAAACGAAATCGCCGCCGTTGTTCTGGACAACGGTTCCGGAATGTGCAAGGCGGGGTTTGCCGGCGACGACGCCCCAAGGTCCGTTTTTCCCGCCCTTGTCGGCAGACCAAGGTACGAGGCAGTCATGGCAGGCATGGGATATAAAGACACGTTTATCGGTGACGAGGCCCAAAGCAAACGCGGCATCCTCTCGCTGAGGTACCCCGTTGAACATGGCATCGTGACCAATTGGGATGATATGGAGAAGATCTGGCACCACACGTTTTACAACGAGCTGCGTGTGGCCCCTGAAGAACACCCTATGCTTTTGACAGAGGCGCCCCTTAATCCGAAAGCCAATAGGGAAAAGATGACGCAAATTATGTTCGAGACCTTCAACGCGCCGGCGTTCTACGTCAGCATACAGGCGGTCTTGTCTCTGTATGCATCAGGACGGACTACAGGGATCGTGTTTGACTCGGGAGATGGGGTATCTCACGTGGTTGCCCATATATGAGGGATACTCCCTCCCCCACGCTGTCGAGCGGATCGATTTGGCGGGCAGGGATCTCACGGCTTACTTGAGAAAGATTCTGACGGAGAGAGGTTATAATTTCAACAGTTCTTCAGAATTGGAAATTGTGCGAGATGTCAAGGAGAAGCTGTGCTACGCTGCGCTGGATTTTGAGCAAGGAGATGGAAACAGGCGCCAAGTCATCGGCGCTTGAGAAGGCTTACGAATTGCCTGACGGAGAAGTAATTACAATCGGAAACGAGCGCTTCCGAGCGGTTGAAGCACTTTTCCAACCGTCGTTTATCGGGATGGAGAACGGCGGAATACACGAGTTGTTATATAACGCAGTAATGAAGTCTGATATTGACATTCGAAAGGACTTGTTCAGTAACACAGTGCTCTCAGGGGGTTCTACCATGTTTCCCGGTCTCGCAGATCGCATGAAGAAGGAGTTGGATAGCCTGGTACCCAGCACTATGAAGGTGAAGGTGATCGCTCCACCAGAACGGAAGTATTCCGTGTGGATCGGGGGATCCATCCTGGCCTCCCTCTCCACCTTCCAGAACATGTGGATCTCCAAGCAGGAGTATGACGAGTCGGGACCGGGGATCGTACACAGGAAATGTTTTTAAATGACTTTTATTTAATCGGGGTCGCTTTGTTTTTGAGATTTCAATATTGCATTAATTATTTATTTTCTTAAATAAAAGACCGATGCTACAAATATAAAACAGGAGAAAGAAAGATCATAAAAAATGAAAATAAATTACGATTTACAAAAAAAGAGGTAAAGTGGTTACAAATCAATGAATGAATAAATGATGTAATTGTTGTTGTTTTTTTGTTTTTGTTTTGTCAAATCATATATCAAAACGTTTTAATTTTATTTGTGGACGATTGTCGGTAAATTTTTTTTTATTTTTTTTTTTTTTCAATAAAGATAATAACATTCTTTGTTCAATAAATACGGTAAATACTAGTATAACTGAAAGTGTTTTCAGTATTACCGTTGCCAATAAGTTAAGTACATGATTTTAGAGATTTAGAATCCACACTATTTTTAACTTTTTATCAATGATCAATGTGCAATTTCATTACTGTATATTCAGTTTAATCGCTATTATTTTTAAAGTCATCATGCTAACTTGCATTGATATCAAAATAGAGTTAATATCAAGCACAAATCTAGAATTTGATTTATTTGGATATAAGTATTCATATTAGACAGGAACTGAGGGTTAGGATAGATGAACATTAAATAGCAAATGATTTGATAAAAAAGACATTTACTTAAATTCAATCATGCAGCATTATAACACGTATTTTGAATATCACTGAATAGAAAGGATAAACATTTTTTTATTAGTTTCTGTATAAGACATGTATGAAAAGGTGAAGAAAGGTACATTAATATTTTACTACTGTCTTTCAACTTCTCATATCCAGTGTATGTGCGTGCGTGTGTCCGTGCACGTGTGTATGTATATCTCATAATGCCACTGGATACACGTGCTCATTGTATATGCTCATTTTAACAAACTGTTCTGATTTCATTATTCAACTGGATGTTGTTTTATATTTTTTATTCATATACATGTATTTCGATATGTGTAAACAGATATGTTATGTAATATTGTATTTAGACATGCTATGAATTTATATATTTTATAATAATTGGAAAAAAATCATAGTTTGTGTTTGTCATTTGTTCAACACATCCGGTTAATAATTTTATACACGCAGGTGATTCATGTATATGATTGTATCGTTTTAAATAGAGAATACTTTATTCAGGCCAAACAAAGAAAGAGAAAAAAAGGTTTGTTTCTGGTCTACCGACATTTTATCCGGTAGGCAGATGATGGTGGATAGAAATACATGTACATTTTTTCAATGCACTTTGCTAAATACTGTGGGTTTTCGACGATTGTACCGCCGGTATAACATCTCTTTAAAAAAAAATGTGTAATATGGATAATTTCGTGCAAAGAAGATTTTCTATTAAATAACTAGATGTACATGTTAGATAAAAAAAAAATCAGACATATTTTCATATTTAAATGAAGTTTGAATTAAATTCAACGTGGAAATTAAATAAATATACTAAGATAAAGTAAATCGTACTGAACTCTCTCTGTAGATATTAGAGTTGTCTCTCTTTATAATAAACAAACAGCATGTTTGGTTTTGTCGTCGTCGTCCTTGATGTTGCTGTTTTAATCTTTTTATATCTAAGCTGTATTCTGTTTATCCATAAAACGAAGAAAGGAAAATAAAAGGAAAGCATCAGCTGGCCATCATCATATCGACACACTCGTTGTTTACACTTCGTTCATTTATTCTTAATATCCTTGTTTAATCAGGGTGACTTGTTTTGAACTGATTAGCGTGGTTTCTATCACATGTAGCGTATTGTACTTATAATGTCTCTTTTGATTCACTTTATATATACAATAAGCGTTAATTGCCAGAGATCTTTTCCGGGAATTCTGATTATGGGCAACCACTCAAGACAGTTTTTTATTATTAATATTTTATTTATTTATTTTTTTTTTGAAGGGGGAAAGAGAGAGAGAGAGAGAAATGTTTGAGAGAGTGTACTGCCACATTGCAATTAAATATGTTAAAAACAAATCATGCATTAGGTGAGTTGTTCACATGAAATTTATTTTGAACAGAGAACTATTGTTATCTTTGTAAAAGAGTATATACATGTATGCTGATCAAGACATGAATTCACATAATTTGAGTCAGCGTGCGCGTACACTCAACTTTCTTAAAAAAAGTCGTCAAGTGCATATATATGCATTTACATACGGATATAGGGTTTATAAGCCACAGTTTGGCTTGTGCCAACTGTTATCAGTCCTTACCAATAAACGTTCTCCTCGAAACAACGAGTTGCATAAATTTAAACATACAGCTAAACAAATAGGCGAAAATGAATTGAAGCCCAATGGATTGTTTACTTAATGAACCACTACCCCCACGATGGTGTGTCTAAGCAGCTGTGAAGAGTGCTTGACACCATTTGAGTGGTTGAGAGTCATACAATATCATTATGTATATAGGTCATATAGTTTTGTATATCAATCAAAATGGTCAACGTTAGAAATGGCATAATATACAACCCAGAACAGCAGCTATAAGAAGAGATGGACACGTAAGGCGAGCAATAGGTTCGATCCCTGGCACTATGTATATATCAAAGCCACTTGAAACGCTATTGCATAAAATGTATAGCCATTTACAGTCGAACTTCGGTGACTCGAACACGGAAAACTGGAACACCATACTTTACTCGACCTCATTTCAAGGTCCCGGCAAAACTGTTCTTTATTCTTTATTGTTCGACCTGGGATGAGTCGAACACTGATGGCTGGAACTCTCGAACTAAATTTCCGGCCCCAGGTTAAAAGTGCTATGTATTTCACACCTATCGGTCGAACCAATTAACATCCTACATGTGATGTTCGCTAGTGATTTAACTGCATTCTGCGGTGCAGCATGTTTTCACACATTGTCAGATTGGAACAGTCACTATTATTGTTTAATTTGACTAATTATTTTGTTAAAAGTTACGTGTTCAATTTGAGCTGATATTTATGTTATCTGATGGTGCTATATTTGTGGATTATTCACAACAGATTTTTTTATTTTATTTTCTGCAAAAGAAAAAAAAATAAACATATTATGCAGATAATGTTACAACTTGAACGTTGGCCGATGTATGTGTATGTACGTGTACGAAATGAATATCATCACTGAGGTTTGTGCACTGATAATTGATTTTGTCAGCTAGCTGTCATTTAATGGATTATTATGATATTTAAAGAATAAAAGAATTATTTTATTTAATGATACATATAACATTATTTCGCCGATGTTAAGAAAAACGACAAAATATGATAATCTCATTTCATCGATCAGTGCTAAAAAAGGACTAATAAATAATAATTGCTCTAAACACGGTTGGGTCGAACCACCGATGACTAGAACAAATTACTATTCCCCCAGCCTGTTCGAGTCACCGAAGTTTGACTGTTTAATGTGTTTTGGGGAAAAATAGTTCTTGATTAGGTTTAACGTCCCTCTGACAGTATGCCAGTCATCCTGGGACTTCGTTGACATGAGAGAGATTAAGTGTGGTCTCATTACGATTATAAAGCCGTAGACATGTGTTAAGCATAATTCACTAGCCCAGACATTGAGCATGGGGCTTTCTTTATATTCTTGCCACGTAGAACGAAAGCTATATCAGAACCAAATGTATTTTAAATACTTTTATATTTCATGTTTCTGCAGTTTGTAAATGCATGTCTGTCTACAATAAACATTTAATTGTTCGTGGAAAAAAAGCACAACTCACGTTCCGCCATTCGTGTGTTTTTCATTTTATTGTTTACATGGCTGTACTTTAGATTTATTGATAAAATAAAAGTGCTTAAGATTTCTAGGGTTAAGGGTTAACTGTATACAGGTGATCGATGGGTCAGGGTTAACTGTATACAGGTTCCCGATGAGTCAATGTTAACTGTGTACAGGTGACCGATGGGTACGGGTTAATTGTAAACAGGTGACCGCTGGTTCAGGGTTAACTGTATACAGGTGACAGATAAGTCAGGGTTAACTGTGTACAAGTGCCCGATGGGTCAGGGTTAACTGTATACAGGTGACCGATGGGTCAGGGTTAACTGTATACAGGTGATCGATGGGTCAGGGTTAACTGTGTACATGTGCCCGATGGGTCGATGTTAACTGTGTACAGGTGCCCGATGGGTCAGGGTTAACTGTATACAGGTGATCGATTGGTCAGGGTTAACTGTATACAGGTGATCGATTGGTCAGGGTAAACTGTATACAGGTGATCAATGGGTCAGGGTCAACTGTGTACAGGTGACCGATGGATACGGGTTAATTGTAAACAGGTGACCGCTGGTTCAGGGTTAACTGTATACAGGTGACAGATGAGTCAGGGTTAACTGTGTACAGGTGATCGATTGGTCAGGGTTAACTGTATACAGGTGATCAATGGGTCAGGGTTAACCGTGTACAGATGACCGATGGGTCAGGGTAACTGTGTACAGGTGATCGATGGGTCAGGGTTAACTGTGTACAGGTGACCGATGGGTCAGGGTTAACTCTTTACAGTTGCCCGATGAGTCAGGGTTAAGTGTATACAGGTGACCGATGGGTCAGGGTTAACTGTGTACAGGTGATCGATGGGTCAGGGTTAACCGTGTACAGATGACCGATGGGTCAGGGTAACTGTGTACAGTTGCCCGATGAGTCAGGGTTAAGTGTATACAGATGATCGATGGGTCAGGGTAACTGTGTACAGTTGCCCGATGAGTCAGGGTTAAGTGTATACAGTACGATGGGTCAGGGTTAACTGTATACAGGTGACCGCTAGGTACGGGTTAACTGTTTACATGTGATCGCTAGGTACGGGTTAATTGTAAACTGATGACCACTGAGTCTGGAATGAATCCGGGTAAAATGTATACAAGGTCAGACTGTCTGCGAAGTATATGTTAACGGGTATATCTAAATGGCTGAAATTCACTTGATTCTTTGACATTTACAAACATTTAAACATTTCCTGTTAGAACCACTTCAAAATATTACCGAATAGGTCGATAGTGGGGAGGTACGATATTGTCCGATATGACTGTCATATAAACTAGCTGGCGTGTGACACATTTGTATTAGCAGACGTACGACAGTAGTTTGAAAACTCCATGATCTTCGATATCGTACCAATACTTTTGCGTTGTTTTGTCGACCAAGTTGATAATAAAAGAAATCGAGATGCATGTTTTAAGTGACTCTACACCTATCCGTAAACTATTGTCGATACAGACATGTAAAATCGGATTTTATGTTTAATATGAATTCAAACGCATTCGGTTTTATACAGTTACCTCGTATATATAATCAATTGATTATATTCATGTATGATAATTACGCACGAAAGTCATGAACCTTTTAGAGGAAATGAGAATACAACATAATCTGTCTTCAAATCCTCCTCATTTATCATCAGATACAACTTTCGATAACGTATGATTTATGTGTTTCAGATTTTCTCTCTCGTGCTCGATATAACATCCCATCAGGTCTGTTACGTTAACACTAAATGATTTATTGGACATAAATTGAAATAAATGAATTAGAGAAACAAAGTCTGGGTGCGAGCCTGTCTCCTACAACAGATCGTTGAGGCAATTTATTGTACCATGACAAAAGCACAATTTATTTTTAGTGTTTACGTGATGGCTGAAGAAGATTATCAGATTTATTTGCCTATATATATCATGAACTCTGTAAACATTAATATTCATGGAGAAAATAAAATCAAACGCAGCCGATCCACTGAGTACAGGGACTAGACTGTCAACCCCTTGTAATTTGACTGTCACAGACATTGACTGGTACACCCGTCAGGTTCGTAATGAGATTATTGGCCTGATTTCTTTTTTTATTTGAGGATGGCATTGAATGATTTAAGGTTACTCGTCGATTGCGACATACAAAATTCGTTATATGGACTATGTTTGATATCCATCAACAATGCGCTTTGTAATACTAAATTTTTTAAATTAGATAGAAGCGACCCCACCATTCCTGTTTTAAGAAATATACAAATATATATTAAGGATTACAACATGAAGCATTTCCATAAAAAAAAAAAAAAGTATTAGTTTAGAAATTTTGGAGAAAAATCAAAACACAGTATAGCAAACACAAAAAAAAATCTGAAAACTTAAACATATCAGATCTACATGAACATTTTAAAAAATTATACAGTACAGATAAGCAAAATGATGTTGTCCCAGATATATCATTTGAAAACAGGATTGATGAGGAACTAGATTTGCAAATTACACTATCCGAACTAAAAGAGGCTGTATTTTCACAAAACAATAATAAAAGCAGTGGTCTAGATAATATATGTGCAGAAATTTATAAACACTCATTTAATGAAATAGCCCCGTTTTTATTACGTTTATTCAATAGATTATTAGACAAGGGAGAGTACCCATCAAATTTCGGGGAAGGGATTATCTGTCCAATCTATAAAGGCGGAAATATTGATGACCCTATTAATTACCGTGGTGTTACACTTATTAACATAATATCTAAAATATATTCTCAAATTATCTTAAACAGACTCACAAAATGGAACATCAAACATGCAAAAATAATAGAAAATCAATTTGGATTTCAAAAAGGTAAATCTACAATAGACTGTATTTTTGTTCTTCACTCAATCATAGCAAAAACACTTGCCAGCGGCAAAAAATTATACTGTGCGTTTATAGATTTCGAAAAATGTTTTGACAATATTGATCGTGGATATCTTTTTCATAAATTGTATACTTCAAATGTTAGTTCTAAATTTGTAAATGCTATCAAAAGTATGTATAGTGTGGTAAAAGCATGTGTTCGACACAATGGTCAATACTCTACTTTCTTTGATTCAAATATCGGCGTTAAACAGGGTGACCAGTGCTCCAGCTTATTGTTTCTATTTTTTGTCAATGATATTTTGTCAAACCTTAATCATGATATCGATGGATTATTTAGTGAAAACGAAATGAAATTATTTATCCTCTTATTCGCGGATGATGCCGCTCTTTTTGCACATACTCCACAGGCATTACAATCTTTATTAAATGATCTTGAACAATACTGTAATACTTGGCATCTAAAAGTAAACACAAATAAAACTAAAATCATGATTTTTGAAAAAGGACGTCATACGAAATTCGATTTTCAATATGGTAATCTAGTACTAGATACTGTAGATAATTTTAGATATTTGGGAGTTACGCTATTTAAAAACGGTAAATGGTATCGAACACAAAAATCTATAGCCGACCGTTCTCTTTTCGCATTACATAATCTTTTTATTGTTTGTCATCAATTGAATTTAACAACGCAAGATAAATGTAACTTATTTGATACCCTCGTGGGATCAGTTTTAAATTATGGCGCTGAGGTCTTCGGTTACTATGAAAGTAAAAATATCGAACAAATTCACGCCAAATTTATGAGAAAAATATTGTGTGTTAATAAAACTACAAATATTGATAGTCTTTACGGTGAATTAGGGCGATTTCCAATGGCAATTAGAAGAAAAATCATAATAATGAAATACTGGACAAAAATAATCAAGGCTGACAATAATTCTCTAATTAAATTTGCATACAATTTTCTGCATGAAGACGCAAATAATAACATTACTTATAATGGAATTTCTCCAAAATTCTCTAGGCTTGCTTTTACTTAATTTTGTAAGTTCTTGTTTCTCTTTTAATGAGTATTGGTATTTGCTCCTTCTTTTTGTCTTACAATAGTTTGATTTCGCACTTAAATAGTTATCTTTCAGAAGCCCATCGGATTTGTTTCTGAGAAATTCATTCCTTGCTTTATTAAATACTTTTCTTGTCTTATAGCAGTTTTCGTTAAACCATGGTTTTTTGTTTGTATTATGACATGATATGGTAGTATCTTTATTCATTTTTTGTTTTCCAAATACTCGAATGGAACAATCGTGTAGCATTAAGTAATTTCAATATTTGCTCAAGATCACGCAAGTAAACCAATTTAATATTAAAGTAAACTATGAGTTAGAACATACTTAATCGTTTCTCGCGTTAATTTATACAGGTCACACGTATAATGATATTATACTGACAAACGGATTGTAATAGATTTAAGTCAGATGTCGCTGCAATAGTTCGGCGCTCAGCTAATTACCCTGAATCCGCAGGGCAATTTGGTTCGAAAAACCGACCTATAGCAAACTGACTTGAGGACATCTTCACAGGAATAAGCAGACCAGAATTCAAACCGCGAAGTAACTGTACCTCAGTGGCTCGGTTAAATGGTTGGCTAGGATATATCTATAAAATGAGGTTATCAGTAAATAGCCCTCATTATCGACATTTGCACTAGAAGTTTATTTCTATTTTGCAACTATCTTTATCAGACGCGAACCATTCTTTCGTAAATGTAAACATTCCGCAGGAAAAAAATATTAATTATCACGGTGTTTCAAAGACACCATACCCCATTACACTAAATCAAACAATCTATTTCCGGTCCAGCGCGTGTCCCGGAAAAGATGTATTCGGTGCTACTTTGTTTTTCCCTCTCAGACACGCGCTGAAAATCTGTTATATTTCCATGGTCCATTGCTGATCACCGTTTCATATTTTTTTATCGTCTTTGTTGATCAAATCGAATAGTCTAGAAGTATAATTTATTTCTATCTGTTATCTTTGATCGGACATGCCTTTCTCATTAATCTTAAAACAAAGCAATTATTTCTCATCCATTTGTATTGTTTTCGCTTTCAGCTGGCATCGGGTATTTATGGGTATTTTAAGTAAATATTTGAACAGCGATATTGTTACCTGTTTTGGCACGGATCTTAAATAATATCCGTCGCTGAACGGCACAAGGCGTATTTACGTGTAGGATAGCGCACGAAAACACAAACTGGAGGACTTATAGCATCATGAAAAAATATGGAATTGTAAGTTTGTTTGTTTCTTTTTCTTAATACAGAGAATCAAATCAATAGTATAATATTTGTTCTGAGTTATTTTACCTATATGCCTAAGTAACCATATATCATGTTGTAACTGCATATTAAGTTTATATGTGATACGTTTTTGTCCAAAACACGATACATGTATTTATTTCTATGTTTATTTTTTACGTCGATACAGAAACGGGTTTTTAGAAATTATACTAATCCCTCTCGACGGTTCCTTGATTGGACAAGTACTTTGCGCCTGTCGTGAAAAATCCTTCCACCAACAATGCCTGGATACGTTTAATCATTTGCGAAGTAATTTACCCTTAATTGATTTATCAGTTTGGTAAGACTACAATGTTACAAGTAAGTACAATGCAATGTAAAATAAAAATCAGTAATAAGTAATACCACTTAATTTATTACAAATAAACCTACATACATATTCTACGAAATCTGTCCCTCTGGTCGAGTGGCTGAAATGACTGAAATTCTGTTGGATGGACGTTTAACCCATACATACAAACAAGCAAGAAGAACCAACTCTTTATTCGCAATTCAAGATTATTTATTGGGCTAAAATTAATAAAAATGGAAATGCATTGATCTTATCATATTTGGCATTTGTAGGCATATTTTGGTACTCTGTATTTTCTGTTTTTTCTTTATAACTTTATATACATGGACTTTCCAAAGTGCAGAGATGACTTTGTTAGGGGAAGGTAATATAGATAAGCAAAAGAAAATTGTAAATTTTGGAGAATAACATCAACGGCATTACAGTGATTTTCGGCCATACACACATTCTCATATTCGCAGATGATAACGTTCACATAGTCATAGATATTGTAGGGAACTAGAGAGAATACCCTGAGATAACCCACGGCTCCGAACGGGCGACTTAATATTCATTTGAAATCAGTGGGTGTCTCCGTTGTATTATGGCTAAAATATAACTGATTTTAACTTATTTCTTTTCACGCCGACTGGGTAGGAGTTTGTGCCATTTAATCTAAACCTCTCGACAATATCATGGTTGGAACAGTACTTTGCGCTTGATGGGGGTTTTAAACTTTCTTGGTCTAGCGGGAACTTGGGACCTAACCCGCAACCATCGGGACCACAGTCAGCAATGATACCACTTGACTACAATGCACAGAATAAAACTTTTAGCAAGTTACCTTGCATCTATCGAAAGACCATACACGAGTTGAATCTGGATAATATGTCCAAATGCGACATTTTACAGTATTTATACAATATAGAACATTTGAGATGATAAGCGGGGAAAAAGTATAAATACATTTTATTATATTTTATACGGACTTTGCCTGCTAGTTCCATTAAAATACCTATTATTTCATAATCTATACCAATGTCAAGGTCATATTATTGACGCTGTTTTGATGATGATCTTATCTGGTGATTCCTCAATGGTCTGCAAAATTTAAGCTCTAATGCCGAAAACCCTATTATGTTTAATAGCTTTATGACGACAATTCATTTTGGTATACCAGACTAAACGCAAATTTAGCCGAAATTAATCCATTGTAATTTAAAGACGAATATGGATTTTACGGATTAAGTGTCTGTTACCATCGATTTACATTATTCTCCATTTTCCACACTGGACTGATTAAAGAGTTTAGTATTGTCATATTAAATCTGAAGGCCACCGTGGTTTATTTTTCAAAATAACGACTACGGATTCGAACTAAGAAATGGGTTGTGGTCGTGGCAGTATATTTCCAATCGCAAAGTACTGGTACAGCCCTGAAACCGTGGATTTGATATAAGTGTCCGTTTAATTTCAAATGAAATACCGGACTGACCTCAGATCGAAGCCTTGGTGAAGAGTACGTTGGACCCGACAGTCCTCCAACAACTCGTATGCTAAATATCGAGAATAACATTAAGATAACACTTCCATTTTAGTGGAGTTGTAGTCCATTGGGGATCCAATAATGATAATAATGAGAAAGAGAAGAAACAGGAATAGAGCAGAAAGAGAAAATAGACAGACACACAATTGGAATTTATTTGTTTAACCAAAAGTTTACATTCTTCTCTTCACACTCGAAAAGACACAGGGAGATTTTTGATACTACTTGGTAAAGCAAACAATAATTCAAATCTTAATTAAACCATGCATAAGTGCACAGCAAGTGCAGCTCTCATTCACGACGGGTTTAAAATATGATCAAAGAAAGTTATTAAATCACCTGACACCATATGAAAACTCTATTCAAATACTATCTATCATCTAAGTTAGGTTATATTTATCCAATCCCCGAACATCATCTGCTAGTTTAAACAATGTCCAGAAACATTACAGGACCGTATCCCGCTATTCAAACGTTAATACCCTTGAAAAATAAGTGTCAGGTATTTTTTCATTAATTGAAGTAATTCTAAATGAGCTATTCGACATTTCTAAACACTTGTCTCCGGGATGATCAATTGATCCGCAATTGGTACCAACGCTGTGCCTAATTTAAATACGATGTCAATTTAGAAGCAATGAAAGATACTACCTGCTATATTACACTCGATCGAACCCCTTGTATAAATATTATGACAATAAAATGAAGTGGAGTTGGATTATCGTGTTTTGTAAACCTGTCTATATAAATACGTCAGCTCCATTAAAAAGATGATCATTTTTAATGGGAATTTGATGGAAATAGGATTTTCTTAAAATGATAGCAAAATTTAAAGGAGATTTAATGTATGTTTGTACGCTGCAATGACAAGAGGGTTGTTCTTTATTCTAACGGTAGGTTTTTGCTTTTACATGTACATCTGTATTTGCACAAAATAAGATCTTTTTACTCTTATCTGCTTGCAAATCTTTTAATACATGTGTACGTTTGAATTTATCCATTTTTCAATATACAAATTAATCAATTCAAATTTAGATTATTTACGTGCTGATATTTTGATAATTCTTTATAATCAATATCCGTATCTTTAAATCTTTAATGTTGTATGTAAAGGCAAAACAAATGCAAAGCAATATGTAAGCAGATTTAAATCGGGTCCAAGTTCTATCAACTTTGCTTAGTGCTTTATCAATACTTAAATTTTTAACAATGTAGAAACAAATTCGCCATTTTGTATTGCAGAATATTCAGGTAAATTACAAAATATTTCCTGTTGTACCTTTTCATTTACTGAATTGAATTCATGAACAAATGTAAGCATACCAGGCCTAAAAATATTGACATCGGTCGTTTTCTTTTGATGGACTTACGCAGCTTCCATTTCGTTCTTATATTACTGTACATATCTATATTACTGTACATATCTATATTACTGTACATATCTATATTACTGTACATATCTATATTACTGTACATATCTATATAACTGTACATATCTATATTACTGTACATATCTATATTACTGTACATATCTATATTACTGTACATATCTATATAACTGTACATATCTATATAACTGTACATATCTATATTACTGTACATATCTATATTACTGTACATATCTATATAACTGTACATATCTATATTACTGTACATATCTATATTACTGTACATATCTATATAAACTGTACATATCTATATAACTGTACATATCTATATTACTGTACATATCTATATTACTGTACATATCTATATTACTGTACATATCTATATAACTGTACATATCTATATTACTGTACATATCTATATTACTGTACATATCTATATAACTGTACATATCTATATTACTGTACATATCTATATTACTGTACATATCTATATTACTGTACATATCTATATTACTGTACATATCTATATTACTGTACATATCTATATAACTGTACATATCTAATATTACTGTACATATCTATATACTACTGTACATATCTATATTACTGTACATATCTATATTACTGTACATATCTATATAACTGTACATATCTATATTACTGTACATATCTATATTACTGTACATATCTATATTACTGTACATATCATCAAATTTACCTTTATTTCTAGCAACATTCAAATGTGCAAACTATTAGTCATATAATATATAATCTTGAATTTGGTTTAAAGGATTAAAAAATCTGTTTGGAGACAGATATAGTGCTGACACACTGCAGTATCAGGCCGTAGACATGTTGCATGATACCACATCCAGTCACATTATCTTAACACCGGGCCACCAGTCCTTCAACTACCCTTATATGCTGAGCGCCAAGGAAGAGAGCTATAAAAGTACCATTTTTTACGACTTTGGTAGTCGCGGCCGGGATCGAACCCACGACATCCCGCTCCCGAGGCGGACGCTCTAACCTATGAATACGTATAGATATATTATACATATTTACTGATTCTTTGGAAAACTTACAATCGTTAACATCTTAATATTATAGCATGTCAGTATTTTATAAGACTATATTTAACATCAGTCTTTTACAGCATGGCCTCTTTAAAATTACTTTTACTTCTTTCTACGGGAAACATTAAAAACAAAAAAAAACAAACAAACTTGACCTTATTTATTTCTAATTTATCATGTTACTTATAAAATGTCACCGTCCTTATTTTCAAAACAATGTATGGCATAATTATTTGTATCTTATTCGAATACCAGAAGTATTTAGGAATTTTTCAAGCCTCGGAGAAGCTCAACGGTCTACGTGTAATATTAATAAATTAATTGATGAGGAAATATGTCCAAATAAACATTGATAGAAACATGTATACAACATTAATGAAAGTAACTGCCTTATCTCAAAAA